>CM067373.1:14942393-15387519 GCA_034401795.1 Chaetoderma sp. LZ-2023a
TTATAGAGAAACTATGCAAAATATTTCTAATAAATAATTAATAATATATCATAAGTACTTTATTAAAATTATGATGATCATATTTCTCGTCATCGTTAACCGTATTGTTATCACCAATATTAGCATTTTTTTTTCTAGGCTGATGGGAGTGTTGCTGCAAGTTCATGAGATATCTATCCAATAGTAATCTTCCAGTGTTCTGGTTTCGCATCGTGGATAGCAGCAACACTCCTCCAGTCAAGCCAGTCGATAGCGAACACCATGTGGTCTATGAGAGGCAATCCCTAAACATCATAATTTTAGACTTAATGTTAACTTTGGGGCATCCTGACTGAGCCCATCCATGACCCCGTCCGATAGCCGCGGGCAAATCATGCTGAAAATCGCTGGCTTCTTCGTATGGCATGCGCTATGCGACACAAAAGCAGCAATCCCCAGCAAGAGCCGCTAGTAACCCTCAAGCAAGAATCATGGATATGTCCAGTCTGGATGTTCGAATGTTGTTGCCAGGGCTGGCGGTCCTCCAAGGTGTGCCAAGGGGCCTTCTGCCACTAGTCCTGGAGAAACTCCACTCTCATCCAGTTATTATGGAGAAGTCATTCTTATATTCATTTCCACGAATGTGAAATGTATCGGTGATTATCACACCAGCGTGTTTAGAATCTTTCTTTGAAAGTCGATGTTCCAAAATTGTTCTCTGACCAAAAAAAGCACATGGTTTTTTCACCAAGATTGCTCCTCTTAGAAAACTGCAATAAAAGCAGGGGATTCACACGTGGCGTCTACATAAGCGGAAAGATGCGAGTTAGTCTCGTGTTAACAGTGTAATCTGTAATCTGTAAAACGTAAAACAGAATATACGGCACTCAGTCAAAACCTGAGCAATAAATCCCTTTCCTCTTGGCATACACTCAGCAGAACGCCATATCACGCTCATTGTCCCCCAAAGCATACTATCTATTGGCCTGCGCAGTGGCATATACGAGTAGGGACTACATCTGTGCGTGTGCATGCGTGATTGCGTGTGTAAGCTTGTTGTTAGATTAGTCTAACCTCAATACAATGTAATTGTTTTCATTACTTTCTATTTAATTGATAGCCTTCAAAATCGGATGTGGAAATACAGAAGGTACCTGGAGATGACATCGTGTTCGATGCATCCGGAAATACGTATTATTATTGGATGGTGAGTGATTGTTAGCTGTTATCAGTGGTGTCAAGCTGCAGGGGAGCACACGATCGTGGCTCCAGTACCTCACACACCCGTCCCATTGCCCATTGGACTAGCACTGTAACCACTCAACGCGCTCCAGCACCTACCCTTAGTTCAAGCACCACAATATTTGCCACTACACCACCTACAGTGTAGTAAGTTCGACCGACTCAGTGTGGTAGTGGCCAGTGGTGGAAGCAAAGTGGAGTGACTGCCATTATGGTAGCATTGTTGAAAATTGTTGCTCGTGCACACAGTATTCCCCTTCTGACATTAAATACCCTGCTACAGTTTTCGGTGTTTGCTCTGGACTTCAGATCATGTATGAATTGTATCATTAATTTACACGCCATACTCTAAAGATTAGCATGAACAGCTTCTATAGTCACAGTGACAAGCAATTCATAATAGAGGTATCCATTTCTAGCTAAGCTCCGCCCATTTCTAGCTAAGCTCCACCCACTTTGTATGCGCGTTTGAATCGATTTTAACACCTTGAACCCTGCATTCCCAGAATACGAATTACATGGTAACTACACGGGTAAGCTGTTGAATATTTTGAAACTAATTTGACTGGGAGCCGACTGTTGCTGTTTACTTCCGTGTCGGACCTACACAATGTGATGGTGACGTCAGATACACGTGGCGTGTTTTAATTATGACGTCAGCTACTCCAGTGACAGATGGGATCCCTTCATTAAGAATCAGTAACGAAGAGATTCTATTTATATGTATGTGTAGCTATCATTGGCTCGTTCCCTCGCAAGCTGTTGAATATTTCGAAACATGCCGAACTGGAAGCTGGCAGCAACAGCTCCCCGACACATTAGTTTCAGAAACTAAAGTGAATCCTTGCCAAAAAAATGTCGTGAATAAAGGCACGAGAAATAATCAGCGCACTCCTAGATGCATTGCCATCAGGCCCAAAGAAGCGAAATAAAAATTGTCAGGAAATTAGGGCCTGCATAATCTGATCCGCCTTCAGACCCTGCATTTTATCATAATCAAATCTCTTCACCCAATAAGTCGCTTCATTTACATGATATAGTCCCCGCCCACCCCAGACCCCAGTCATCCCCCGCCCACCCAGGCCCCCCACCCCGCCCACCCAGGCCCCCCACCCCCGCCCACCCAGACCCCAGGCCCCCCCCACCCACCCAGGCCCCAGCCACCCTACTCATCGTAATTGTCTTCTGAATTAACTCATTTAATATCCGGGTACTCGATGTTCAGGACGATAAAGTGAAACTGAGAAATGAAGACGAAATGTCACCATATTTTCACTGCTGACTATGATCACAGAAGATGCATGCGCAGGCCAAGCTATTGGCTCTAAATCATGCTCTGGCGCTAAATCATGCTCTCAAATTTCCTTCAATCTTACATTCTTCCTGTGGAACATAATCGTAAAGTGTTATGACTACATTAAATTTAACTAAATCCATTTCTTTTCTACGCTAGGTATAAAAATCCGTAATTATTTGTTGTCCAAAAGAATGCTGACACAGATGATATGAGTGAAATGAATGCATTAGTTGATACTAAACACGATAACCCCACGTGGTAAATCTCTGATTATTAACGCGTAAATATATTTTCAGATGTATTTATTAGAGTAATATAACATAATCAATGGTCTGTTCTCTTGTCAGGCACTGGTGACGATTGCCGTGTTTTACAACTGTGCCGTCATCATCATGAAAATCTGCTTCAGTGAAATGAGAATAGTTGTGAGTATAATAGCTGGTCATATCTACGTGGTCATCATAACCACCAACACGACAGGTCACATGTACATGGTCATCATAATTACCAACGCGACAGGTCGCATCCACGTAGTCATCATAACTACCAACACGACAGGTCACATACACGTAGTCATCATAACCACCAACACGACAGGTTACATCCACGTAGTCATCATAACCATCAACACGACATGGACAGGTTACATCCACGTAGTCATCATAACCACCAACACGACAGGTTACATCCACGTAATCATCATAACCACCAACACGACAGGTTACATCCAGGTAGTCATCATAACCACCAACACGACAAGTCACATCCACGTAGTCAACTTAACTACCAACCGGACAGGTCACATCCACGTAGTCATCATAACCACCAACACGACAGGTCACATCCACGTAGTCATCATAACCACCAACACGACAGGTTACATCCACGTAGTCATCATAACCACCAACACGACAGGTCACATCCACGTAGTCATCATAACCACCAACACGACAGGTTACATCCACGTAGTCATCATACCCAGCAACCCGACAGGTTACATCCACGTAATCATCATAACCACCAACACGACAGGTTACATCCACGTAGTCATCATAACCACCAACAGGACAGGTTACATCCACGTAGTCATCATAACCACCAACACGACAGGTCACATCCACGTAGTCATCATAACCACCAACACGACAGGTTACATCCACGTAGTCATCATACCCACCAACACGACAGGTTACATGCACGTAGTCATCATAACCACCAACACGACAGGTTACATCCACGTAGTCATCATAACCACCAACACGGCAGGTTACATCAACGTAGTCATCATAACCACCAACACGACAGGTTACATCCACGTAGTCATCATACCCACCAACACGACAGGTTACATCCACGTAGTCATCATAACCACCAACATGACAGGGACAGGTTACATCCACGTTGTCATCATAACCACCAACACGACTGGTTACATCCACGTATTCATCATAACTACCAACACGACAGGTTACATCCACGTAGTCATCATACCCACCAACACGACAGGTTACATCCACGTACTCATCATAACCACCAACACGACAGGTTACATCCACGTAGTCATCATAACCACCAACACGACAGGTCACATCCACGTAGTCATCATACCCACCAACACGACAGGTTACATCCACGTAGTTATCATAACCACCAACACGACAGGTCACATCCACGTAGTCATCATAACTACCAACACGACAGGTTACATCCACGTAGTCATCATAACCACGAACACGACAGGTTACATCCACGTAGTCATCATAACCACCAACACGACAGGGACAGGTTACATCCACGTTGTCATCATAACCACCAACACGACTGGTTATATCCACGTATTCATCATAACTACCAACACGACAGGTTACATCCACGTAGTCATCATACACACCAACACGACAGGTTACATCCACGTAGTCATCATAACCACCAACACGACAGGTCACATCCACGTAGTCATCATACCCACCAACACGACAGGTTACATCCACGTAGTCATCATAACCACCAACACGACAGGTTACATCGACGTAGTCATTATAACCACCAACACGACACGGACAAGTTACATCCACGTAGTCATCATAACCACCAAAACGACAGGTTACATCCACGTAGTCATCATAACCACCAACACGACATGGACAGGTTACATCCACGTAGTCATCATAACCACCAACACAACTGGTTACATCCACGTATTCATCATAACTACCAACACGACAGGTTACATGCACGTAGTCATCATAACCACCACCACGACAGGTTACATCCACGTAGTCATCATAACCACCAACACGACAGGTTACATCCACGTAGACATCATAACCAACAACACGAACAGCACAAAATAAACATCACAACACCAGAAACAATGCCAAGATCAGCGCTAACGTCGCACCAGTAACAGCGCCACCGCCACTACCGTGACCAGCACCATCGCCACCATCACCATCGCCGTCATCATCATCATCATCATAAGCACCCCCCACCACCACACCCACAACCGTCATTGTCATCATCATCATCGCCGCCATCGTCGTCGCCGTCGTCGTGATGTAGCCACGCAAGTCGTTCCAAGCACACCTTTACCACCGAAATATGTAAAATTCATACATTTTCTTACTGTGTTTCTTGTCAGAGGGATAATAGTTGCCATGAGTATCTGTTCTCACATCAGTAAAACTGTATAACAATGGGAATACCATGTTAATCAAACCGCATCCAAATGTAGAATGTTCAACTTGAAATATGACAGATTTTAACATCTTGCTTTTCAGTCTTTATTTAACCAACTTGATTTCCTGTGTGACGTCATATATACCGTGGACATTTGTGTACATTTCCGTACGGGTTACCTCGAGCACGGGGTTCCGGTGAGTACGTATTATCTTGATAGAGTTCTGGTGAGCATGGGTTACCTTGAGAATAGAGTCGGAGTTTAAAATAAGAAAAAAAATTGTCCTTCCCCCCCCCCACCCACCCCGGAAGATTTCGAAATCTAGATGTTGTTAGAGAACATCTTCTGCACTTCTGGAGGTAATATGGATAATTGGTTAGCTGTGAAATTTTTCTATTTTATTGTTCGACTGAAAAACATTAATTCACTTATTTTCTCAAGCGAATTACATCAGCTAGCACACTTATAACACTATAACAGTGACAGAAAATGTTACTCAAGCTCAGCCGTCTGGCAGAGATAACACTATAACAGTGACAGAAAAGTGGACTCAAGGACAGCAGTCTACCAGAGATAACACTATAACAGTGACAGAAATGTTGGCGCAAGCACAGCAGTCTGCCAGAGATACCACCATAATAGTGAGAGAAAAGTTGACTCAAGCACAGCAGTCTGCCAGCGATAACACTACAACAGAGACAGAGAAGTTAACTCAAGCACAGCAGTCTGCCAGAGATAACACTATAACAGAGACAGAAATGTTGACTCAAGCACAGCAGTCTGCCAGAGATAACACTATAATAGTGACAGAAAAGTTGACTCAAGCACAGCAGTCTACAAGAGATAACACTATAACAGTGACAGAAAAGTTGACTCAAGCACAGCAGTCTGCCAGCGATAACACCATAACAGAGACAGAAAAGTTAACTCAAGCACAGCAGTCTGCCAGAGATAATACTATAACAGAGACAGAAAAGTTAAATCAAGCACAGCTGTCTGCCAGAGATAACACTATAACAGAGACAGAAAGGTTAACTCAAGCAAAGCAGTCTGCCAGAGATAACACTATGACAGAGACAGAAAAGTTGACTCAAGCACAGCAGTCTGCCAGAGATAACACTATAACAGAGACAGAAAGGTTAACTCAAGCACAGCAGTCTGCCAGAGATAACACTATAACAGAGACAGAAATGTTGACTCAAGCACAGCAGTCTGCCAGAGATACCACTATAACAGAGACAGAAATGTTGATGCAAGGATAGCAGTCTGCCAGAGATAACACTATAACAGAGACAGAAAAGTTGACTCGAGCAAAGCAGTCTGCGAGAGATAACACTATAACAGAGACATAGATGTTGACTCAAGCACAGCAGTCTGCCAGAGATACCACTATAACAGAGACAGAAATGTTGATGCAAGGACAGCAGTCTGCCAGAGATAACACTATAACAGAGACAGAAAAGTCGACTCAAGCACAGCAGTCTGCCAGAGATAACACTATAACAGTGACAGAAAAGTTAACTCAAGCACAGCAGTCTGCCAGCGATAACACTATAACAGAGACAGAAAGGTTAACTCAAGCACAGCAGTCTGCCAGTGATAACACTATAACAGAGACAAAAATGTTGTCTCAAGCACAGCAGTCTGCCAGAGATACCACTATAACAGAGACAGAAATGTTGATGCAGGGACAGCAGTCTGCCAGAGATAACACTATAACAGAGACAGAAAAGTTAACTCAAGCACAGCCGTCTACCAGAGATAACACCATAACAGTGACAGAAAAGGTAACTCAAGTACAGCAGTCTGCCAGAGATAACACTATGACAGTGACAGAAAAGTTAACTCAAGCACAGCAGTCTGTCAGAGATAACACTATAACAGTGACAGAAAAGTTAACTCAAGCACAGCAGTCTGCCAGCGATAACACTATAACAGAGACAAAAATGTTGACTCAAGCACAGCAGTCTGCCAGAGATACCACTATAACAGACAGAAATGTTTATGCAGGGACAGCAGTCTGCCAGAGATAACACTATAACAGAGACAGAAAAGTTAACTCAAGCACAGCCATCTACCAGATATAACACCATAACAGTGACAGAAAGGTTAACTCAAGCACAGCAGTCTGCCAGAGATAACACTATAACAGAGACAGAAAAGGTAACTCAAGTACAGCAGTCTGCCAGAGATAACACTATGACAGTGACAGAAAAGTTAACTCAAACACAGCAGTCTGCCAGAGAAAACAGTATAACAGTGACAGAAAAGTTAACTCAAGCACAGCAGTCTTCCAGAGATAACACTATGACAGTGACAGAAAAGTTAACTCAAGCACAGCAGTCTGCCAGAGATAACACTATAACAGAGACACAAAAGTTAACTCAAGCACAGCAGTCTGCCAGAGATAACACTATAACAGAGACAGAAAAGTTAACTCAAGCACAGCAGTCTGCCATAGATAACACTATGACAGAGACAGATAAGTTAACTCACGCACAGCAGTCTGCCAGAGATAACACTATAACAGAGACAGAAAGGTTAACTCAAGGACAGCAGTCTGCCAGAGATTACACTATAACAGGGATAGAAAAGTTAACTCAAGCACAGCAGTCTGCCAGAGATAACACTATAACAGAGACAGAAATATTGCTGCAAGGACAGCCGTCTACCAGAGATAACCATATAACAGAGACAGAAAAGTTAACTCAATCACAGCAGTCTGCCAGAGATAACACTATAACAGAGACAGAAAAGTTAACTCAAGCACAGCAGTCTGCCAGAGATAACACTATAACAGAGAAAGAAAAGTTAACTCAAGCACAGCAGTCTGCCAGAGATAACACTATAACAGTGACAGAAATGTTAACTCAAGCACAGCAGTCTGCCAGAGATAACACTATAACAGAGACAGAAATGTTGATGCAAGGACAGCAGTCTGCCAGAGATACTACTATAACAGTGACAGAAAAGTTGACTCAAGCACAGCAGTCTGCCAGAGATAATACTATAACATTGACAGAAATGTTAACTGAAGCACAGCAATCTACCAGAGGTAACACTATAACAGAGACAGAAAAGTCAGCTCAAGGACAGCAGTCTGCCAGAGATAACACTATAACAGTGACAGAAAAGTTAACTCAAGCACAGCAGTCTGCCAGAGATAACACTATAACAGTGACATAAATGTTGACTCAAGCACAGCAGTCTGCCAGAGATACCACTATAACAGTGACAGAAAAGTTGATGCAAGGACAACAGTCTGCCAGCGATAACACTATAGCAGTGACAGAAAGGTTGACTCAAGGACAGCAGTCTGCCAGAGATAACACTGGAACAGAGACAGAAAAGTTGATGCGAGGACAGCAGTCTGCCAGAGATAACACTATAACAGTGACAGAAATGTTGACTCAAGTACAGCAGTCTGCCAGAGACAACACTATAACAGTGACAGAAAAGTTGACTCAAGCACAGCAGTCTGCCAGAGATAACACTATAGCAAGTGACAGAAAAGTTGATGCAAGGACAGCAGTCTGCCAGAGATAACATTATAACAGTGACAGAAATGTTGACTCAAGCACAGCAGTCTGCTAGAGATAACACTATAACAGTGATAGAAAAGTTAACTCAAGCACAGCAGTCTGCCAGAGATAACACTATAACAGTGACAGAAAAGTTAACTCAAGCACAGCAGTCTACCAGAGATAACACTATAAGAGTGACAGAAAAGTTAAATCAAGCACAGCTGTCTGCCAGAGATAACACTATAACAGAGACAGAAAGGTTAACTCAAGCAAAGCAGTCTGCCAGAGATAACACTATGACAGAGACAGAAAAGTTGACTCAAGCACAGCAGTCTGCCAGAGATAACACTATAACAGAGACAGAAAGGTTAACTCAAGCACAGCAGTCTGCCAGAGATAACACTATAACAGAGACAGAAATGTTGACTCAAGCACAGCAGTCTGCCAGAGATAACACTATAACAGAGACAGAAAGGTTAACTCAAGCACAGCAGTCTGCCAGAGATAACACTATAACAGAGACAGAAATGTTGACTCAAGCACAGCAGTCTGCCAGAGATACCACTATAACAGAGACAGAAATGTTGATGCAAGGATAGCAGTCTGCCAGAGATAACACTATAACAGAGACAGAAAAGTTGACTCGAGCAAAGCAGTCTGCGAGAGATAACACTATAACAGAGACATAGATGTTGACTCAAGCACAGCAGTCTGCCAGAGATACCACTATAACAGAGACAGAAATGTTGATGCAAGGACAGCAGTCTGCCAGAGATAACACTATAACAGAGACAGAAAAGTTAACTCAAGCACAGCCATCTACCAGATATAACACCATAACAGTGACAGAAAGGTTAACTCAAGCACAGCAGTCTGCCAGAGATAACACTATAACAGAGACAGAAAAGGTAACTCAAGTACAGCAGTCTGCCAGAGATAACACTATGACAGTGACAGAAAAGTTAACTCAAACACAGCAGTCTGCCAGAGAAAACAGTATAACAGTGACAGAAAAGTTAACTCAAGCACAGCAGTCTTCCAGAGATAACACTATGACAGTGACAGAAAAGTTAACTCAAGCACAGCAGTCTGCCAGAGATAACACTATAACAGAGACACAAAAGTTAACTCAGGCACAGCAGTCTGCCAGAGATAACACTATAACAGAGACAGAAAAGTTAACTCAAGCACAGCAGTCTGCCAGAGATAACACTATGACAGAGACAGATAAGTTAACTCACGCACAGCAGTCTGCCAGAGATAACACTATAACAGAGACAGAAAGGTTAACTCAAGGACAGCAGTCTGCCAGAGATTACACTATAACAGGGATAGAAAAGTTAACTCAAGCACAGCAGTCTGCCAGAGATAACACTATAACAGAGACAGAAATGTTGCTGCAAGGACAGCCGTCTACCAGAGATAACCATATAACAGAGACAGAAAAGTTAACTCAATCACAGCAGTCTGCCAGAGATAACACTATAACAGAGACAGAAAAGTTAACTCAAGCACAGCAGTCTGCCAGAGATAACACTATAACAGAGAAAGAAAAGTTAACTCAAGCACAGCAGTCTGCCAGAGATAATACTATAACATTGACAGAAATGTTAACTGAAGCACAGCAATCTACCAGAGATAACACTATAACAGAGACAGAAAAGTCAGCTCAAGGACAGCAGTCTGCCAGAGATAACACTATAACAGTGACAGAAAAGTTAACTCAAGCACAGCAGTCTGCCAGAGATAACACTATAACAGTGACATAAATGTTGACTCAAGCACAGCAGTCTGCCAGAGATACCACTATAACAGTGACAGAAAATTTGATGCAAGGACAACAGTCTGCCAGCGATAACACTATAGCAGTGACAGAAAGGTTGACTCAAGGACAGCAGTCTGCCAGAGATAACACTGGAACAGAGACAGAAAAGTTGATGCGAGGACAGCAGTCTGCCAGAGATAACACTATAACAGTGACAGAAATGTTGACTCAAGTACAGCAGTCTGCCAGAGACAACACTATAACAGTGACAGAAAAGTTGACTCAAGCACAGCAGTCTGCCAGAGATAACACTATAGCAAGTGACAGAAAAGTTGATGCAAGGACAGCAGTCTGCCAGAGATAACATTATAACAGTGACAGAAATGTTGACTCAAGCACAGCAGTCTGCTAGAGATAACACTATAACAGTGATAGAAAAGTTAACTCAAGCACAGCAGTCTGCCAGAGATAACACTATAACAGTGACAGAAAAGTTAACTCAAGCACAGCAGTCTACCAGAGATAACACTATAAGCGTGACAGAAAAGTTAACTCAAGGACAGCAGTCTGCCAGAGATAACACTATGACAGTGACAGAAAAGTTAACTCAAGCACAGCAGTCTGCCAGAGATAACACTATAACAGAGACAGAAAAGTTAACTCAAGCACAGCAGTCTGCCAGGGATAACACTATAACAGTGACAGAAAAGTTAACTCACGCACAGCAGTCTGCCAGAGATAACACTATAACAGAGACAGAAAGGTTAACTCAAGGACAGCAGTCTGCCAGAGATTACACTATAACAGGGAGAGAAAAGTTAACTCAAGCACAGCAGTCTGCCAGAGATAACACTATAACAGAGACAGAAATGTTGCTGCAAGTACAGCCGTCTACCAGAGATAACCATATAACAGAGACAGAAAAGTTAACTCAATCACAGCAGTCTGCCAGAGATAACACTATAACAGAGACAGAAAAGTTAACTCAAGCACAGCAGTCTGCCAGAGATAACACTATAACAGAGAAAGAAAAGTTAACTCAAGCACAGCAGTCTGCCAGAGATAACACTATAACAGTGACAGAAATGTTAACTCAAGCACAGCAGTCTGCCAGAGATAACACTATAACAGAGACAGAAATGTTGATGCAAGGACAGCAGTCTGCCAGAGATAACACTATAACAGTGACAGAAAAGTTGACTCAAGCACAGCAGTCTGCCAGAGATAATACTATAACATTGACAGAAATGTTAACTGAAGCACAGCAGTCTGCCTGAGATAACACTATAACAGAGACAGAAATGTTAACTCAAGCACAGCAATCTACCAGAGATAACACTATAACAGAGACAGAAAAGTCAGCTCAAGGACAGCAGTCTGCCAGAGATAACACTATAACAGTGACAGAAAAGTTAACTCAAGCACAGCAGTCTGCCAGAGATAACACTATAACAGTGACATAAATGTTGACTCAAGCACAGCAGTCTGCCAGAGATACCACTATAACAGTGACAGAAAGGTTGATGCAAGGACAACAGTCTGCCAGCGATAACACTATAGCAGTGACAGAAAGGTTGACTCAAGGACAGCAGTCTGCCAGAGATAACACTGTAACAGAGACAGAAAAGTTGATGCAAGGACAGCAGTCTGCCAGAGATAACACTATAACAGTGACAGAAATGTTGACTCAAGTACAGCAGTCTGCCAGAGACAACACTATAACAGTGACAGAAAAGTTGACTCAAGCACAGCAGTCTGCCAGAGATAACACTATAGCAAGTGACAGAAAAGTTGATGCAAGGACAGCAGTCTGCCAGAGATAACATTATAACAGTGACAGAAATGTTAAATCAAGCACAGCTGTCTGCCAGAGATAACACTATAACAGAGACAGAAATGTTGCTGCAAGTACAGCCGTCTACCAGAGATAACCATATAACAGAGACAGAAAAGTTAACTCAATCACAGCAGTCTGCCAGAGATAACACTATAACAGAGACAGAAAAGTTAACTCAAGCACAGCAGTCTGCCAGAGATAACACTATAACAGTGACAGAAATGTTGACTCAAGTACAGCAGTCTGCCAGAGACAACACTATAACAGTGACAGAAAAGTTGACTCAAGCACAGCAGTCTGCCAGAGATAACACTATAGCAAGTGACAGAAAAGTTGATGCAAGGACAGCAGTCTGCCAGAGATAACATTATAACAGTGACAGAAATGTTAAATCAAGCACAGCAGTCTGCCAGAGATAACACTATAACAGAGACAGAAATGTTGCTGCAAGTACAGCCGTCTACCAGAGATAACCATATAACAGAGACAGAAAAGTTAACTCAATCACAGCAGTCTGCCAGAGATAACACTATAACAGAGACAGAAAAGTTAACTCAAGCACAGCAGTCTGCCAGAGATAACACTATAACAGAGAAAGAAAAGTTAACTCAAGCACAGCAGTCTGCCAGAGATAACACTATAACAGTGACAGAAATGTTAACTCAAGCACAGCAGTCTGCCAGAGATAACACTATAACAGAGACAGAAATGTTGATGCAAGGACAGCAGTCTGCCAGAGATAACACTATAACAGTGACAGAAAAGTTGACTCAAGCACAGCAGTCTGCCAGAGATAATACTATAACATTGACAGAAATGTTAACTGAAGCACAGCAGTCTGCCTGAGATAACACTATAACAGAGACAGAAATGTTAACTCAAGCACAGCAATCTACCAGAGATAACACTATAACAGAGACAGAAAAGTCAGCTCAAGGACAGCAGTCTGCCAGAGATAACACTATAACAGTGACAGAAAAGTTAACTCAAGCACAGCAGTCTGCCAGAGATAACACTATAACAGTGACATAAATGTTGACTCAAGCACAGCAGTCTGCCAGAGATACCACTATAACAGTGACAGAAAGGTTGATGCAAGGACAACAGTCTGCCAGCGATAACACTATAGCAGTGACAGAAAGGTTGACTCAAGGACAGCAGTCTGCCAGAGATAACACTGTAACAGAGACAGAAAAGTTGATGCAAGGACAGCAGTCTGCCAGAGATAACACTATAACAGTGACAGAAATGTTGACTCAAGTACAGCAGTCTGCCAGAGACAACACTATAACAGTGACAGAAAAGTTGACTCAAGCACAGCAGTCTGCCAGAGATAACACTATAGCAAGTGACAGAAAAGTTGATGCAAGGACAGCAGTCTGCCAGAGATAACATTATAACAGTGACAGAAATGTTGACTCAAGCACAGCAGTCTGCTAGAGATAACACTATAACAGTGATAGAAAAGTTAACTCAAGCACAGCAGTCTGCCAGAGATAACACTATAACAGTGACAGAAAAGTTAACTCAAGCACAGCAGTCTACCAGAGATAACACTATAACAGTGACAGAAAAGTTAACTCAAGGACAGCAGTCTGCCAGAGATAACACCATAACAGTGACAGAAAGGTTAACTCAAGCACAGCAGTCTGCCAGAGATAACACTATAACAGAGACAGAAAAGGTAACTCAAGTACAGCAGTCTGCCAGAGATAACACTATGACAGTGACAGAAAAGTTAACTCAAGCACAGCAGTCTGCCAGAGATAACACTATAACAGTGACATAAATGTTGACTCAAGCACAGCAGTCTGCCAGAGATACCACTATAACAGTGACAGAAAAGTTGATGCAAGGACAACAGTCTGCCTGCGATAACACTATAGCAGTGACAGAAAGGTTGACTCAAGGACAGCAGTCTGCCAGAGATAACACTGTAACAGAGACAGAAAAGTTGATGCAAGGACAGCAGTCTGCCAGAGATAACACTATAACAGTGACAGAAATGTTGACTCAAGTACAGCAGTCTGCCAGAGACAACACTATAACTGTGACAGAAAAGTTGACTCTAGCACAGCAGTCTGCCAGAGATAACACTATAGCAAGTGACAGAAAAGTTGATGCAAGGACAGCATTCTACCAGAGATAACACTATAACAGTGACAGAAAAGTTAACTCAAGGACAGCAGTCTGCCAGAGATAACACCATAACAGTGACACAAAGGTTAACTCAAGCACAGCAGTCTGCCAGAGATAACACTATAACAGAGACAGAAAAGGTAACTCAAGTACAGCAGTCTGCCAGAGATAACACTATGACAGTGACAGAAAAGTTAACTCAAGCACAGCAGTCTGCCAGAGATAACAGTATAACAGTGACAGAAAAGTTAACTCAAGCACAGCAGTCTGCCAGAGATAACACTATAACAGAGACAGAAAAGTTAACTCAAGCACAGCAGTCTGCCAGAGATAACACTATAACAGAGATAGAAAGGTTAACTCAAGGACAGCAGTCTGCCAGAGATTACACTATAACAGGGATAGAAAAGTTAACTCAAGCACAGCAGTCTGCCAGAGATAACACTATAACAGAGACAGAAATGTTGCTGCAAGGACAGCCGTCTACCAGAGATAACCATATAACAGAGACAGAAAAGTTAACTCAATCACAGCAGTCTGCCAGAGATAACACTATAACAGAGACAGAAAAGTTAACTCAAGCACAGCAGTCTGCCAGAGATAACACTATAACAGAGAAAGAAAAGTTAACTCAAGCACAGCAGTCTGCCAGAGATAACACTATAACAGTGACAGAAATGTTAACTCAAGCACAGCAGTCTGCCAGAGATAACACTATAACAGAGACAGAAATGTTGATGCAAGGACAGCAGTCTGCCAGAGATAACACTATAACAGTGACAGAAAAGTTGACTCAAGCACAGAAGTCTGCCAGAGATAATACTATAACATTGACAGAAATGTTAACTGAAGCACAGCAGTCTGCCTGAGATAACACTATAACAGAGACAGAAATGTTAACTCAAGCACAGCAATCTACCAGAGATAACACTATAACAGAGACAGAAAAGTCAACTCAAGGACAGCAGTCTGCCAGAGATAACACTATAACAGTGACAGAAAAGTTAACTCAAGCACAGCAGTCTGCCAGAGATAACACTATAACAGTGACATAAATGTTGACTCAAGCACAGCAGTCTGCCAGAGATACCACTATAACAGTGACAGAAAAGTTGATGCAAGGACAACAGTCTGCCAGCGATAACACTATAGCAGTGACAGAAAGGTTGACTCAAGGACAGCAGTCTGCCAGAGATAACACTGTAACAGAGACAGAAAAGTTGATGCAAGGACAGCAGTCTGCCAGAGATAACACTATAACAGTGACAGAAATGTTGACTAAAGTACAGCAGTCTGCCAGAGACAACACTATAACAGTGACAGAAAAGTTGACTCTAGCACAGCAGTCTGCCAGCGATAACACTATAGCAAGTGACAGAAAAGTTGATGCAAGGACAGCAGTCTACCAGAGATAACACTATAACAGTGACAGAAAAGTTAACTCAAGGACAGCAGTCTGCCAGAGATAACACCATAACAGTGACACAAAGGTTAACTCAAGCACAGCAGTCTGCCAGAGATAACACTATAACAGAGACAGAAAAGGTAACTCAAGTACAGCAGTCTGCCAGAGATAACACTATGACAGTGACAGAAAAGTTAACTCAAGCACAGCAGTCTGCCAGAGATAACAGTATAACAGTGACAGAAAAGTTAACTCAAGCACAGCAGTCTTCCAGAGATAACACTATGACAGTGACAGAAAAGTTAACTCAAGCACAGCAGTCTGCCAGAGATAACACTATAACAGAGACAGAAAAGTTAACTCAAGCACAGCAGTCTGCCAGAGATAACACTATAACAGAGACAGAAAAGTTAACTCAAGCACATCAGTCTGCCAGAGATAACACTATGACAGAGACAGAAAAGTTAACTCACGCACAGCAGTCTGCCAGAGATAACACTATAACAGAGACAGAAAAGTTAACTCAAGCACATCAGTCTGCCAGAGATAACACTATGACAGAGACAGAAAAGTTAACTCACGCACAGCAGTCTGCCAGAGATAACACTATAACAGAGACAGAAAGGTTAACTCAAGGACAGCAGTCTGCCAGAGATTACACTATAACAGGGATAGAAAAGTTAACTCAAGCACAGCAGTCTGCCAGAGATAACACTATAACAGAGACAGAAATGTTGCTGCAAGGACAGCCGTCTACCAGAGATAACCATATAACAGAGACAGAAAAGTTAACTCAATCACAGCAGTCTGCCAGAGATAACACTATAACAGAGACAGAAAAGTTAACTCAAGCACAGCAGTCTGCCAGAGATAACACTATAACAGAGAAAGAAAAGTTAACTCAAGCACAGCAGTCTGCCAGAGATAACACTATAACAGTGACAGAAATGTTAACTCAAGCACAGCAGTCTGCCAGAGATAACACTATAACAGAGACAGAAATGTTGATGCAAGGACAGCAGTCTGCCAGAGATAACACTATAACAGTGACAGAAAAGTTGACTCAAGCACAGCAGTCTGCCAGAGATAATACTATAACATTGACAGAAATGTTAAATGAAGAACAGCAGTCTGCCTGAGATAACACTATAACAGAGACAGAAATGTTAACTCAAGCACAGCAATCTACCAGAGATAACACTATAACAGAGACAGAAAAGTCAGCTCAAGGACAGCAGTCTGCCAGAGATAACACTATAACAGTGACAGAAAAGTTAACTCAAGCACAGCAGTCTGCCAGAGATAACACTATAACAGTGACAGAAAGGTTGACTCAAGGACAGCAGTCTGCCAGAGATAACACTGTAACAGAGACAGAAAAGTTGATGCAAGGACAGCAGTCTGCCAGAGATAACACTATAACAGTGACAGAAATGTTGACTCAAGTACAGCAGTCTGCCAGAGATAACACTATAACAGTGACAGAAAAGTTAACTCAAGCACAGCAGTCTGCCAGAGATAACACTATAACAGAGACAGAAAAGTTAACTCAAGCACAGCAGTCTGCCAGAGATAACACTATAACAGAGACAGAAAAGTTAACTCAAGCACATCAGTCTGCCAGAGATAACACTATGACAGAGACAGAAAAGTTAACTCACGCACAGCAGTCTGCCAGAGATAACACTATAACAGAGACAGAAAAGTTAACTCAAGCACATCAGTCTGCCAGAGATAACACTATGACAGAGACAGAAAAGTTAACTCACGCACAGCAGTCTGCCAGAGATAACACTATAACAGAGACAGAAAGGTTAACTCAAGGACAGCAGTCTGCCAGAGATTACACTATAACAGGGATAGAAAAGTTAACTCAAGCACAGCAGTCTGCCAGAGATAACACTATAACAGAGACAGAAATGTTGCTGCAAGGACAGCCGTCTACCAGAGATAACCATATAACAGAGACAGAAAAGTTAACTCAATCACAGCAGTCTGCCAGAGATAACACTATAACAGAGACAGAAAAGTTAACTCAAGCACAGCAGTCTGCCAGAGATAACACTATAACAGAGAAAGAAAAGTTAACTCAAGCACAGCAGTCTGCCAGAGATAACACTATAACAGTGACAGAAATGTTAACTCAAGCACAGCAGTCTGCCAGAGATAACACTATAACAGAGACAGAAATGTTGATGCAAGGACAGCAGTCTGCCAGAGATAACACTATAACAGTGACAGAAAAGTTGACTCAAGCACAGCAGTCTGCCAGAGATAATACTATAACATTGACAGAAATGTTAAATGAAGAACAGCAGTCTGCCTGAGATAACACTATAACAGAGACAGAAATGTTAACTCAAGCACAGCAATCTACCAGAGATAACACTATAACAGAGACAGAAAAGTCAGCTCAAGGACAGCAGTCTGCCAGAGATAACACTATAACAGTGACAGAAAAGTTAACTCAAGCACAGCAGTCTGCCAGAGATAACACTATAACAGTGACAGAAAGGTTGACTCAAGGACAGCAGTCTGCCAGAGATAACACTGTAACAGAGACAGAAAAGTTGATGCAAGGACAGCAGTCTGCCAGAGATAACACTATAACAGTGACAGAAATGTTGACTCAAGTACAGCAGTCTGCCAGAGATAACACTATAACAGTGACAGAAAAGTTGACTCAAGCACAGCAGTCTGCCAGAGATAACACTATAGCAGTGACAGAAAAGTTGATGCAAGGACCGCAGTCTGCCAGAGATAACATTATAACAGTGACAGAAATGTTGACTCAAGCACAGCAGTCTGCTAGAGATAACACTATAACAGTGATAGAAAAGTTGATGCAAGGACCGCAGTCTGCCATAGATAACATTATAACAGTGACAGAAATGTTGACTCAAGCACAGCAGTCTGCTAGAGATAACACTATAACAGTGATAGAAAAGTTAACTCAAGCACAGCAGTCTGCCAGAGATAACACTATAACAGTGACAGAAAAGTTAACTCCAGCACAGCAGTCTACCAGAGATAACACTATAACAGTGACAGAAAAGTTAACTCAAGGACAGCAGTCTGCCAGAGATAACACTATAACAGTGACAGAAAAGTTGACTCAAGCACAGCAGTCTGCCAGAGAGAATACCATAACATTGACAGAAAGGTTAACTCAAGCACAGCGGTCTGCCAGAGATAACACTATAACAGAGACAGAAAGGTTAACTCATGCACAGCAGTCTGCCTGAGATAACACTATAACAGAGACAGAAATGTTAACTCAAGCACAGCAATCTACCAGAGATAACACTATAACAGAGACAGAAAAGTCAACTCAAGGACAGCAGCCTGCCAGAGATAACACTATAACAGTGACAGAAAAGTTAACTCAAGCACAGCAGTCTGACAGAGATAACACTATAACAGTGACAGAAAAGTTGATGCAAGGACAGCAGTCTGCCAGCTATAACACTATAACAGTGACAGAAAAGTTGACTCAAGGACAGCAGTCTGCCAGAGATAACACTGTAACAGAGACAGAAAGGTTGATGCAAGGACAGCAGTCTGCCAGAGATAACACTATAACAGTGACAGAAAGGTTAACTCAAGCACAGCGGTCTGCCAGAGATAACACTATAACAGAGATATAAACGTTGACTCAAGCACAGCAGTCTGCCAGAGATAATACTATAGCAGTGACAGAAATGTTACCTCAAGCACAGCAGTCTGCCAGAGATAACACTATAACAGTGACATAAATGTTGACTCAAGCACAGCAGTCTGCCAGAGATAACACTATAACAGTGACATAAATGTTGACTCAAGCACAGCAGTCTGCCAGAGATACCACTATAAAAGTGACAGAAAAGTTGATGCAAGGACAGCAGTCTACCAGCGATAACACTATAACAGTGACAGAAAAGTTGACTCAAGGACAGCAGTCTGCCAGAGATAACACTATAACAGTGACAGAAAAGTTAACTCAAGCACAGCAGTCTGCCAGAGATAACACTATAACCGTGACAGAAAAGTTGATGCAAGGACAGCAGTCTGCCAGCGATAACACTATAACAGTGACAGAAAAGTTGACTCAAGGACAGCAGTCTGCCAGAGATAACACTATAACAGAGATAGAAACGTTGACTCAAGCACAGCAGTCTGCCAGAGATAATACTATAGCAGTGACAGAAAGGTTAAATCAAGCACAGCGGTCTGCCAGAGATAACACTATAACAGTGACATAAATGTTGACTCAAGCACAGCAGTCTGCCAGAGATACCACTATAAAAGTGACAGAAAAGTTGATGCAAGGACAGCAGTCTGCCAGCGATAACACTATAACAGTGACAGAAAAGTTGACTCAAGGACAGAAGTCTGCCAGAGATAACACTGTAACAGAGACAGAAAAGTTGATGCAAGGAAAGCAGTCTGCCAGAGATAACACTATAACAGTGACAGAAATTTTGACTCAAGTACAGCAGTCTGCCAGAGATAACACTATAACAGTGACAGAAACGTTGACTCAAGCACAGCAGTCTGCTAGAGATAACACTATAACATTGACAGAAAAGTTAACTCAAGCACAGCAGTCTACCAGAGATAACACTATAACAGTGACAGAAAAGTTAACTCAAGCACAGCAGTCTACCAGAGGTAACACTATAACTGTGACAGAAAAGTTAACTCAAGCACAACAGTCTACCAGCGATAACACTATAACAGTGACAGAAAAGTTAACTCAAGCACAGCAGTCTGCCAGCGATAACACTATAACAGTGACAGAAAAGTTAACTCAAGCACATCAGTCTGCCAGAGATAACACTATAACAGAGACAGAAAAGTTGACTCAAGCACAGCAGTCTGCTAGAGATAACACTATAACAGAGACAGAAAAGTTGACTCAAGCACAGCAGTCTGCCAGTGATAACACTATAACAGTGACAGAAAAGTTAACTCAAGGACAGCAGTCTGCCAGAGATAACACTATAACAGTGATAGAAAAGTTAACTCAAACACAGCAGTCTGCCAGAGATAACACTATAACAGTGACAGAAAAGTTAACTCAAGCACAGCTGTCTACAAGAGATAACACTATAACAGTGACAGAAAAGTTAACTCAAGGACAGCAGTCTACCAGATAGAATACCATAACATTGACAGAAAGGTTAACTCAAGCACAGCGGTCTGCCAGAGATAACACTATAACAGAGACAGAAAGGTTAACTCATGCACAGCAGTCTACTTGAGATAACACTATAACAGAGACAGAAATTTTAACTCAAGCACAGCAATCTACCAGAGATAACACTATAACAGAGACAGAAAAGTCAACTCAAGGACAGCAGCCTGCCAGAGATAACACTATAACAGTGACAGAAAAGTTAACTCAAGCACAGCAGTCTGCCAGAGATAACACTATAACAGTGACAGAAAAGTTGATGCAAGGACAGCAGTCTGCCAGCGATAACACTATAACAGTGACAGAAAAGTTGACTCAAGGACAGCAGTCTGCCAGAGATAGCACTGTAACAGAGACAGAAAAGTTGATGCAAGGACAGCAGTCTGCCAGAGATAACACTATAACAGTGACAGAAAGGTTAACTCAAGCACAGCGGTCTGCCAGAGATAACACTATAACAGAGATAGAAACGTTGACTCAAGCACAGCAGTCTGCCAGAGATAATACTATAGCAGTGACAGAAATGTTACCTCAAGCACAGCAATCTAGTAGAGATAACACTATAACAGAGACAGAAAAGTCAACTCAAGGACAGCAGTCTGCCAGAGATAACACTATAACAGTGACAGAAAAGTTAACTCAAGCACAGCAGTCTGCCAGAGATAACACTATAACAGTGACATAAATGTTGACTCAAGCACAGCAGTCTGCCAGAGATACCACTATAACAGTGACAGAAAAGTTGGTGCAAGGACAGCAGTCTGCCAGCGATAACACCAGGGTTGATAAAAATCATGATTTTTTTATAAAAATCAAAAAAATCGGATTTTTTTGATTTTAATCGATTTTTTTGATTTAAATCAGATTTTTATAACCATGTTTTTTATATTACTAATTAATGATAAGATATGCAATTTTAAGTCAATTTAATTAATTTATTTCAAATCAGATCAATATAGTTATACATGTATATGATGATTCATTTGTTAAGTAACTTGTAAACAAAAACAAGCTTGCCAGCTTTCTCAGTACCAAGACGGTTTCTCACTTTTGAATGCACAAAACCAAAAGTTGAGAATATTCTCTCAACACCTGCACTAGAGGCAGTAGCACCAAGTATTGCATATATCATGTTTAGCACATGGTCACTGACTCTGTCTGATAGAGATTTCCACCAGGCAAAGGGAGACACAGATTCCAGAACAGATGAACTAAACAAGTAATCCTTAAATGGATCTGCTCTGGCCCGGTAGTTCATGATTATAGGTATCATGTCTGGGGATGACACAGACACATACTCCATCACACTGTCAGTTTCCTTGGTAGACAATCCTTTACCAGCAGTACGCGGATCCAAAATATAGGCGAGATAGTGGGCAGGAGTGAGTGCCTGCTTACATCGTTCGTGGAACTTCTTCATAATGCTTAATGATACCCCACCTTCTTCAAAGTCTTTTTCCAACTGCTTCCATACACTAACTGCATCACTGAGAAAACAGCTATCACTCTGTACTATATCCAGGGCAATGGAGATTGGCTTAAGGAGCCTCAAATAGTCCTCTGCTTGTCTCTTTATCCCAATATTTTGCACTTTACTAGCCACATTTGTGTCTATACTATCCCTATTTTCCTCACACACTTTCAAAATGATGGACCAGTTATCCAGGTAGCACTGAAGGCAGTCAGCTAGCGTATTCCAGCGGACATCTTGTGGTAGGACGAGTCGCTTGCCTCCCTCTGCCTTGTACCATGCTGCTGGTAAATGTGTATTGCGAAAGTACTTCACAATCTGTGTGACGTGTTCCTTAACACCCTTGATCTCTATGTCATGAGCAAGTAGGTTCATGAGGTGGGCTGAACATCCATGGGCAATAATGTCTTTGTGGTCTTTCTTCAGTTCTTCACGCATCTTACGCATGTTAGCCGCATTGTCAGTTACAATGCTACCTATGTTACATTTAAACTGTTCTTCGCAATGTTTAATAGCACTACTAGCAACCTGTTTCATGTACTCAGCAGTGTGACTGTGGCCTGACGTATCCACAGTCTCAGTAAGATAGGAATCACCATCCGAAGTGGTTACAGAGACACAAACTACAGGTTCATTATGTATATTACTCCAACCATCTAAACACATGGAGACAGTCTTGCCTTCAAGCCTTTCTTTACACTCATCCTGCAGTGACTGCTGAACCTTGTCCAGTAAACTACCGGCTACTTCATACCGACTTGGTGGGCAGTAGCCTGGTCTCAGCATCTGGACTAGTTTAATGAACTCTGGATGTGTGACTGCAGAGAATGGTGTGTTAGTAGCGTACACGTAGCGACCGACTTGCTCATCGATGGCGTCTTTCTCAATTTGGGATGTTCTCAAAACATAGTGGTCTAGACCTGCAAAATAAAATATTACTGTATCAGCCAGGAAAGGTAGACACATGTGGGATAATGTTGACATTAGTGTGCTAAGGGTTAACTGGCTGACTGCTCTGAGCTACTTGAGAATAGTTTCAAGCTGCATTACTCAAAACCTGCTAAATAGTGTGAAAACAATATAACTCAAAGTTGTTGGTGATTTATTCACCAAGAAGTTTCAGTCAAATTGTTTTCAAAATATTCAAGTAAATTTTTTTAGTTATTAATTTAGCAATATTACTGTTTCAGCCAGGAAAGGTAGACACATGTGGGATAATGTTGACATTAGTGTGCTAAGGGTTAACTGGCTGACTGCTCTGAGCTACTTGAGAATAGTTTCAAGCTGCATTACTCAAAACCTGCTAAATAGTGTGAAAACAATTTGACTGAAAGTTGTTGGTGATTTACTCACCAAGAAGTTTCAGTCAAATTGTTTTCAAAATATTTAGTAGTTTTTAGATGAGTCTCACTATAGTTTTCTGACATAAATCTTTTTAGGAATTTGGGATTAAAATTACAGTACTATGCAGTGATAAGGTTAATGTGTCCAAATTAAGCCAATTAACTACCTGACTGCTTAACTGTTATGTAACACCACAGGTGTTATCACCTCACACAATCAATAAAGGGGTCTGCTCTTGAACAACACTGCTGTCCTATAAAGATCTCACAGTAATAGACTAACTAAGGTGGTAACCCTTTGATTGCCTTGTTTATTTAATTTATTTTTAAATAAGGCAGTGTATTTGTTTGCAAAATTATTTAACTGTAGAAAACATATAGACTGTAACTGAAGGATTAGCTATTAATCAGTTTTAATTACTTGGTCAAGAGTTAGGCTGAGTTAGTGTGTGGTCTGTCGGTCAGATTATCAGTCTGTTTGTCAGTTAAATTTTTATTCACAAAATATTATATTCTCTTACCTGCACTGATTTTGGTTCTCTTGGTAGGCGTACACAACGGTGATGACTCCCCTGCCTCTGGGGCAGGGCGCTTCCTAGGCGTAGAGACTGTTATTGCTGGTGTATCTTGTGTATCAGTCTTACATTCACTATGATGCTGCTTCATACGTGCTACTATGCCTTGCATAGATTTGCCACATTCTTTACACTTAGCCTTACAACCAGATTTACCAATCTCAACATCCTTATCAAAGTACATCCAAATGCGATCTTGCTTTCTTCCAGGCATCTTAACTTATTTTGAACAAATGATGAGTTAAGAAACATTCTATTTGCTTATATGTACTGTGGGATTCAATGTGTTTTCTTAACCTGGCTGCATGTAAACCAGATCTCTCTTACACGAGTGCTGTCTATGGTTTTTTATCCATCAATGTCCATCAGTTTACATACATTGTTTATCAAAGTCAGAGAAAGGAGTTAGCCTGAATGTTTTGATAATCTAGCAAAGTCTGGGCAGTAAATGGGGATAATGGGGTTATAGTATCAGGGACAGAAGCAACACCTATAAAACAACTGTGAGGCAAGGTCAAAACAACAGTTTTTAAAGGTTATTGGGTGTATACAGATGAAATAAAGCAAGTAATACAATATGATGATTTTATTAAAAAAACACTGACTTTTAAAAAAATCGCATCATGATTTTTTTGATTTTTTTGGACTGATTTTAATCATGATTTAAATCACTGATTTTAATCATTTGATTTAAATCAAACAACCCTGGATAACACTATAACAGTGACAGAAAAGTTGACTCAAGGACAACAGTCTGCCAGAGATAACACTGAAACAGAGACATAAATGTTGATGCAAGGACAGCAGTCTGCCAGAGATAACACTATAACAGTGACAGAAATGTTGACTCAAGTACAGCAGTCTGCCAGAGATAACACTATAACAGTGACAGAAACGTTGACTCAAGCACAGCAGTCTGCTAGAGATAACACTATAACAGTGACAGAAAAGTTAACTCAAGCACAGCAGTCTACCAGAGATAACACTATAACAGTGACAGAAAAGTTAACTCAAGCACAGCAGTCTACCAGAGGTAACACTATAACTGTGACAGAAAAGTTAACTCAAGCACAACAGTCTACCAGAGATAACACTATAACAGTGACAAAAAGTTAACTCAAGCACAGCAGTCTGCCAGCGATAACACTATAACAGTGACAGAAAAGTTAACTCAAGCACAGCAGTCTGTCAGAGATAACACTATAACAGTGACAGAAAAGTTAACTCAAACACAGCAGTCTGCGAGAGATAACACTATAACAGAGACAGAAAAGTTGACTCAAGCACAGCAGTCTGCCAGAGATAACACTATAACAGAGACAGAAAAGTTGACACAAGCACAGCAGTCTGCCAGTGATAACACTATAACAGTGACAGAAAAGTTAACTCAAGGACAGCAGTCTGCCAGAGATAACACTATAACAGTGATAGAAAAGTTAACTCAAGCACAGCAGTCTGCCAGAGATAACACTATAACAGTGACAGAAAAGTTAACTCAAGCACAGCTGTCTACCAGAGATAACACTATAACAGTGACAGAAAAGTTAACTCAAGGACAGCAGTCTGCCAGAGATAACACTATAACAGTGACAGAAAAGTTGACTCAAGCACAGCAGTCTGCCAGAGAGAATACCATAACATTGACAGAAAGGTTAACTCAAGCACAGCGGTCTGCCAGAGATAACACTATAACAGAGACAGAAAGGTTAACTCATGCACAGCAGTCTACCTGAGATAACACTATAACAGTGACAAAAAAGTTGACTCGAGCAAAGCAGTCTGCCAGCGATAACACTATAACAGTGACAGAAAAGTTGACTCAAGGACAGCAGTCTGCCAGAGATAACACTGTAACAGAGACAGAAAAGTTGATGCAAGGACAGCAGTCTGCCAGAGATAACACTATAACAGTGACAGAAAGGTTAACTCAAGCACAGCGGTCTGCCAGAGATAACACTATAACAGAGATAGAAACGTTGACTCAAGCACAGCAGTCTGCCAGAGATAATACTATAGCAGTGACAGAAATGTTACCTCAAGCACAGCAATCTACCAGAGATAACACTATAACAGAGACAGAAAAGTCAACTCAAGGACAGCAGTCTGCCAGAGATAACACTATAACAGTGACATAAATGTTGACTCAAGCACAGCAGTCTGCCAGAGATACCACTATAACAGTGACAGAAAAGTTGATGCAAGGACAGCAGTCTGCCAGCGATAACACTATAACAGTGACAGAAAAGTTCACTCAAGGACAGCAGTCTGCCAGAGATAACACTGTAACAGAGACAGAAAAGTTGATGCAAGGACAGCAGTCTGCCAGAGATAACACTATAACAGTGACAGAAATGTTGACTCAAGTACAGCAGTCTGCCAGAGATAACACTATAACAGTGACAGAAAAGTTAACTCAAGCACAGCAGTCTGTCAGAGATAACACTATAACAGTGACAGAAAAGTTAACTCAAACACAGCAGTCTGCGAGAGATAACACTATAACAGAGACAGAAAAGTTGACTCAAGCACAGCAGTCTGCCAGAGATAACACTATAACAGAGACAGAAAAGTTGACACAAGCACAGCAGTCTGCCAGTGATAACACTATAACAGTGACAGAAAAGTTAACTCAAGGACAGCAGTCTGCCAGAGATAACACTATAACAGTGATAGAAAAGTTAACTCAAGCACAGCAGTCTGCCAGAGATAACACTATAACAGTGACAGAAAAGTTAACTCAAGCACAGCTGTCTACCAGAGATAACACTATAACAGTGACAGAAAAGTTAACTCAAGGACAGCAGTCTGCCAGAGATAACACTATAACAGTGACAGAAAAGTTGACTCAAGCACAGCAGTCTGCCAGAGAGAATACCATAACATTGACAGAAAGGTTAACTCAAGCACAGCGGTCTGCCAGAGATAACACTATAACAGAGACAGAAAGGTTAACTCATGCACAGCAGTCTACCTGAGATAACACTATAACAGTGACAAAAAAGTTGACTCGAGCAAAGCAGTCTGCCAGCGATAACACTATAACAGTGACATAAATGTTGACTCAAGCACAGCAGTCTGCCAGAGATACCACTATAAAAGTGACAGAAAAGTTAACTCAAGGACAGCAGTCTGCCAGAGATAACACTATAACAGTGATAGAAAAGTTAACTCAAACACAGCAGTCTGCCAGAGATAACACTATAACAGTGACAGAAAAGTTAACTCAAGCACAGCTGTCTACAAGAGATAACACTATAACAGTGACAGAAAAGTTGACTCAAGGACAGCAGTCTGCCAGAGATAACACTGTAACAGAGACAGAAAAGTTGATGCAAGGACAGCAGTCTGCCAGAGATAACACTATAACAGTGACAGAAAGGTTAACTCAAGCACAGCGGTCTGCCAGAGATAACACTATAACAGAGATAGAAACGTTGACTCAAGCACAGCAGTCTGCCAGAGATAATACTATAGCAGTGACAGAAATGTTACCTCAAGCACAGCAATCTACCAGAGATAACACTATAACAGAGACAGAAAAATCAACTCAAGGACAGCAGTCTGCCAGAGATAACACTATAACAGTGACATAAATGTTGACTCAAGCACAGCAGTCTGCCAGAGATACCACTATAACAGTGACAGAAAAGTTGATGCAAGGACAGCAGTCTGCCAGCGATAACACTATAACAGTGACAGAAAAGTTGACTCAAGGACAGCAGTCTGCCAGAGATAACACTGTAACAGAGACAGAAAAGTTGATGCAAGGACAGCAGTCTGCCAGAGATAACACTATAACAGTGACAGAAATGTTGACTCAAGTACAGCAGTCTGCCAGAGATAACACTATAACAGTGACAGAAACGTTGACTCAAGCACAGCAGTCTGCTAGAGATAACACTATAACAGTGACAGAAAAGTTAACTCAAACACAGCAGTCTACCAGAGATAACACTATAACAGTGGCAGAAAAGTTAACTCAAGGACAGCAGCCTGCCAGAGATAACACTATAACAGTGACAGAAAAGTTAACTCAAGCACAGCAGTCTGTCAGAGATAACACTATAACAGTGACAGAAAAGTTAACTCAAGCACAGCAGTCTGCCAGAGATAACACTATAACAGAGACAGAAAAGTTGACTCAAGCACAGCCGTCTGCCAGAGATAACACTATAACAGAGACAGAAAAGTTGACTCAAGCACAGCAATCTGCCAGTGATAACACTATAACAGTGACAGAAAAGTTAACTCAAGCACAGCAGTCTGCCACAGATAACACTATAACAGTGACAGAAATGTTAATTCAAGCACAGCAGTCTGCCAGAGATAACACTATAACAGTGACAGAAAAGTTAACTCAAGCACAGCAGTCTGCCAGAGACAACACTATAACAGAGACAGAAAGGTTGATGCAAGGGCAGCAGTTTGCCAGAGATAACACTATAACAGTGACAGAAAAGTTAACTCAATCACAGCAGTCTGCCAGCGATAACACTATAACAGTGACAGAAAAGTTAACTCAAGGACAGCAGTCTGTCAAAGATAACACTATAACAGTGATAGAAAAGTTAACTCAAGCACAGCAGTCTGCCAGAGATAACACTATAACAGAGACAGAAAAGTTGACTCAAGGACAGCAGTCTGCCAGAGATAACACTATAACAGAGATAGAAACGTTGACTCAAGCACAGCAGTCTGCCAGAGATAATACTATAGCAGTGACAGAAAGGTTAACTCAAGCACAGCGGTCTGCCAGAGATAACACTATAACAGTGACATAAATGTTGACTCAAGCACAGCAGTCTGCCAGAGATACCACTATAAAAGTGACAGAAAAGTTAACTCAAGAACAGCAGTCTGCCAGAGATAACACTATAACAGTGATAGAAAAGTTAACTCCAACACAGCAGTCTGCCAGAGATAACACTATAACAGTGACAGAAAAGTTAACTCAAGCACAGCTGTCTACAAGAGATAACACTATAACAGTGACAGAAATGTTAACTCAAGGACAGCAGTCTGCCAGAGATAACACTATAACAGAGACAGAAAAGTTAACTCAAGCACAGCAGTCTGCCAGAGATAACACTATAACAGAGACAGAAAAGTTGACTCAAGCACAGCAGTCTGCCAGTGATAACACTATAACAGTGACAGAAAAGTTAACTCAAGGACAGCAGTCTGCCAGAGATAACACTATAACAGTGATAGAAAAGTTAACTCAAACACAGCAGTCTGCCAGAGATAACACTATAACAGTGACAGAAAAGTTAACTCAAGCACAGCTGTCTACAAGAGATAACACTATAACAGTGACAGAAAAGTTAACTCAAGGACAGCAGTCTGCCAGAGATAACACTATAACAGTGACAGAAAAGTTGACTCAAGCACATCAGTCTGCCAGATAGAATACCATAACATTGACAGAAAGGTTAACTCAAGCACAGCGGTCTGCCAGAGATAACACTATAACAGATACAGAAAGGTTAACTCATGCACAGCAGTCTACCTGAGATAACACTATAACAGAGACAGAAATGTTAACTCAAGCACAGCAATCTACCAGAGATAACACTATAACAGAGACAGAAAAGTCAACTCAAGGACAGCAGTCTGCCAGAGATAACACTATAACAGTGACAGAAAAGTTGATGCAAGGACAGCAGTCTGCCAACGATAACACTATAACAGTGACAGAAAAGTTGACTCAAGGACAGCAGTCTGCCAGAGATAACACTGTAACAGAGACAGAAAAGTTGATGCAAGGACAGCAGTCTGCCAGAGATAACACTATAACAGTGACAGAAAGGTTAACTCAAGCACAGCGGTCTGCCAGAGATAACACTATAACAGAGATAGAAACGTTGACTCAAGCACAGCAGTCTGCCAGAGATAATACTATAGCAGTGACAGAAATGTTACCTCAAGCACAGCAGTCTGCCAGATAGAATACCATAACATTGACAGAAAGGTTAACTCAAGCACAGCGGTCTGCCAGAGATAACACTATAACAGATACAGAAAGGTTAACTCATGCACAGCAGTCTACCTGAGATAACACTATAACAGAGACAGAAAAGTCAACTCAAGGACAGCAGTCTGCCAGAGATAACACTATAACAGTGACAGAAAAGTTAACTCAAGCACAGCAGTCTGCCAGAGATAACACTATAACAGTGACATAAATGTGACTCAAGCACAGCAGTCTGCCAGAGATACCACTATAACAGTGACAGAAAAGTTGGTGCAAGGACAGCAGTCTGCCAGCGATAACACTATAACAGTGACAGAAAAGTTGACTCAAGGACAACAGTCTGCCAGAGATAACACTGTAACAGAGACATAAAAGTTGATGCAAGGACAGCAGTCTGCCAGAAATAACACTATAACAGTGACAGAAATGTTGACTCAAGTACAGCAGTCTGCCAGAGATAACACTATAACAGTGACAGAAACGTTGACTCAAGCACAGCAGTCTGCTAGAGATAACACTATAACAGTGACAGAAAAGTTAACTCAAGCACAGCAGTCTACCAGAGATAACACTATAACAGTGACAGAAAAGTTAACTCAAGCACAGCAGTCTACCAGAGGTAACACTATAACTGTGACAGAAAAGTTAACTCAAGCACAACAGTCTACCAGAGATAACACTATAACAGTGACAGAAAAGTTAACTCAAGCACAGCAGTCTGCCAGCGATAACACTATAACAGTGACAGAAAAGTTAACTCAAGCACAGCAGTCTGTCAGAGATAACACTATAACAGTGACAGAAAAGTTAACTCAAACACAGCAGTCTGCCAGAGATAACACCATAACAGAGACAGAAAGGTTGACTCAAGCACAGCAGTCTGCCAGAGATAACACTATAACAGAGACAGAAAAGTTGACTCAAGCACAGCAGTCTGCCAGTGATAACACTATAACAGTGACAGAAAAGTTAACTCAAGGACAGCAGTCTGCCAGAGATAACACTATAACAGTGATAGAAAAGTTAACTCAAGCACAGCAGTCTGCCAGAGATAACACTATAACAGTGACAGAAAAGTTAACTCAAGCACAGCTGTCTACCAGAGATAACACTATAACAGTGACAGAAAAGTTAACTCAAGGACAGCAGTCTGCCAGAGATAACACTATAACAGTGACAGAAAAGTTGACTCAAGCACAGCAGTCTGCCAGAGAGAATACCATAACATTGACAGAAAGGTTAACTCAAGCACAGCGGTCTGCCAGAGATAACACTATAACAGAGACAGAAAGGTTAACTCATGCACAGCAATCTACCTGAGATAACACTATAACAGAGACAGAAATGTTAACTCAAGCACAGCAATCTACCAGAGATAACACTATAACAGAGACAGAAAAGTCAACTCAAGGACAGCAGCCTGCCAGAGATAACACTATAACAGTGACAGAAAAGTTAACTCAAGCACAGCAGTCTGCCAGAGATAACACTATAACAGTGACAGAAAAGTTGACTCGAGCAAAGCAGTCTGCCAGCGATAACACTATAACAGTGACAGAAAAGTTGACTCAAGGACAGCAGTCTGCCAGAGATAACACTGTAACAGAGACAGAAAAGTTGATGCAAGGACAGCAGTCTGCCAGAGATAACACTATAACAGTGACAGAAAGGTTAACTCAAGCACAGCGGTCTGCCAGAGATAACACTATAACAGAGATAGAAACGTTGACTCAAGCACAGCAGTCTGCCAGAGATAATACTATAGCAGTGACAGAAATGTTACCTCAAGCACAGCAATCTACCAGAGATAACACTATAACAGAGACAGAAAAGTCAACTCAAGGACAGCAGTCTGCCAGAGATAACACTATAACAGTGACAGAAAAGTTAACTCAAGCACAGCAGTCTGCCAGAGATAACACTATAACAGTGACATAAATGTTGACTCAAGCACAGCAGTCTGCCAGAGATACCACTATAACAGTGACAGAAACGTTGATGCAAGGACAGCAGTCTGCCAGCGATAACACTATAACAGTGACAGAAAAGTTGACTCAAGGACAGCAGTCTGCCAGAGATAACACTGTAACAGAGACAGAAAAGTTGATGCAAGGACAGCAGTCTGCCAGAGATAACACTATAACAGTGACATAAATGTGACTCAAGCACAGCAGTCTGCCAGAGATACCACTATAACAGTGACAGAAAAGTTGGTGCAAGGACAGCAGTCTGCCAGCGATAACACTATAACAGTGACAGAAAAGTTGACTCAAGGACAACAGTCTGCCAGAGATAACACTGTAACAGAGACATAAAAGTTGATGCAAGGACAGCAGTCTGCCAGAGATAACACTATAACAGTGACAGAAATGTTGACTCAAGTACAGCAGTCTGCCAGAGATAACACTATAACAGTGACAGAAACGTTGACTCAAGCACAGCAGTCTGCTAGAGATAACACTATAACAGTGACAGAAAAGTTAACTCAAGCACAGCAGTCTACCAGAGATAACACTATAACAGTGACAGAAAAGTTAACTCAAGCACAGCAGTCTACCAGAGGTAACACTATAACAGAGACAGAAAAGTTAACTCAAGCACAGCAGTCTGCCAGAGATAACACTATAACAGAGACAGAAAAGTTGACTCAAGCACAGCAGTCTGCCAGTGATAACACTATAACAGTGACAGAAAAGTTAACTCAAGGACAGCAGTCTGCCAGAGATAACACTATAACAGTGATAGAAAAGTTAACTCAAACACAGCAGTCTGCCAGAGATAACACTATAACAGTGACAGAAAAGTTAACTCAAGCACAGCTGTCTACAAGAGATAACACTATAACAGTGACAGAAAAGTTAACTCAAGGACAGCAGTCTGCCAGAGATAACACTATAACAGTGACAGAAAAGTTGACTCAAGCACATCAGTCTGCCAGATAGAATACCATAACATTGACAGAAAGGTTAACTCAAGCACAGCGGTCTGCCAGAGATAACACTATAACAGATACAGAAAGGTTAACTCATGCACAGCAGTCTACCTGAGATAACACTATAACAGAGACAGAAATGTTAACTCAAGCACAGCAATCTACCAGAGATAACACTATAACAGAGACAGAAAAGTCAACTCAAGGACAGCAGTCTGCCAGAGATAACACTATAACAGTGACAGAAAAGTTGATGCAAGGACAGCAGTCTGCCAACGATAACACTATAACAGTGACAGAAAAGTTGACTCAAGGACAGCAGTCTGCCAGAGATAACACTGTAACAGAGACAGAAAAGTTGATGCAAGGACAGCAGTCTGCCAGAGATAACACTATAACAGTGACAGAAAGGTTAACTCAAGCACAGCGGTCTGCCAGAGATAACACTATAACAGAGATAGAAACGTTGACTCAAGCACAGCAGTCTGCCAGAGATAATACTATAGCAGTGACAGAAATGTTACCTCAAGCACAGCAGTCTGCCAGATAGAATACCATAACATTGACAGAAAGGTTAACTCAAGCACAGCGGTCTGCCAGAGATAACACTATAACAGATACAGAAAGGTTAACTCATGCACAGCAGTCTACCTGAGATAACACTATAACAGAGACAGAAAAGTCAACTCAAGGACAGCAGTCTGCCAGAGATAACACTATAACAGTGACAGAAAAGTTAACTCAAGCACAGCAGTCTGCCAGAGATAACACTATAACAGTGACATAAATGTGACTCAAGCACAGCAGTCTGCCAGAGATACCACTATAACAGTGACAGAAAAGTTGGTGCAAGGACAGCAGTCTGCCAGCGATAACACTATAACAGTGACAGAAAAGTTGACTCAAGGACAACAGTCTGCCAGAGATAACACTGTAACAGAGACATAAAAGTTGATGCAAGGACAGCAGTCTGCCAGAAATAACACTATAACAGTGACAGAAATGTTGACTCAAGTACAGCAGTCTGCCAGAGATAACACTATAACAGTGACAGAAACGTTGACTCAAGCACAGCAGTCTGCTAGAGATAACACTATAACAGTGACAGAAAAGTTAACTCAAGCACAGCAGTCTACCAGAGATAACACTATAACAGTGACAGAAAAGTTAACTCAAGCACAGCAGTCTACCAGAGGTAACACTATAACTGTGACAGAAAAGTTAACTCAAGCACAACAGTCTACCAGAGATAACACTATAACAGTGACAGAAAAGTTAACTCAAGCACAGCAGTCTGCCAGCGATAACACTATAACAGTGACAGAAAAGTTAACTCAAGCACAGCAGTCTGTCAGAGATAACACTATAACAGTGACAGAAAAGTTAACTCAAACACAGCAGTCTGCCAGAGATAACACCATAACAGAGACAGAAAGGTTGACTCAAGCACAGCAGTCTGCCAGAGATAACACTATAACAGAGACAGAAAAGTTGACTCAAGCACAGCAGTCTGCCAGTGATAACACTATAACAGTGACAGAAAAGTTAACTCAAGGACAGCAGTCTGCCAGAGATAACACTATAACAGTGATAGAAAAGTTAACTCAAGCACAGCAGTCTGCCAGAGATAACACTATAACAGTGACAGAAAAGTTAACTCAAGCACAGCTGTCTACCAGAGATAACACTATAACAGTGACAGAAAAGTTAACTCAAGGACAGCAGTCTGCCAGAGATAACACTATAACAGTGACAGAAAAGTTGACTCAAGCACAGCAGTCTGCCAGAGAGAATACCATAACATTGACAGAAAGGTTAACTCAAGCACAGCGGTCTGCCAGAGATAACACTATAACAGAGACAGAAAGGTTAACTCATGCACAGCAATCTACCTGAGATAACACTATAACAGAGACAGAAATGTTAACTCAAGCACAGCAATCTACCAGAGATAACACTATAACAGAGACAGAAAAGTCAACTCAAGGACAGCAGCCTGCCAGAGATAACACTATAACAGTGACAGAAAAGTTAACTCAAGCACAGCAGTCTGCCAGAGATAACACTATAACAGTGACAGAAAAGTTGACTCGAGCAAAGCAGTCTGCCAGCGATAACACTATAACAGTGACAGAAAAGTTGACTCAAGGACAGCAGTCTGCCAGAGATAACACTGTAACAGAGACAGAAAAGTTGATGCAAGGACAGCAGTCTGCCAGAGATAACACTATAACAGTGACAGAAAGGTTAACTCAAGCACAGCGGTCTGCCAGAGATAACACTATAACAGAGATAGAAACGTTGACTCAAGCACAGCAGTCTGCCAGAGATAATACTATAGCAGTGACAGAAATGTTACCTCAAGCACAGCAATCTACCAGAGATAACACTATAACAGAGACAGAAAAGTCAACTCAAGGACAGCAGTCTGCCAGAGATAACACTATAACAGTGACAGAAAAGTTAACTCAAGCACAGCAGTCTGCCAGAGATAACACTATAACAGTGACATAAATGTTGACTCAAGCACAGCAGTCTGCCAGAGATACCACTATAACAGTGACAGAAACGTTGATGCAAGGACAGCAGTCTGCCAGCGATAACACTATAACAGTGACAGAAAAGTTGACTCAAGGACAGCAGTCTGCCAGAGATAACACTGTAACAGAGACAGAAAAGTTGATGCAAGGACAGCAGTCTGCCAGAGATAACACTATAACAGTGACATAAATGTGACTCAAGCACAGCAGTCTGCCAGAGATACCACTATAACAGTGACAGAAAAGTTGGTGCAAGGACAGCAGTCTGCCAGCGATAACACTATAACAGTGACAGAAAAGTTGACTCAAGGACAACAGTCTGCCAGAGATAACACTGTAACAGAGACATAAAAGTTGATGCAAGGACAGCAGTCTGCCAGAGATAACACTATAACAGTGACAGAAATGTTGACTCAAGTACAGCAGTCTGCCAGAGATAACACTATAACAGTGACAGAAACGTTGACTCAAGCACAGCAGTCTGCTAGAGATAACACTATAACAGTGACAGAAAAGTTAACTCAAGCACAGCAGTCTACCAGAGATAACACTATAACAGTGACAGAAAAGTTAACTCAAGCACAGCAGTCTACCAGAGGTAACACTATAACTGTGACAGAAAAGTTAACTCAAGCACAACAGTCTACCAGAGATAACACTATAACAGTGACAGAAAAGTTAACTCAAGCACAGCAGTCTGCCAGCGATAACACTATAACAGTGACAGAAAAGTTAACTCAAGCACAGCAGTCTGTCAGAGATAACACTATAACAGTGACAGAAAAGTTAACTCAAACACAGCAGTCTGCCAGAGATAACACCATAACAGAGACAGAAAGGTTGACTCAAGCACAGCAGTCTGCCAGAGATAACACTATAACAGAGACAGAAAAGTTGACTCAAGCACAGCAGTCTGCCAGTGATAACACTATAATAGTGACAGAAAAGTTAACTCAAGGACAGCAGTCTGCCAGAGATAACACTATAACAGTGATAGAAAAGTTAACTCAAGCACAGCAGTCTGCCAGAGATAACACTATAACAGTGACAGAAAAGTTAACTCAAGCACAGCTGTCTACCAGAGATAACACTATAACAGTGACAGAAAAGTTAACTCAAGGACAGCAGTCTGCCAGAGATAACACTATAACAGTGACAGAAAAGTTGACTCAAGCACAGCAGTCTGCCAGAGAGAATACCATAACATTGACAGAAAGGTTAACTCAAGCACAGCGGTCTGCCAGAGATAACACTATAACAGAGACAGAAAGGTTAACTCATGCACAGCAGTCTACCTGAGATAACACTATAACAGAGACAGAAATGTTAACTCCAGCACAGCAATCTACCAGAGATAACACTATAACAGAGACAGAAAAGTCAACTCAAGGACAGCAGCCTGCCAGAGATAACACTATAACAGTGACAGAAAAGTTAACTCAATCTCTGGCAGTCTGCCAGAGATAACACTATAACAGTGACAGAAAAGTTGACTCGAGAAAAGCAGTCTGCCAGCGATAACACTATAACAGTGACAGAAAAGTTGACTCAAGGACAGCAGTCTGCCAGAGATAACACTGTAACAGAGACAGAAAAGTTGATGCAAGGACAGCAGTCTGCCAGAGATAACACTATAACAGTGACAGAAAGGTTAACTCAAGCACAGCGGTCTGCCAGAGATAACACTATAACAGAGATAGAAACGTTGACTCAAGCACAGCAGTCTGCCAGAGATAATACTATAGCAGTGACAGAAATGTTACCTCAAGCACAGCAATCTACCAGAGATAACACTATAACAGAGACAGAAAAGTCAACTCAAGGACAGCAGTCTGCCAGAGATAACACTATAACAGTGACAGAAAAGTTAACTCAAGCACAGCAGTCTGCCAGAGATAACACTATAACAGTGACATAAATGTTGACTCATGCACAGCAGTCTGCCAGAGATACCACTATAACAGTGACAGAAAGGTTGATGCAAGGACAGCAGTCTGCCAGCGATAACACTATAACAGTGACAGAAAAGTTGACTCAAGCACAGCAGTCTGCCAGAGATAACACTATAACAGTGACAGAAATGTTGACTCAAGTACAGCAGTCTGCCAGAGATAACACTATAACAGTGACAGAAACGTTGACTCAAGCACAGCAGTCTGCTAGAGATAACACTATAACAGTGACAGAAAAGTTAACTCAAGCACAGCAGTCTACCAGAGATAACACTATAACAGTGACAGAAAAGTTAACTCAAGCACAGCAGTCTACCAGAGATAACACTATAACTGTGACAGAAAAGTTAACTCAAGCACAACAGTCTACCAGAGATAACACTATAACAGTGACAGAAAAGTTAACTCAATCACAGCAGTCTGCCAGCGATAACACTATAACAGTGACAGAAAAGTTAACTCAAGCACAGCAGTCTGTCAGAGATAACACTATAACAGTGACAGAAAAGTTAACTCAAGCACAGCAGTCTGCCAGAGATAACACTATAACAGAGACAGAAAAGTTGACTCAAGCACAGCCGTCTGCCAGAGATAACACTATAACAGAGACAGAAAAGTTGACTCAAGCACAGCAATCTGCCAGTGATAACACTATAACAGTGACAGAAAAGTTAACTCAAGCACAGCAGTCTGCCACAGATAACACTATAACAGTGACAGAAATGTTAATTCAAGCACAGCAGTCTGCCAGAGATAACACTATAACAGTGACAGAAAAGTTAACTCAAGCACAGCAGTCTGCCAGAGACAACACTATAACAGAGACAGAAAAGTTGATGCAAGGGCAGCAGTTTGCCAGAGATAACACTATAACAGTGACAGAAAAGTTAACTCAATCACAGCAGTCTGCCAGCGATAACACTATAACAGTGACAGAAAAGTTAACTCAAGCACAGCAGTCTGTCAGAGATAACACTATAACAGTGACAGAAAAGTTAACTCAAGCACAGCAGTCTGCCAGAGATAACACTATAACAGAGACAGAAAAGTTGACTCAAGCACAGCCGTCTGCCAGAGATAACACTATAACAGAGACAGAAAAGTTGACTCAAGCACAGCAATCTGCCAGTGATAACACTATAACAGTGACAGAAAAGTTAACTCAAGCACAGCACATTGCCACAGATAACACTATAACAGTGACAGAAATGTTAATTCAAGCACAGCAGTCTGCCAGAGATAACACTATAACAGTGACAGAAAAGTTAACTCAAGCACAGCAGTCTGCCAGAGACAACACTATAACAGAGACAGAAAAGTTGATGCAAGGGCAGCAGTTTGCCAGAGATAACACTATAACAGAGACAAAAAAGTTAACTCAAGCACAGCAGTCTACCAGAGATAACACTATAACAGTGACAGAAAAGTTGACGCAAAGACAGTCTGCCAGAGTCGCTTTAGTAGGCTGTTATAACTGTGCACACAATCACCATGAGCACTGCACAATTTGAATTGAACACTACACAATCTGAGAATACTACAGACTTATTTTATTCCCTGAATAGAGCTCTAGTTACTACGGGTTACCTTGAAAATAGAGTTCTGGTGACTAAGGGCTACCTTTGCCATCGAGTTCCAGTAAGTATGAGCGTTTATCATGTAGTTCTGGTGAGAGTTAGGTTAGGTTAATTTGTTCTTGGAATTTTTGGTTTCATATAGCGGGACCATGCTGAAAATGGGTTCCCTTTACCATCAAATTCCTGCGTTACCTTGAACTTGCTATTCCGCTGCGTTTGTGTTGTGGTGAATGGGAGCTACCTTGCGCATGGATTTAGGATGAGAATGATCTACCTTGAGCATGGAATTCTAGTGAATATGGCTTATCTAGAGCATTGAGTTCCGGTGAACATGGATTATCTAGAGCATTGAGTTCCGATGAACATGGGTTATCTAGAGCATTGAGTTCTGGTGAACAATGGCTATCTAGAGCATTGAGTTCTGGTAAACAATGGTTATCTAGAACATTGAGTTCGGGTGAACATGGGTTATCTAGAGTATTGATTGCGGGTGATGTATTTTCAGTAAATGCGAGTTAATAACAGTGTCAGGTGTAACCACCACCACACCCATTATCTAGAGCGTTGAGTTCGGGTGAACATGGATTGTATTGAGCATGGGTAAGTACGTGTTACCTTGAAACTGCCAGTCTGGAAGACGTTACCTCGAACATGTAGTTATGGTGAACATAGGTTCTCTTGAGCATGAGGTTCTGGGGAATATGGATTCTCTTAACCATGGCTTTCCGGTGAGCATGGTCGCATTACCTAGAGCATGATGTTCTGGTTACCTTGATTACCGATTGTTGATGATAGGTTGCTAGCGTGAGAATGAAGTTCTGGTTACCTTGATTACCGATTGTTGATGATAGGTTGCTAGCGTGAGTATGGAGTTGTAGCAAACATGGGTTCTTGTTATCATGGAGTTCTCATGGGCATGATCAAGTTGCCTTGATCATGGGGTTCCAGTAGACAGGACTTACTGGAAGATGCAGTTCTGGTGACCATGGGTTCCCTTGAGCATAGAGTACCATTGACATGGGCTATGTTGAACATGCTGCAGTTCCGGTGAATTAAGTTCGTTCAGATATCCATTGACTGATGATTACTCTGTATGGTATGTATGGTTTTAGCCTATTCGCCATTCATCTCCAGCAAAGGTAACCTCCATCCTCCTCAGCATTGAAATGATCATCCGATTTAGCAAGCTAAAGAGCTGAATAGTATAAGAAAGCAGTTAGCAGATTGTCAAAAAATTTCGCGTAGATACTTATATACTATTATGGGACCTAGTGATATATCTTGTAAGATATACTTTAGTAGCACTTATTTATGGAATAGGTGACTGACACAATGAGGCCGGGATCTTGTTTTCGTTATAGGTGGCTAATCCAGTGATGCTTTTGTGTTGTTGATGTTGAAAATCACTGACCCAGTGAGATTTATGTATTGTTCGTGTTGTAGGTGACTGACCCAGTGAAGCTTAGTGCTAACTATAAAGGAAAACCAGAGTTTAAGTGGGATATAGCATCCTTGATTCCCCTAACAAGCATCGTTCAGATAGTGTGCGGTAAGATGAATCATATAAATATATTAATCCAGCCTTTATTGATTCATAATTTTATCTTGTGCCTGACCCATCCAGTCATCTACCATCAATTTATTAAACCACCAATTAATCCACCCATTCATTCATTCATCCATCCATCCATCCATCCACCCATCCATCTATCCATCCACCGACCCACCCACCCACCATCCATACCACCTACGCACACACCCACCCACACAATCACTCATCCAACCACTCAAACTCGTCCACCCACCTACCCACCCATCCATCCATCCATCCATCCATCCATCCATTCATCCATTCATCCATTCATCCATTCAGTCATGCATGCATGCATGCATGCATTCATTCATTCATTCATTCATTCATTCATCCATTCATTCATTCATTCATTCATTCATTCTTTCCTTCATTCATTCACTCATCCATCCATCCATCCGTACATCTCTAACCATTCTTCTTGTATATGCTTTGTACTTCCCATAGTATGTGTACATAACACATAAATATAATAAGTATTGTTAGTTTTGCTGTCTGTATAGAGTGCTGTATGTACATAGTGCTTGCTTGAGGACCTTGAGAAGCCCAAGAAACTGACGACGTACGCTTAATAACTAAAGATTATTATTAAGCTGGTATATTAAGCTTTTCTTACAGAGTATACCGTAGTCTATAAGCTTGTACGTTCTACCCTATTATGTCACGACATGCAATATCATGTTACTCATTACGTAATATCTGAGGCATTCCAGGTGACCCCCTCCCCCCCCCCCCACACACACACACTCCACCCACCCCCACCCAACCCCAACCCCCTGTATGAATAACTAAGAATGTCAGCTGATTGGTGATCATTCCTTCTTTATTTTAGAATGTATGCTTTATTTGACTTTCAGCATTTTTATCACTATTGCTTGGTGACAGCGTGGATATAACATCAAGTAAGCGTAACAATATTGAGTATTTCAGGGCTCTTGGCTGTTCTCGATGTCAGGGGATCATTATGTTGGGATGTGTCTAAGACGTACTCCCCCCCCCACATAGCCATTGGACGCTTTGCAGGGCCATGGATGGGTGTCCACCACACCCCACCACCCCCCCCCCCACGAAACTTAGAGAATTAAATATCCCTGCAACGACATCTGTAGTCTGAATAATAAACATCACCCTTTTGTCGACTTTTAAATACAGGACTCCTTGTACCCTACACATCATAACTAAGTTAACATGTTTCCAAAACCGTTGTAGTTGGTTGTGGTTGGTTGGTTGGTTGGTTGGTTGTGGTTGGTTGGTTGTAGTGGTTGGCTGTGGTTAGTTAGTTGGTTGGTTGGTTGGCTGGTCAGTCGGTCGATCGATCGGTTGGTTGGTTGGTGTCACTGTTGTTTTGGTGTCATTGTTGTTGCTGTTGTTGTTGTTATTGTCGTTCTTGTTCATGATGATGATGGTGATGATGATAATAATAATGATGATGATAATGATGATGATGGTGATGGTGATGATGATGATAATATAATGTCTTTATTGCAGCTGACGTATATGTACCTGTGATCATTCCGCTAACACGTCTACCCCGAATCTTCAAATATCATCGCATGACGAAATTCTTCGATGCTACCGATGCGTGAGTAATAGCAAAAGCAAACCTATCTTTCACGGACACCTGCCTTGGGGGTCATAATATGGTGGTTATTTAAGACGTACCTGTCTTAACCCAATCAACAATTCTACATTGTGTCTGTCCTAGTCCAACCAAAGATTCTACCAATGCATGTTTATTCGTTGGTCCAGTATAGTTGTACTCATTGCGTTTACGCGGACCCAATGTATCATGAGGTTTTCCCCACATGCATATAATGTTGACACAACGAAACCAACATAATGTTTCCCCACCAAACCTAATTTACTAGCAATCATACAACGAAATGATACGTTGAGCCAACGTAAGGACAACGACTAAAACTACATTGGGACGGCTAATAAAACATACGTTGGGTCAAGAAAACAACGTTTGCTGGGAGACGACAGAATTAAATAAGAGGCCCAAGGCTCACCTGGAACAGTGGCATTTTAAGTATAAAGGTCACAAATCCTGCATGTAGAGCACTATACATGTTTGTCAAAATCTTTTGACATTAATGGGTTTTTTACGTTTCAACTTCTATTGAACACATTTTCATGGTCCTTAGTGCCTATTCATATCTCCCAAATCTATGCCCATTCATTCAGCGGTTCTGTTGAAGTCGTTTTCACGAAAGCTGGGTCATCCAAGATGGCCGATAAATCGTTAGGCCAATGAAGTTCCATTGAATAAACATGGAATCTAAAACAATATAATAATAAACATAGATTAGAAATGATATAATATAATAAACATAGCATAATTAAATGTGTGCGTGCATGCGTGTGTGTATACATGTGTATTTGGGGTTTTAACGTTCGGGAGATGATGGTCGGTATAATACACTTTTCATAACACCTTTCATGAGTTTTGAATCCATCCCCCAAGCAGATTCGGAAAAGAAGACTTTTAAAAACGTTTCTAAAATTCAGCCACAATCCAAGATGGCCACCTGGTAAATTGGCAGTTGGCTTCGTTTGAACAAGCCTGGATCTTTATGGCCTAAGGATTTTTGGCCCGATCTGTTCAGCGGTTCTAGCGATGAAGTCGTTTCTACGAAAATGAGGTCATCTGAGTAATGGCCGGAGAAGCATTTGGGCAATCAAGTACCCTTTAATAATCTTGGTTCAGCTGTTCGCTTAGATGGTGTTTCATGAGTTTTGAATCAATCTTCCAAGCGGTTTCGGAGAAGATTTTTAAAGACATTAAAGCCGAGGAAATTGGCTGATCAGCTTCCTCTGAACAAACTTGAATCTCTAAGCCCTATGAATGCTTCCTGCCAAATATAATTGAAATCGACCCAGTAGTTTAAAGACACGGTTGATGGACAGACAGGCGGTCAGGTGAACTAAAAACTATTAGTCACCATGAGTGAATTGTCTCTTTATGCAAACGGCCTTCTGTACTCAGGCTATGCATTCATAAAAGGTTATTTCCTTATGACGTGTGGGCGTTCGGCCCCATGTACTAAAGAACCGAGATCTTCTGCTTCCAAGCGTTAGGCGGTATCCAGTGCATGTCCGACTGTAGCTACCCACCAGCCAGTGTTAATGATGATAATATGACAAGTTCAAACATAACATAAACATGTGTACGTACACAAAACAATTGAGCACGTTGCAAATACTTGCTATATCGGATTCCCAGTCAACCCTGGCAATGTATCAACTGCTACTCGGAGTGCCACACTCCACAAATGCAAAACGTGTAAGTTCCACGGTAAAAATTAATTTTGAAGACGACATATAAAGTAACAATCAGATTATTTAACAGCGTTATCCAACTCCACCAAAACAAAGCAAGGTCCAAATACAACCCTGCGAGCTATCCGATTGTGATCTGACCGGACCTTCAGCGCAGTGGCAATACAGATGGTGACATGCATACATGTATGCACACATAAGCACATTTGTCCATCAAAGTAAGTACAGCCGGAGCCTATACTTCCTCTTCCTCAAATCATATTTAAGCCAAGAACTTTTAGCGCTAAACTCTGAAGACATGCGTTCCTAAAATTACCATCAAGACGTCTGCATGCTGTTTTGCTCAATAGGAATATCAGAATATCCATGTTAAGCCCTTGCCCAGGTCAAGTCTGCCTACAAATATTTCCCGGAATCATGGAGATATTCCTATGCCTACGGCTCAGCAAATGTGGCTGGAGTAAGCGGTGAAACAGGAATGTTTAGCACCTATGTCATGCCTGACAAACTGAATCTATATCAATACCAACTGGAAGACTGCAATAATTACGGAGTCAAGCACCAATTCACTGCGATCAGAAATTTAGCCACATGGCTGTGTTCCTTACAGATGTCCTGTCCTGCCCCACCACGAGAGATTTGCAACCTGTCACTTCTATCAGAAGGGTCGTGTTCCACTAATTCAATAGACCTTTCCAGTTTATCCATCCATCATATGACGTCATAATCAACTAAGTGACGTGTAGGATGGTGTCATAATTATTAATTAATTATGGCATGAATGACTCGATTTAGTCTGGCTTTAACGCTTAATAGTGCGACACGTTGTACGAATTACATATCCTTACCATTTAATAAACATTCTGTTGAATATTTTGAAACTAATTTGACTGGGCGCTGTCAACAGCACCCAATTAAATTAGTTTCAACAGATTTAACAGCTTACATGTATAGTTTTCTGGAAATTGATAGCCAGGGAGTTCAGGGATCGATCGATCCCAACACGAGCGAAGTGTGGGTTGAGCTGAGCTAGAGATGGGCGGGGCTAAAGCCGTAAAAGTTCACTGGAAGCTGTTGCTTTCTGTTTATGGCAGCAATAAGTACATGTCAAATTGCATTCAAAATATCCAACCGCTTACCTTGAATCTGAGATACAAGGAATACAGGGTTCAGCAGGTTGCCTTACGGCGTCTCTTGTTTCAGCACGTTCAGTGTTTTTCTGCCCACAGAAGAACCAAGAATCCTAATGTGTCTCGAGCATTGAAGCTATCACTTTATCTGTGGATGGTCATTCACTGGATAGGCTGTGCTTACTATTTCGTCTCGGCGGTGAGTTCTATACCACATTAAATCATGTATAGAAAAGCCACTTAATGTACTGCTTAAAATTGGTAACTCGTATTTATAGGTAACCTAGGACCTATAGTATTTATGTAAATATATATGAAATAAGAGATACCATGTAGGTATTTGGCATTGTAAGATGGTGGCATAGGATGCAATGGCTTATTACTGACCAATAGTACATTCACTTAGGTTATGCCGATCTGTCAAGATGCTCAGCTGAAACTCGTGTGGCAGATTTCACGCTGTAGTCTAGGCTTCAATTCGGATGATACTGTTAGCATCAGTGTCAGGTGCGCATGCCAGAACCTACACAGCTATTGTTAGCTGTCATTGCTCAGTTTGTTCTGACTTCAGAGAGCTAGTTTAGGATGATCATATTCATTGGGCCTAACGTGTAACGCGTTTCTCTTGCTTTCAGTATGAAGGCCTTGGAATCAATGATTGGGTGTATCCAAATTCTACGGACAGTGACCGATTCTTCAGGTCAGTAACACTGCTGGTGGTCAGGCGCACGCACGCACACAAATCTTAGTAGTATATATGGTATTTACGGTATCTCTATATTTTTCAGAAAGTATATTCTCTGTTCATACTGGTCAACCATGACACTGACCACAATAGGAGAGCGACCTCCTCCAGAAACTGATATTGTAAGTATAATCAGAAGTCTAAATTTGGTCAAGAAAATAAAATTATTTGCTTATCGAATGACCATTTACCGACCAAGAGAAGACTATTTATTGTTGAACGTTAACCACTGACATGACTGGTTCGGTTATCGAGCGAGTCATTCCAGTGATAAATTTCCAAAAAGAAACAGTTTTCTCTTGGTCTACAAATGGACATTCCTCAAGAGCACCACAGAGGTCGGTTTTGGCTGGATTGCGCAATAAAATGTCAAGACTGGTATTTATCGTTAGATTACAACTGATGACTAATGGATTCTTTATTTATTCATCTTAATTTAGACCTATGCGAACTGACTATCTGCTTTATATATGTGTGAACATCTACACTTTATGCAAGTGTGTGGGTTGGCAGCCGTAGGCCCCTACATGTGTGTGTGTGTGTGTGTGCGTGCGTGCGTGCGTGCGTGTGTGCGTGAGTGCGTGCGTGTGTGTGCGTGTGTACGTGCGTACATGCATGTGTCCAGTCATTATTTCCATTGGGAGGCGTCTATTGCATGATTAGATCATCTCCATTTGTTTCGATGCCAGTTGTTAGAGACAAGCCTATGACAGAACCTGCTAAACAACGAGGACAAAAGACCGTACCGATTCTCCGGGATGGGAATGCAAAAGATGTTGAATAATTTGGAACTAAATTTACTGGAGGCTGTTGCTGAGTTGTATCTACAGTTAGTGGTAACATCCCACACTATAGCTTGATGAGACAAAATGGTGGCGCCCACAGATTGGTTCAACATTAACAAGAAAATAATTGCCAAACAGATAAAGGGCACTTTGTCGTGGTGAGGATAATATTGAATGTATATGATTTTGATGGCCACAGTCTCATTATAGACAGGTGTATGTGTTACCTGCGTTTGATTGACAGGAATATGTGTTCACGGGAATCACCTTTCTCATCGGTGTCTTTGTTTTTGCCGCTGTTGTTGGAAATGTAGGTGACGTCATTAGTAACCTGAATGCAGCAAGGCAAGACTTCCAGGCCAGGTAACCCAATATATACACATGTAATTCTAATCTGTCCACTTGTGCCCAGATCGGTACAAAACCCAAAAGATTTATTTTGATATTTATAACTTAAATTTTAACCTCCTGCCTTCAATGGCATTGTAAGCCACCCTCTGGATATATCTGTTACATAGGTAAGCATATGATGCCCAATAAGATGGATAACCCCTAACAAATAAGGCAACATAAGGCGATAAACACAAGCTAATTATGCTTGAAAACCGAGTGTTGCATCTACATCCCTGTACAGTAACATGTACTTTATTTCGATGACAGCATGCTGTTTCATACCAGATATGTAATTAAGAATGTATCCAAGTAAAAACTTCCTATCAAACCAATTTGTGGAGGTCACATTACCATTGACCTTTGACGTGGTGATCTCATTATCACCATTACGATATATAAGTTTAGTTTATTCTGAATAGGTTGAACCAATCTCGAGACATAGAAAGTATGTAGGGACAAAACAGGCAGGCAGGCAGGCAGACGGTTAGTAGGGTTTGATAATCCGCTTTAGTCATTTGGTATTTAACACACAGACAACTGTTTAAACCTATCCACGATTTCCCTTGTCAGTAAATATCCCTCAAATCTGGACTTTTCTCCTTATTTCGGATAAATATGTACAGGAGTGACCTTTCTCATTATTTTCAGAATGGACCAAATAAAGCTGTATATGAATGAGCGAAGCGTACCTGATCACCTACAGAACAGAGTAAAGAGCTGGGCCGATTACTCATGGTCAAGGTATTGTAGATCTATGTGACTTCTTGACAAGAAACGGCTAGTCTATAATTTTCACAGGGTTACAACTCTCTGCACAACATCATAATTTGCATAGTGTTCTCAAAAAGGTCCTTAGCTTGTTAGTGCTTTCTTGGGTCAGCATAGTAGAAGGGGTGTAAGGTAGACACCCATTCTGATTGGACAAGAGCTGCCACATGATGTGATGAACAGCTCTCTGTGTGTTGGGCACTCTCTCCATCACAACTGTCATAACTAAACTAATGATGTTCTTAGTAACTACTACCCACCTCTGGACAGGAGAGGTCTACATATCCGCCAATGTTGCTAAAATGTTACCATATTGATGGTTCTTTAATTTGCATGGTTTAAATTAAAGAGACGTTATCTGCAAGCTAAACTAGATTTTGGAAATTTTTTAATATTTTTGTTGAAATGTAGAGCTTAGTACACTATGAATGCAGACTAATTTTTATACATAAATTCCGACTATATCATCCATATTTGTTATGTTATTGTTTTTCTGAAGAAATATAGCCACACACAAAAATTTCTTACATTTGTTTATGGATTACTCAGATTGGAGGGAACTGAGAAAATCTGAAATATATCTAGACAGTCACCAAAAATAGCCTCAAAGATCAAAGCCTAACAGTGCCGAGCGTCGAACAACAATACTTTATAGAGCTGATATCAAACAGAAGCAAAATCAGAAGTACAATTAGTATGAAACCTGTGAAAGACCTTGTTTCGTTGACCACACACAACTGAAACTGAATTCCGTGACCGAGCTCATGCACTTGCTCAGATATGAAAAACTCTCAAAATTCCCTTCGATTCTGCCTGCCTACCTTTACGGACCAGCAAAATGCTGATTCTGGATCAAATGTCTATATTACACAATTAATCATTTGCTGACATCGCTATGATTATTTAGCTTAACAGCGCCTGGGCCTACTACTCTGGCATTCTCGTGAAATTTGTTAGTTATGTTTGTTTCCAATTTTAACCTTTGTGAAATTCATAATTTGCATCTTTTTACTATTGAGTGGTCGCATTTATAAGAAACCCTTTTCAAGTGCGAGTATTGCCACACTAGAACCGTTTTATGCACATACTTCTGTATATTAAGGCATGAGATTTACTGGGTATTGGTTCTTTTAAACTTTATAGTTTTATATATTATTTTCTGATAGGAACCAGGCGAGGGATGAGCCAAATTTATTAGAAATGCTACCTGAGCGATTAAGAAGTGAAATAGCTGTATGCGTTCATCTAGACACATTGAAAAAGGTCAGTTAAATGCATTATCCTAGTATTCAGCTTCTGCAATATGATAAGGATACAGAGATTTGGTCAGTCATTGTCAGTTCTTAACCACCTCACAACATCATCAATGCCAGGCATAGGCAGAAATCGAAGAATTCATTTCTAGCTATGTCCAGCCATTTCTAGCTACGTCCAACCATTTCTAGCTAGCTACATCCAGCCATTTCTAGCTACATCCACCATGTTCTAGCTACGTCCAGCCATTTCTGGCTAGTTACGTCCACCCATTTCTAGCTACATTTATCCAGTTCTAGCTACGTCCACCCATTTCTAGCTAGCTACATCCAGCCATTTCTAGCTACATCCACCATGTTCTAGCTACGTCCAGCCATTTCTGGCTAGCTACGTCCACCCATTTCTAGCTACATTCATCCAGTTCTAGCTACGTCCACCCATTTCTAGCTAGCTACATCCAGCCATTTCTAGCTACATCCACCATGTTCTAGCTACGTCCAGCCATTTCTGGCTAGCTACGTCCACCCATTTCTAGCTAGCAACGTCCAGCCATTTCTAGCTAGCAACGTCCAGCCATTTCTAGCTACATCCAGTCATGTCTAGCTCCATTCACAAAGTTCTAGTTACATCCATCCAGTTCTAGCTCCATCCACCCAGTTCTAGTTACATCCATCCAGTTCTAGCTCCATCCACCCAGTTCTAGTTACATCCATCCAGTTCTAGCTCCATCCACCCAGTTCTAGTTACATCCATCCAGTTCTAGCTCCATCCACCCAGTTCTAGTTACATCCATCCAGTTCTAGCTCCATCCACCCAGTTCTAGTTACATCCATCCAGTTCTAGCTACACTCCATCCAGTTCTAGCTCCATCCATCCAGTTCTAGTTACATCCATCCAGTTCTAGCTCCATCCACCCAGTTCTAGTTACATCCATCCAGTTCTAGCTCCATCCACCCAGTTCTAGTTACATCCATCCAGTTCTAGCTCCATCCACCCAGTTCTAGTTACATCCATCCAGTTCTAGCTCCATCCACCCAGTTCTAGTTACATCCATCCAGTTCTAGCTACATCCACCCAGTTCTAGTTACATCCATCCAGTTCTAGCTCCATCCACCCAGTTCTAGTTACATCCATCCAGTTCTAGCTCCATCCATCCAGTTCTAGTTACATCCATCCAGTTCTAGCTACATCCATCCAGTTCTAGTTACATCCATCCAGTTCTAGCTACATCCATCCAGTTCTAGCTCCATCCACCCAGTTCTAGCTCCATCCACCCAGTTCTAGTTACACTCCATCCAGTTCTAGCTCCATCCACCCAGTTCTAGTTACATCCATCCAGTTCTAGTTACATCCATCCAGTTCTAGCTACATCCATCCAGTTCTAGCTCCATCCATCCAGTTCTAGCTACATCCATCCAGTTCTAGCTCCATCCATCCAGTTCTAGTTACATCCATCCAGTTCTAGTTACATCCATCCAGTTCTAGCTCCATCCACCCAGTTCTAGTTACATCCATCCAGTTCTAGCTCCATCCACCCAGTTCTAGTTACATCCATCCAGTTCTAGCTACACTCCATCCAGTTCTAGTTACATCCATCCAGTTCTAGTTACATCCATCCAGTTCTAGCTCCATCCACCCAGTTCTAGTTACATCCATCCAGTTCTAGCTCCATCCACCCAGTTCTAGTTACATCCATCCAGTTCTAGCTACACTCCATCCAGTTCTAGCTCCATCCATCCAGTTCTAGTTACATCCATCCAGTTCTAGCTCCATCCACCCAGTTCTAGTTACATCCATCCAGTTCTAGCTCCATCCACCCAGTTCTAGTTACATCCATCCAGTTCTAGCTACACTCCATCCAGTTCTAGTTACATCCATCCAGTTCTAGCTACACTCCATCCAGTTCTAGTTACATCCATCCAGTTCTAGTTACATCCACCCAGTTCTAGTTACATCCATCCAGTTCTAGTTACATCCATCCAGTTCTAGTTACATCCATCCAGTTCTAGCTCCATCCACCCAGTTCTAGTTACATCCATCCAGTTCTAGTTACATCCATCCAGTTCTAGTTACATCCACCCAGTTCTAGTTACATCCATCCAGTTCTAGCTCCATCCACCCAGTTCTAGTTACATCCATCCAGTTCTAGCTACACTCCATCCAGTTCTAGTTACATCCATCCAGTTCTAGCTCCATCCATCCAGTTCTAGTTACATCCATCCAGTTCTAGTTACATCCATCCAGTTCTAGCTCCATCCACCCAGTTCTAGCTCCATCCACCCAGTTCTAGTTACATCCACCCAGTTCTAGCTCCATCCACCCAGTTCTAGTTACATCCATCCAGTTCTAGCTACACTCCATCCAGTTCTAGCTCCATCCATCCAGTTCTAGTTACATCCATCCAGTTCTAGCTCCATCCACCCAGTTCTAGTTACATCCATCCAGTTCTAGCTCCATCCACCCAGTTCTAGTTACATCCATCCAGTTCTAGCTACACTCCATCCAGTTCTAGTTACATCCATCCAGTTCTAGCTACACTCCATCCAGTTCTAGTTACATCCATCCAGTTCTAGTTACATCCATCCAGTTCTAGTTACATCCATCCAGTTCTAGTTACATCCATCCAGTTCTAGTTACATCCACCCAGTTCTAGTTACATCCATCCAGTTCTAGTTACATCCATCCAGTTCTAGTTACATCCATCCAGTTCTAGCTCCATCCACCCAGTTCTAGTTACATCCATCCAGTTCTAGTTACATCCATCCAGTTCTAGTTACATCCACCCAGTTCTAGTTACATCCATCCAGTTCTAGCTCCATCCACCCAGTTCTAGTTACATCCATCCAGTTCTAGTTACATCCACCCAGTTCTAGTTACATCCATCCAGTTCTAGCTACACTCCATCCAGTTCTAGTTACATCCATCCAGTTCTAGCTACACTCCATCCAGTTCTAGCTACACTCCATCCAGTTCTAGCTCCATCCATCCAGTTCTAGCTACACTCCATCCAGTTCTAGCTACACTCCATCCAGTTCTAGTTACATCCATCCAGTTCTAGTTACATCCATCCAGTTCTAGCTCCATCCATCCAGTTCTAGCTACACTCCATCCAGTTCTAGCTACACTCCATCCAGTTCTAGCTACACTCCATCCAGTTCTAGCTCCATCCATCCAGTTCTAGCTACACTCCATCCAGTTCTAGCTACACTCCATCCAGTTCTAGCTACACTCCATCCAGTTCTAGCTCCATCCATCCAGTTCTAGCTACACTCCATCCAGTTCTAGCTACACTCCATCCAGTTCTAGCTACACTCCATCCAGTTCTAGCTCCATCCATCCAGTTCTAGCTACACTCCATCCAGTTCTAGCTCCATCCATCCAGTTCTAGCTACACTCCATCCAGTTCTAGCTACACTCCATCCAGTTCTAGTTACATCCATCCAGTTCTAGTTACATCCATCCAGTTCTAGTTACATCCACCCAGTTCTAGTTACATCCATCCAGTTCTAGTTACATCCATCCAGTTCTAGTTACATCCATCCAGTTCTAGTTACATCCATCCAGTTCTAGCTACACTCCATCCAGTTCTAGCTACACTCCATCCACTTTATGGACACTTGAATCAATTTTAACACTTTGAATCCTGAATTCCCAGAATGCCAATTTCAAGGAAGCTGTACAGGTAAGCTCTTGAATATTTTGAAACTAATTTGACCGGGAGCTGTTACTGCGAAGATTTATTAAATTGTAAATTCTCAAAAGACATGCAATTCAGACACATTCATAATGCGCCTTTGTCACTTTCATGACAGACCTACATCATTTTATTTTGACGTCAATAACAACAGATGGTACTTAATACAGGTGGTCAAGAACAACAGATGGTACTTAATATAAGTGGTCAAGAACAACAGATGGTACTTAATATAGGTGGTCAAGAACAACAGATGGTTACTTAATATAGGTGGTCAAACAACAGATGGTTACTTAATATAGGTGGTCAAGAACAACAGATGGTACTTAATATAGGTGGTCAAACAACAGATGGTTACTTACTATAGGTGGTCAAGAACAACAGATGGTACTTAATATAAGTGGTCAAGAACAACAGATGGTACTTAATATAGGTGGTCAAGAACAACAGATGGTTACTTAATATAGGTGGTCAAGAACAACAGATGGTACTTAATATAGGTGGTCAAGAACAACAGATGGTTACTTAATATAGGTGGTCAAACAACAGATGGTTACTTAATATAGGTGGTCAAGAACAACAGATGGTACTTAATATAAGTGGTCAAGAACAACAGATGGTACTTAATATAGGTGGTCAAGAACAACAGATGGTACTTAATATAGGTGGTCAATAACAACAGATGGTACTTAACATAGGTGATCAAGAACAACAGATGGTTACTTAATATAGGTGGTCAAGAACAACAGATGGTACTTAATATAAGTGGTCAAGAACAACAGATGGTACTTAATATAGGTGGTCAAGAACAACAGATGGTACTTAATATAGGTGGTCAAGAACAACAGATGGTACGTAATATAGGTGGTCAAGAACAACAGATGGTACTTAATATAGGTGGTCAAGAACAACAGATGATTACTTAATATAGGTGGTCAAGAACAACAGATGGTACTTAATATAGGTGGTCAATAACAGGTGATCACTTAGTTGTTTGCCATATGAAGTGGATTTTGGTGCCACAAGATGTTGTAATGTGCATGGTCTTGTGCCTATCAGTCTTAAGAAACCACCAAACAAACGTCTATTATATGTTAAAGGTGTGACTGTATCACCGTTCGGTTTGTGGATCTGGGGGACGATCCACCCTCAAGCGGATGATAATCTCTCAAAACACAATGATGTCCGTTAAGTTTCAATATTCAGTGGTTCTTATTCTCTGAACGAATTAAGCTAAATCACAACTTTGAGACAATGTAGGGTCACTTATCTAATCTTTATTAATCATTATTGCACGAGATCTTCATTCCACAGTTTATAATTTAAGATGAATTATTCTCTTTTATCAAATATTTATTATCTAACATTTAAACTTTCCTTCTTAATTAACTAATTTCCTAAGCAAATTCCTTATAACACTTTTTCTTACTTCTTGTCAATATTATCTTTATATTTCAGTACAATTCATTATCCAACACGAGACCTTATGAAAGACTTATATTTCTTTTAGACAAATGATTCTGAATCTTATTGTTTCTAAGTCCAAAACTTATAACGAGAATGACAAGTGATTCCAAGAATGATCGAAAACGGAATGCCCAAAGTGGGCGCTTTTCCCTTTATAAAGGTTTCTGGACCTTCACGTGACCATTATTGACTTCTGGACACGTGTTCAATGAATTTCACCTACGTCATAGTCAGATCCAGCCTAGGTCATAATCTATTCCTGTATGTCATAGTGTCTCAGCCTGGATAACAAATTGGAACTGTCAAACTGAATAGTATGCATGGATTCTTGTAATTGCAAATCTGATAGAATCGAAGCCAGTAATGGACTTTTATACCGTATAGCATCCATGCATCAAGCTTCAGTTCTATTCCAGTACCAAATCTGACAGTTTTCGCATTAGTTTGGACCAACTTCTCCCATTACTGAGAGTGTAATGCGATCACTGTATGATTTAGTACACTTTTAGGACCCTGTCTTTTACCCAAACTAATTACTATAGAGAACAGTTAACACGCACTGGCACTATGTATAATTCGTCTGCTCTGTATAATCTCTTCTTCCCCTTTTCCTTCTATTTGATTCTTAATTTCATTATTTATTGGAACAAAGCAATTTGCCTTGAATGAACTATTGAAGGCCCAGCATATGATATATGTAGGTCTAAGATAATATATGTATCCTGAGTGCATCAAGATCATATAGACATAGAATGTTTTGGACAATATGCGTTTCAAAACAGTGGTCTGAAACATGGGAACCGGAATTTCATTTGGAGGTTTCACATTCTCACCTGAAATTGCATTATGTAAGTCAAAATTACGCCATTGTGCACAAAGAGTAGAGCGAAATGGATGTTGGGTAAGAGTAAAATCAATCGGACATTCATACCGTCTACTGTACAGTAGCATTGGAGAAACTGGAGCATGCCAAACAGGCAAAGAAACAGTTTCCTGGGTGTCAGTGAGTTGTAGCAGAAGGTAAGTATGTTTAGGCGGTGTAAAAACATAAGATCTCAAAAGAACTAACACTACACCCAATAAAATAACGCCGATCATAAACAAAGTGATTGAAGCTGGTGTTAAACGCAATATTATATCATTACTTAATGAGGTAGGAGGAGATGTACTGGGTGTCTGCCACACCAACTTTGGCAGTGGTGGGGTCTGTTCGAGCGCATTAGCAGCTTTTGCCATCTGCACTATAGTCAGAGTCATTGCAAGGATACGCATGCGCCGGATAGCATATATACCTGCCACTAATGATATAGTGGCAATGATCAATGCAATGTACCCAACGATTTCCGGATTAACCATCATGTAAGTGGGTGGTAATGATAAATCACCCATTAGTAGTGAATCAGTCAATGTCTGATACACAGGCTTATCATCTTTAATCAAAGCCGCTGCCTTGGATAAAGACAAATCAAATGAATCATCTAATGCAACCAAACGTGAAAAATTGTGAGTAGGAATACGAAAAGACGGAATTTCAAACGGGACCAGCATTTTATGAAGTGTATCACCCAGAAGGTGTGAAAGATTACTAGGTGAAAAGAAATGTAATAGAAGACCCAGGTTCACCCCATATGATTTTGTAACAGTACCATCTAGATCATGACAGTTTGTGAGACTAGACGGAATGTAATAACCACTGGCTAACAAACTGCATGAACAAGGCAACTGTATAACACAAAATGCACATCCTCCTATGTCATTTACCTTCTTGTCACATGACAGTACAGCAGTACTGATATTTGACATTAGAATAGTAGCAGGTGCAATTTGAACAACATACGGTCGTGTATTGTTCAGTTTTAGTTTGAACTCGCACAGCTTATGTGCTTGACCTAGATCATTTTGATATATAGCCGACAAGCATGATGGTTTATTCAAAGACATAGTAGCTGCAATATTTGGACATGTAAGAAATAGCTTACCAGTACACAAAGTGTACTCAGAAGATGTCAAATGAAAATAACTGTCATTGTTTATGGCAAAATAATCAGGAAGACCTACCAACTCAGTGGTATGAGAAATAGCATCACTTAAAGGTACGGGATGTATATTTACTTGGTAAACAGTAAAAAGGTTGACATGTTGTGTAACCGGTATGTGTAATTGTAAAATAACTGAATCCCGATGTAGATAGGCATCGACATATTAATTGATATAATAATATCCAGTATCAAGGTGTGCAAGACGAAATTTAGGGTGTTTGTCCATTAATTCCTTCTGTATGTTTCTTAATGTCTCTTGCAAAAGCATTGGAGGGACCAGTGTAGGTGACAAACGATGATGTGCAAGCTCATTAACCGCCAGTAAGAATTCTTGAAGTACACTTTTGATATGGATAGCACTGTGCAAAACATCGACCATAAAGCGAGTCATCGTTAACCATTGCGTCTGCAAAGCTTCAGAAATGTTTGTTATTGTCTTCTGCACATATTGTAAGCTACGATGATTGTCATTTATAGCTTTCATATGATTTCGAAATCTATCATTTGTAGCAGCTATGAAAGACGACATATGTAATTCATGTGTCTGAAAATTCTTATTGCTGGATCTCATATGCTGTATAATCTTATTTACATGTGTGGCAACCCGTTGAACATCTGATGTTGTAGCAATTCCAAAAAGATGTTTAGCAATTGTCGCAACAAACGGAATGATTGCTCGACGTGTCCTTGAATCAGTAGAATGAGCTACATCTTGTGGCAAGGTTGTCTTTAATCTTTCCATAGATTCCCTAACATCAGTAAGTATAGACGCACGTAACGTAGAAATGTAATCAAAAACAATGCCAGCTTGAATACAGTAAGTATGATTACTGGCATTTCGTCTTTGTGCAGTTGGTAAGAGCTCACACGGATGTTCATATGTAATTGGATGTATCGATGCATCAGGCAACTTCACTTCAAAAGAGTGTAACCAACTTTGTTCAGAAATGTCCATCAATGCAATCTTATTAAATATGACACCGAAATTAATCCTTTGTTTAATTTCTCTGTGCGGTCTACCTATCGCCAATGCAATGCTCACCAACACTAGGGACATGTGAGATAGCATGATCCACAGGTCTGTAATAGAAATGAAATAAAATTGTATAGAAAAGATGGAGATAAGCCAAGCATAAATTATAATCAAATTCATAGTAGTAGGAAGAGAAGACCTGTGAAAGATACATGAAATAGCCATATAGATATCATACATAGCTAAATGTTATTAGTCCCGGTGTGGGTTAATCATTACAATGCGCATTTACTACCTTCTACGTCTTACGCGACCAGTATGTGTGCGTGATGCATGAAATTCTCTAATTAGCTGGCCAGGCAATGTATCTGCCAACTGCCATGTAGGTGGTGACGTTTTATTTTTCCATCTGAATTTATAGTACTTCTTTCCATGTACATTTCTACATGTCATGATCCTGTCAACTTCATGAGTTACAGGTGTGTCATGTTCAGATGGATGTATCTCCTGTGTTGAGCCGTCCAATTCAGGCACGTCAGTATCTTGCACCTGAATGTCTATCGGTGGAGAAGGAGTGTCAAGTTTGTCTTCCAATACTCCATCAGTAGCAGTCGATCCTTCCTCTTCTTCTGGATGAGCTTGAATTAATTCAGGATTAAGTTCTTCTTCAGATTGTATGTACTCCAATGGCGGATTTGTAGGCCTTAGTTTCGGATCAACATAAGGTCGGAGGCGATTAGCATGTACATATGACTGAACCAGAGAGTTATCAATACATTTACGTATCCTATATGTAACATTGCCTTGATGTGTGCATATGTAATATGGACCTATGTATTTGTATGTCAATTTTCTAGACAACCCAGGTTTAGTATGCGAGCAAAGAAGCCATACCTTTTGCCCAACACTATACTGAGGTGTACCTGTGTTCCTATCATAATATGCTTTGTACTTCTTTTGTGCCTCCATGATATTTTCCTTTGCTATTTCTCGAGTTATTTCTAAATTATTCATGATTGATTCTAATTGTGCATGTGGATTCACTGGTGGGGTTGTGGGTATTAACGCAACATCGATAGGCAGTCTGCACTCACGTCCAAACATTAAATAGAAAGGTCTATATAAACTACTTTGAGTGGCAGGGCTAAATCTATATGCAGATAATATAGCTGGTACAAGAGCTGCCCAATCCTCCTGATCAGGAGAGCAATACGCACGTAGCGTTTTGGAAATAACTCCATTCATCCGTTCCACAGCAGCATTTGTTTGTGGGTGATAAGAACCTGTATTTACCTTTGTTATCGAAAAGATATTGCACAAATCAGTCATTAATTTAGAAAGAAATGACAAGCCTCGATCCGTTATCAGATAAGATGGAGCACCATACCTGCAAATTATGTCTTTATAGAAAATGTCTGCTATTGTTGTGGTTTCCATATTACGTATGGGGAAAACTTCTGGCCACCTACTATAAGATTCTACACAAACCAATAAATAACGATTCCCTTGAGGATCCTGACGAAATGGACCAAGGATATCGAGGTGCCAGGTGTCAAATATATCTCTCACTGGAAGTGGGTGTAATGGAGCTGGTTTAGCATGTGCCTGACGTTTTGTTTGTTGACATATTATGCAAGATTTCACATAATATTGGATATCACGGTACATAGTCGGCCAGAAATATTTCTGCCTTATTGTTTGAAAACACCGTTCTATCCCCTGATGACCACCTGCCAGAAGGCTATCATGATATGAAAGAAGTATATCATCACGTAATGTATGCGGAACAGCTAATTGCTTAATCAACCTCTCAGCCCTACTACCCTTTGATCTCGGATAATATAAATGGTAAAGTACACCCTGGTCGATTATGTAATCCTGACTTTCTAGCATGACTCGTCTGGCAATTTTCTCATCCTCCGGAAGACTTCTATCTTGTATATAGTCAATTATTATAGAAAAATCAGGATCAGCCTTCTGAGCCACTGTCACAGCATCTTGATTGACAGCTAATATTTCTGTTGCATGTTGAATAGGTGTTATATTTGAATATTCTTTCTCAGCCAGTGTTATAGCATTTATAGCTGGTGATACATCATCTGGCTCAGCATCAGATCGAACTTTTGTGATGTCATCTGTCATTGGGTATGGACGTCTACTTAAAGTGTCAGCATTTTCATGTTTCCTTCCTGATTTATATATGATTTCATAATCATATTGTTGAAGATATAATGCCCATCTTCCCAGACGACCACTAGTGTCTTTTGTAGCATATAACCACTTTAATGCAGCATGATCTGTGTATATATAAAATTTTGCATGCAACAAGTACTCTCTATATTTCCTAATACCAGCAATTACAGCAAGCATCTCTCGTTCAGATATGCAATATTTCCTTTCTGCATCAGATAGAGATCTCCCTCCATAGCTAATGACATACTCCTTACCATCATCATCCCGTTGTCCCAAAATATAACCCATAGCAGTTCCACTTGCATCTGTATATATAGAGAAAGGTCTTTTAAAATCTGGGTATCTTAATACAGGTGGAGATAGCAAGGCCTGTATTATCGCCTTAAAAGATTCTTCGCATTTCTCATCCCATTGAAATTTTATATCTTTACGAAGCAAGGTGTTAAGAGGACTAGCTATGTCAGCAAAATTTGGTACAAAGGACCTATAAAATGAGGCCAAGCCAATAAATTGTCTAACGTGTTTCGCAGATTTGGGTCTTGGGTAAGTTCTTAAGACTTCTGTATTTTCAGGATTAACTTGTATACCCTGTGGAGTTAATATATGACCTAGATAACTAATGGATGCACGTGCAAAGTGACATTTTGAAGGCTTTAGTTTTAGATTGACAGACCTGAATCTTTCAAATACATTTTCTAAATGTTGAAGGTGAGTCTCAAAATCTGGACTAAAAACAATTATGTCATCGATGTATGCCATGGCATAATCCCAAGTGATACCTTTCAACAGTTCTGTTATAACCCTTTGGAAGCAGAAACTAGCATTCTTCAACCCAAATGGAATCCCACGGAATTGCAGATTGCCAAACTTTTCACTTTGAAAAGAGGTCTTGTGCGCAGTACTAGGATCTAATGGAACCTGGAAAAAACTGGATGTAACATCTAAAGTGCTGAAAATCTGTGCATGAGAAACAGCTATTTGATCTGTTATAGTATCAAAATGTGGTATGCTGAACGTACTTTGTATTGTCTTTAGATTCAGGTTGCGAAAATCTAAACAAAGGCTAAATGACTTGTCTGGTTTCCGAACCATGACAACAGGTGATTCCCATTCACTATCACTAGGTTCCACTATCCCGGCTTGTAATAGCTCATCTATTTGCTGATCAATAATCTCTCGCATCACAGGTGTCGACCGGTAGTATCGTCTGCGGACTGGAATCTCATCATAAGTTTCTATCTTATGTGCTGGGACCTTAGCCAAGCTCAATTCAGTCAGTTTCATTGCAAAAATATCATGATATTGTCCTAATAACATTAGCAATTGCTGTTTTTGACTATCTGTTATATCAGCCCCTTGTAAATCAAAGCCAAGATCCAATGCAAGTTTCATATTTGCAGATGTCCATTCAGTGTCCACAACAGCTATGAAACCAGTCTCATTTTGTGAAGTATTCTGTGTAGCTGCTGAGGGAGAAAAATCAATAACCATCTCTGCAGACAGCGGAGAGAGCCTAGCAATGGGAGTCCCCCTGTCCAATACAACATGTGAATCAGTGTAATTGTAGAAATGCAAGCACAAGGTCTCCTGCCCGCTAGACAACACCGCGCGTGGAACCAATATTGATTTTTCCTCTCGCAAACTATCCAATGGTTCTAGTAGCATTATCTTGGCTGAACATTGATGCTGCACTGGAATCGCTATCTGCAATATGGAGTTTTTGGGTACCGTGATAGACTTTTTGATTTTTAAAAGGGATAATTTAGGTACATCTTGTGACAGTATAGAACATTTTGACATCCCATCCTGTAAAAGCAATGTATTTTGAGTAAAATCATTGGTAGCCTTTTGTGTTTGTAAAAAGTCTATGCCAAAAATTATTGGATAAGCACAGTTTGGAATCACATGGAAGTCTTGAACAAGAGTAATGCCACCTATGTAAACAGGTAGACTTACAATACCCTTTACTTTAATTTGTGATCCATCCACTCCCTGAACCCAAGGTATTTTTGCACTTGTCAAAGGAAATATTTTATTTAGTTTCATATTTCGATATGTATCATAATTCATGCAAGAGATAATAGCACCTGTGTCAACCAAAGCATTCATACTGTGGTTATTCACAGAAATTCTGACATGATTATGGGAGGAAAGAGAGCTTATATAGACTGGAATTTCAGAAATTTGTTTTGTGTCATTCTTATAATTTTTAAGTGGATACATATTTTCAAGATTTTCCAGAAGTTGGCCTCCCTGTTTGGATGCTTTATTTTTCTGTTCAATCAGGTGAGGCCCGTGCCCCTATGGAGTTGGATTGCTTCTACCCCTTTGCCTGCAAACACGTGCAAAATGTCCGATTCTTTGACAATAGTTACATTTTAGCCTCAAAGCCGGACACACATGTCTGTTATTGTATTCACCTCCACAACGGTAACAAGAAAGCTGTCGTGTTCTCTGTAATTGCATGCCTGTATTGCTATTAACTGTCTGGGTGTAACGTGAGCCTTGATATTGATTTTGTCCATTTTCTCTCGTATTAAAATTAACTCTTGGTTTAAATGTGGGTGATGGCGGTGGTGTTCTCCTAGTTTGTATATTGCTAATCGTGTGTACACGTGTTGGTAATTTAGCTAATTCTGATTTGATCTCTTCAAGCATAGAGGTTATGTCTTCACTATTTGTCTGCTGTAGCCCAACCGCCTGCGCCGTTCTAGCCAAATCTGTGGCCTCTGTCAAGTTCTGTGGGTTTTTCAGCATAACATAATTACGTAGATGAGGCTTTATTCCTCTGATAAAACACTCTAGGATTAGGTCATTTGATCTATCTAACATGGCTCCTAATCTTTGCAGTTCTGTTAAAAAGTCTTCTACTGTTTCACTAGGCAATTGTTTTCTGCCAGAAAAAGCTTCTATCTGAATCCATATTTCGATATGACGAATGTGGCTTAAACCGTTCCAAAAAGCGGTCACAAAGAATCTGAAATGACGTAATTTCTGTCATAGGAAGTAAATCCACCCATGTTTGAGAGTCTTTCATTAATAAACAAAAATGATCTATCTTTTGTTGATCGTTCCATTGTTTTAGTGCTGCATAACAGTTAAATCTTTTTATGTACGAGTCCGCATTTTCATTTGCCCGTCCGTGGAAAAAGTCAAAAAGAGGCATTGCTCTATCCATATTAATCCTATTTGATAATCCACTAATGCTATTATGAAGTTCTACTTGAATACCATCACATTTCTCATCAATTGCCCTTGTAATTTTTGCCCAGTTTCTGGTATCATAGTTAGCATTTTGTGGATGAACTGTGTTGTCCATCATACTTCATGGCTGTATTAAATAAGTTCATGCAGCCTTTGCCTGAGTAATTTTTATCTCTCTTCTATCCAAAGTCAATAATATTCGTAATGTCACCATTTTTACGGCATAGATTGATTACTTTAAAATTGGTTGAATATTTTAATCTAGTAAGTTTCTTTGTTGTTCGTTTTCCTAATCATATTAACAGCTCTATTATGCGCAGTCACTTCAAGAAAATCAATACATGTGCTGTAGCCAAATTGTTTGTATTATGCTCGTGCATAGCTCAGGTCAAGCAGATAGCATTCCAAGCTGGCTCTAAGATATCAGTATCGATCAGTTTTTGTTCATGCTCATTTTCATTAATTAAATCTCTTACCGGATTGCTGGATCTGAAGATATTACCACTGAATACTTGCACAAAACTTGCAGAAATTGTCCGAGAATTGTACCCGGATCCTCCACCACTTTATCACCGTTCGGTTTGTGGATCTGGGGGACGATCCACCCTCAAGCGGATGATAATCTCTCAAAACACAATGATGTCCGTTAAGTTTCAATATTCAGTGGTTCTTATTCTCTGAACGAATTAAGCTAAATCACAACTTTGAGACAATGTAGGGTCACTTATCTAATCTTTATTAATCATTATTGCACGAGATCTTCATTCCACAGTTTATAATTTAAGATGAATTATTCTCTTTTATCAAATATTTATTATCTAACATTTAAACTTTCCTTCTTAATTAACTAATTTCCTAAGCAAATTCCTTATAACACTTTTTCTTACTTCTTGTCAATATTATCTTTATATTTCAGTACAATTCATTATCCAACACGAGACCTTATGAAAGACTTATATTTCTTTTAGACAAATGATTCTGAATCTTATTGTTTCTAAGTCCAAAACTTATAACGAGAATGACAAGTGATTCCAAGAATGATCGAAAACGGAATGCCCAAAGTGGGCGCTTTTCCCTTTATAAAGGTTTCTGGACCTTCACGTGACCATTATTGACTTCTGGACACGTGTTCAATGAATTTCACCTACGTCATAGTCAGATCCAGCCTAGGTCATAATCTATTCCTGTATGTCATAGTGTCTCAGCCTGGATAACAAATTGGAACTGTCAAACTGAATAGTATGCATGGATTCTTGTAATTGCAAATCTGATAGAATCGAAGCCAGTAATGGACTTTTATACCGTATAGCATCCATGCATCAAGCTTCAGTTCTATTCCAGTACCAAATCTGACAGTTTTCGCATTAGTTTGGACCAACTTCTCCCATTACTGAGAGTGTAATGCGATCACTGTATGATTTAGTACACTTTTAGGACCCTGTCTTTTACCCAAACTAATTACTATAGAGAACAGTTAACACGCACTGGCACTATGTATAATTCGTCTGCTCTGTATAATCTCTTCTTCCCCTTTTCCTTCTATTTGATTCTTAATTTCATTATTTATTGGAACAAAGCAATTTGCCTTGAATGAACTATTGAAGGCCCAGCATATGATATATGTAGGTCTAAGATAATATATGTATCCTGAGTGCATCAAGATCATATAGACATAGAATGTTTTGGACAATATGCGTTTCAAAACAGTGGTCTGAAACATGGGAACCGGAATTTCATTTGGAGGTTTCACATTCTCACCTGAAATTGCATTATGTAAGTCAAAATTACGCCATTGTGCACAAAGAGTAGAGCGAAATGGATGTTGGGTAAGAGTAAAATCAATCGGACATTCATACCGTCTACTGTACAGTAGCATTGGAGAAACTGGAGCATGCCAAACAGGCAAAGAAACAGTTTCCTGGGTGTCAGTGAGTTGTAGCAGAAGGTAAGTATGTTTAGGCGGTGTAAAAACATAAGATCTCAAAAGAACTAACACTACACCCAATAAAATAACGCCGATCATAAACAAAGTGATTGAAGCTGGTGTTAAACGCAATATTATATCATTACTTAATGAGGTAGGAGGAGATGTACTGGGTGTCTGCCACACCAACTTTGGCAGTGGTGGGGTCTGTTCGAGCGCATTAGCAGCTTTTGCCATCTGCACTATAGTCAGAGTCATTGCAAGGATACGCATGCGCCGGATAGCATATATACCTGCCACTAATGATATAGTGGCAATGATCAATGCAATGTACCCAACGATTTCCGGATTAACCATCATGTAAGTGGGTGGTAATGATAAATCACCCATTAGTAGTGAATCAGTCAATGTCTGATACACAGGCTTATCATCTTTAATCAAAGCCGCTGCCTTGGATAAAGACAAATCAAATGAATCATCTAATGCAACCAAACGTGAAAAATTGTGAGTAGGAATACGAAAAGACGGAATTTCAAACGGGACCAGCATTTTATGAAGTGTATCACCCAGAAGGTGTGAAAGATTACTAGGTGAAAAGAAATGTAATAGAAGACCCAGGTTCACCCCATATGATTTTGTAACAGTACCATCTAGATCATGACAGTTTGTGAGACTAGACGGAATGTAATAACCACTGGCTAACAAACTGCATGAACAAGGCAACTGTATAACACAAAATGCACATCCTCCTATGTCATTTACCTTCTTGTCACATGACAGTACAGCAGTACTGATATTTGACATTAGAATAGTAGCAGGTGCAATTTGAACAACATACGGTCGTGTATTGTTCGGTTTTAGTTTGAACTCGCACAGCTTATGTGCTTGACCTAGATCATTTTGATATATAGCCGACAAGCATGATGGTTTATTCAAAGACATAGTAGCTGCAATATTTGGACATGTAAGAAATAGCTTACCAGTACACAAAGTGTACTCAGAAGATGTCAAATGAAAATAACTGTCATTGTTTATGGCAAAATAATCAGGAAGACCTACCAACTCAGTGGTATGAGAAATAGCATCACTTAAAGGTACGGGATGTATATTTACTTGGTAAACAGTAAAAAGGTTGACATGTTGTGTAACCGGTATGTGTAATTGTAAAATAACTGAATCCCGATGTAGATAGGCATCGACATATTGATTGATATAATAATATCCAGTATCTAGGTGTGCAAGACGAAATTTAGGGTGTTTGTCCATTAATTCCTTCTGTATGTTTCTTAATGTCTCTTGCAAAAGCATTGGAGGGACCAGTGTAGGTGACAAACGATGATGTGCAAGCTCATTAACCGCCAGTAAGAATTCTTGAAGTACACTTTTGATATGGATAGCACTGTGCAAAACATCGACCATAAAGCGAGTCATCGTTAACCATTGCGTCTGCAAAGCTTCAGAAATGTTTGTTATTGTCTTCTGCACATATTGTAAGCTACGATGATTGTCATTTATAGCTTTCATATGATTTCGAAATCTATCATTTGTAGCAGCTATGAAAGACGACATATGTAATTCATGTGTCTGAAAATTCTTATTGCTGGATCTCATATGCTGTATAATCTTATTTACATGTGTGGCAACCCGTTGAACATCTGATGTTGTAGCAATTCCAAAAAGATGTTTAGCAATTGTCGCAACAAACGGAATGATTGCTCGACGTGTCCTTGAATCAGTAGAATGAGCTACATCTTGTGGCAAGGTTGTCTTTAATCTTTCCATAGATTCCCTAACATCAGTAAGTATAGACGCACGTAACGTAGAAATGTAATCAAAAACAATGCCAGCTTGAATACAGTAAGTATGATTACTGGCATTTCGTCTTTGTGCAGTTGGTAAGAGCTCACACGGATGTTCATATGTAATTGGATGTATCGATGCATCAGGCAACTTCACTTCAAAAGAGTGTAACCAACTTTGTTCAGAAATGTCCATCAATGCAATCTTATTAAATATGACACCGAAATTAATCCTTTGTTTAATTTCTCTGTGTGGTCTACCTATCGCCAATGCAATGCTCACCAACACTAGGGACATGTGAGATTGCATGATCCACAGGTCTGTAATAGAAATGAAATAAAATTGTATAGAAAAGATGGAGATAAGCCAAGCATAAATTATAATCAAATTCATAGTAGTAGGAAGAGAAGACCTGTGAAAGATACATGAAATAGCCATATAGATATCATACATAGCTAAATGTTATTAGTCCCGGTGTGGGTTAATCATTACAATGCGCATTTACTACCTTCTACGTCTTACGCGACCAGTATGTGTGCGTGATGCATGAAATTCTCTAATTAGCTGGCCAGGCAATGTATCTGCCAACTGCCATGTAGGTGGTGACGTTTTATTTTTCCATCTGAATTTATAGTACTTCTTTCCATGTACATTTCTACATGTCATGATCCTGTCAACTTCATGAGTTACAGGTGTGTCATGTTCAGATGGATGTATCTCCTGTGTTGAGCCGTCCAATTCAGGCACGTCAGTATCTTGCACCTGAATGTCTATCGGTGGAGAAGGAGTGTCAAGTTTGTCTTCCAATACTCCATCAGTAGCAGTCGATCCTTCCTCTTCTTCTGGATGAGCTTGAATTAATTCAGGATTAAGTTCTTCTTCAGATTGTATGTACTCCAATGGCGGATTTGTAGGCCTTAGTTTCGGATCAACATAAGGTCGGAGGCGATTAGCATGTACATATGATTGAACCAGAGAGTTATCAATACATTTACGTATCCTATATGTAACATTGCCTTGATGTGTGCATATGTAATATGGACCTATGTATTTGTATGTCAATTTTCTAGACAACCCAGGTTTAGTATGCGAGCAAAGAAGCCATACCTTTTGCCCAACACTATACTGAGGTGTACCTGTGTTCCTATCATAATATGCTTTGTACTTCTTTTGTGCCTCCATGATATTTTCCTTTGCTATTTCTCGAGTTATTTCTAAATTATTCATGATTGATTCTAATTGTGCATGTGGATTCACTGGTGGGGTTGTGGGTATTAACGCAACATCGATAGGCAGTCTGCACTCACGTCCAAACATTAAATAGAAAGGTCTATATAAACTACTTTGAGTGGCAGGGCTAAATCTATATGCAGATAATATAGCTGGTACAAGAGCTGCCCAATCCTCCTGATCAGGAGAGCAATACGCACGTAGCGTTTTGGAAATAACTCCATTCATCCGTTCCACAGCAGCATTTGTTTGTGGGTGATAAGAACCTGTATTTACCTTTGTTATCGAAAAGATATTGCACAAATCAGTCATTAATTTAGAAAGAAATGACAAGCCTCGATCCGTTATCAGATAAGATGGAGCACCATACCTGCAAATTATGTCTTTATAGAAAATGTCTGCTATTGTTGTGGTTTCCATATTACGTATGGGGAAAACTTCTGGCCACCTACTATAAGATTCTACACAAACCAATAAATAACGATTCCCTTGAGGATCCTGACGAAATGGACCAAGGATATCGAGGTGCCAGGTGTCAAATATATCTCTCACTGGAAGTGGGTGTAATGGAGCTGGTTTAGCATGTGCCTGACGTTTTGTTTGTTGACATATTATGCAAGATTTCACATAATATTGGATATCACGGTACATAGTCGGCCAGAAATATTTCTGCCTTATTGTTTGAAAACACCGTTCTATCCCCTGATGACCACCTGCCAGAAGGCTATCATGATATGAAAGAAGTATATCATCACGTAATGTATGCGGAACAGCTAATTGCTTAATCAACCTCTCAGCCCTACTACCCTTTGATCTCGGATAATATAAATGGTAAAGTACACCCTGGTCGATTATGTAATCCTGACTTTCTAGCATGACTCGTCTGGCAATTTTCTCATCCTCCGGAAGACTTCTATCTTGTATATAGTCAATTATTATAGAAAAATCAGGATCAGCCTTCTGAGCCACTGTCACAGCATCTTGATTGACAGCTAATATTTCTGTTGCATGTTGAATAGGTGTTATATTTGAATATTCTTTCTCAGCCAGTGTTATAGCATTTATAGCTGGTGATACATCATCTGGCTCAGCATCAGATCGAACTTTTGTGATGTCATCTGTCATTGGGTATGGACGTCTACTTAAAGTGTCAGCATTTTCATGTTTCCTTCCTGATTTATATATGATTTCATAATCATATTGTTGAAGATATAATGCCCATCTTCCCAGACGACCACTAGTGTCTTTTGTAGCATATAACCACTTTAATGCAGCATGATCTGTGTATATATAAAATTTTGCATGCAACAAGTACTCTCTATATTTCCTAATACCAGCAATTACAGCAAGCATCTCTCGTTCAGATATGCAATATTTCCTTTCTGCATCAGATAGAGATCTCCCTCCATAGCTAATGACATACTCCTTACCATCATCATCCCGTTGTCCCAAAATATAACCCATAGCAGTTCCACTTGCATCTGTATATATAGAGAAAGGTCTTTTAAAATCTGGGTATCTTAATACAGGTGGAGATAGCAAGGCCTGTATTATCGCCTTAAAAGATTCTTCGCATTTCTCATCCCATTGAAATTTTATATCTTTACGAAGCAAGGTGTTAAGAGGACTAGCTATGTCAGCAAAATTTGGTACAAAGGACCTATAAAATGAGGCCAAGCCAATAAATTGTCTAACGTGTTTCGCAGATTTGGGTCTTGGGTAAGTTCTTAAGACTTCTGTATTTTCAGGATTAACTTGTATACCCTGTGGAGTTAATATATGACCTAGATAACTAATGGATGCACGTGCAAAGTGACATTTTGAAGGCTTTAGTTTTAGATTGACAGACCTGAATCTTTCAAATACATTTTCTAAATGTTGAAGGTGAGTCTCAAAATCTGGACTAAAAACAATTATGTCATCGATGTATGCCATGGCATAATCCCAAGTGATACCTTTCAACAGTTCTGTTATAACCCTTTGGAAGCAGAAACTAGCATTCTTCAACCCAAATGGAATCCCACGGAATTGCAGATTGCCAAACTTTTCACTTTGAAAAGAGGTCTTGTGCGCAGTACTAGGATCTAATGGAACCTGGAAAAAACTGGATGTAACATCTAAAGTGCTGAAAATCTGTGCATGAGAAACAGCTATTTGATCTGTTATAGTATCAAAATGTGGTATGCTGAACGTACTTTGTATTGTCTTTAGATTCAGGTTGCGAAAATCTAAACAAAGGCTAAATGACTTGTCTGGTTTCCGAACCATGACAACAGGTGATTCCCATTCACTATCACTAGGTTCCACTATCCCGGCTTGTAATAGCTCATCTATTTGCTGATCAATAATCTCTCGCATCACAGGTGTCGACCGGTAGTATCGTCTGCGGACTGGAATCTCATCATAAGTTTCTATCTTATGTGCTGGGACCTTAGCCAAGCTCAATTCAGTCAGTTTCATTGCAAAAATATCATGATATTGTCCTAATAACATTAGCAATTGCTGTTTTTGACTATCTGTTATATCAGCCCCTTGTAAATCAAAGCCAAGATCCAATGCAAGTTTCATATTTTCAGATGTCCATTCAGTGTCCACAACAGCTATGAAACCAGTCTCATTTTGTGAAGTATTCTGTGTAGCTGCTGAGGGAGAAAAATCAATAACCATCTCTGCAGACAGCGGAGAGAGCCTAGCAATGGGAGTCCCCCTGTCCAATACAACATGTGAATCAGTGTAATTGTAGAAATGCAAGCACAAGGTCTCCTGCCCGCTAGACAACACCGCGCGTGGAACCAATATTGATTTTTCCTCTCGCAAACTATCCAATGGTTCTAGTAGCATTATCTTGGCTGAACATTGATGCTGCACTGGAATCGCTATCTGCAATATGGAGTTTTTGGGTACCGTGATAGACTTTTTGATTTTTAAAAGGGATAATTTAGGTACATCTTGTGACAGTATAGAACATTTTGACATCCCATCCTGTAAAAGCAATGTATTTTGAGTAAAATCATTGGTAGCCTTTTGTGTTTGTAAAAAGTCTATGCCAAAAATTATTGGATAAGCACAGTTTGGAATCACATGGAAGTCTTGAACAAGAGTAATGCCACCTATGTAAACAGGTAGACTTACAATACCCTTTACTTTAATTTGTGATCCATCCACTCCCTGAACCCAAGGTATTTTTGCACTTGTCAAAGGAAATATTTTATTTAGTTTCATATTTCGATATGTATCATAATTCATGCAAGAGATAATAGCACCTGTGTCAACCAAAGCATTCATACTGTGGTTATTCACAGAAATTCTGACATGATTATGGGAGGAAAGAGAGCTTATATAGACTGGAATTTCAGAAATTTGTTTTGTGTCATTCTTATAATTTTTAAGTGGATACATATTTTCAAGATTTTCCAGAAGTTGGCCTCCCTGTTTGGATGCTTTATTTTTCTGTTCAATCAGGTGAGGCCCGTGCCCCTATGGAGTTGGATTGCTTCTACCCCTTTGCCTGCAAACACGTGCAAAATGTCCGATTCTTTGACAATAGTTACATTTTAGCCTCAAAGCCGGACACACATGTCTGTTATTGTATTCACCTCCACAACGGTAACAAGAAAGCTGTCGTGTTCTCTGTAATTGCATGCCTGTATTGCTATTAACTGTCTGGGTGTAACGTGAGCCTTGATATTGATTTTGTCCATTTTCTCTCGTATTAAAATTAACTCTTGGTTTAAATGTGGGTGATGGCGGTGGTGTTCTCCTAGTTTGTATATTGCTAATCGTGTGTACACGTGTTGGTAATTTAGCTAATTCTGATTTGATCTCTTCAAGCATAGAGGTTATGTCTTCACTATTTGTCTGCTGTAGCCCAACCGCCTGCGCCGTTCTAGCCAAATCTGTGGCCTCTGTCAAGTTCTGTGGGTTTTTCAGCATAACATAATTACGTAGATGAGGCTTTATTCCTCTGATAAAACACTCTAGGATTAGGTCATTTGATCTATCTAACATGGCTCCTAATCTTTGCAGTTCTGTTAAAAAGTCTTCTACTGTTTCACTAGGCAATTGTTTTCTGCCAGAAAAAGCTTCTATCTGAATCCATATTTCGATATGACGAATGTGGCTTAAACCGTTCCAAAAAGCGGTCACAAAGAATCTGAAATGACGTAATTTCTGTCATAGGAAGTAAATCCACCCATGTTTGAGAGTCTTTCATTAATAAACAAAAATGATCTATCTTTTGTTGATCGTTCCATTGTTTTAGTGCTGCATAACGGTTAAATCTTTTTATGTACGAGTCCGCATTTTCATTTGCCCGTCCGTGGAAAAAGTCAAAAAGAGGCATTGCTCTATCCATATTAATCCTATTTGATAATCCACTAATGCTATTATGAAGTTCTACTTGAATACCATCACATTTCTCATCAATTGCCCTTGTAATTTTTGCCCAGTTTCTGGTATCATAGTTAGCATTTTGTGGATGAACTGTGTTGTCCATCATACTTCATGGCTGTATTAAATAAGTTCATGCAGCCTTTGCCTAAGTAATTTTTATCTCTCTTCTATCCAAAGTCAATAATATTCGTAATGTCACCATTTTTACGGCATAGATTGATTACTTTAAAATTGGTTGAATATTTTAATCTAGTAAGTTTCTTTGTTGTTCGTTTTCCTAATCATATTAACAGCTCTATTATGCGCAGTCACTTCAAGAAAATCAATACATGTGCTGTAGCCAAATTGTTTGTATTATGCTCGTGCATAGCTCAGGTCAAGCAGATAGCATTCCAAGCTGGCTCTAAGATATCAGTATCGATCAGTTTTTGTTCATGCTCATTTTCATTAATTAAATCTCTTACCGGATTGCTGGATCTGAAGATATTACCACTGAATACTTGCACAAAACTTGCAGAAATTGTCCGAGAATTGTACCCGGATCCTCCACCACTTTATCACCGTTCGGTTTGTGGATCTGGGGGACGATCCACCCTCAAGCGGATGATAATCTCTCAAAACACAATGATGTCCGTTAAGTTTCAATATTCAGTGGTTCTTATTCTCTGAACGAATTAAGCTAAATCACAACTTTGAGACAATGTAGGGTCACTTATCTAATCTTTATTAATCATTATTGCACGAGATCTTCATTCCACAGTTTATAATTTAAGATGAATTATTCTCTTTTATCAAATATTTATTATCTAACATTTAAACTTTCCTTCTTAATTAACTAATTTCCTAAGCAAATTCCTTATAACACTTTTTCTTACTTCTTGTCAATATTATCTTTATATTTCAGTACAATTCATTATCCAACACGAGACCTTATGAAAGACTTATATTTCTTTTAGACAAATGATTCTGAATCTTATTGTTTCTAAGTCCAAAACTTATAACGAGAATGACAAGTGATTCCAAGAATGATCGAAAACGGAATGCCCAAAGTGGGCGCTTTTCCCTTTATAAAGGTTTCTGGACCTTCACGTGACCATTATTGACTTCTGGACACGTGTTCAATGAATTTCACCTACGTCATAGTCAGATCCAGCCTAGGTCATAATCTATTCCTGTATGTCATAGTGTCTCAGCCTGGATAACAAATTGGAACTGTCAAACTGAATAGTATGCATGGATTCTTGTAATTGCAAATCTGATAGAATCGAAGCCAGTAATGGACTTTTATACCGTATAGCATCCATGCATCAAGCTTCAGTTCTATTCCAGTACCAAATCTGACAGTTTTCGCATTAGTTTGGACCAACTTCTCCCATTACTGAGAGTGTAATGCGATCACTGTATGATTTAGTACACTTTTAGGACCCTGTCTTTTACCCAAACTAATTACTATAGAGAACAGTTAACACGCACTGGCACTATGTATAATTCGTCTGCTCTGTATAATCTCTTCTTCCCCTTTTCCTTCTATTTGATTCTTAATTTCATTATTTATTGGAACAAAACAATTTGCCTTGAATGAACTATTGAAGGCCCAGCATATGATAACTGTATTGCAATATTCTTTTCTGTTCAGGTGAGGATTTTCGACTCGTGTGAGGAGGGCTTGCTTCATGAACTTGTCCTTAAACTACGAGCCCAAATCTATTCCCCGAAAGACTACATATGTAGAATTGGAGAGATAGGTATGAGATAAAATGTGCAAAGTATAAATGGTTATGACTGAAAAATAACAATCCTTTCTCATCTTGTTTTTAATGTTTAATGATCTGATCAGATTGGTTTTAAACAAGTGAAGATAACACATATTCACATCTATTTTACATGCAGAGTGGGTTATCATCGCCTTAGACATGGCAAATGGCAGTGACTTAAATTAATCAGCAACGTTTATTCATTCATGGATATTTTAAAGTATCAGCAAATCTTTTACTTGTCTAAAAATTAGTGTAGTTATCATTGATTTCTTTTCATTTCTTTTCTCAGGTAGAGAAATGTACATCATTAATCATGGAATAGTAGAGGTAATATTTACAGTTCACTCTACCACTGTCTAATAGAGCGATATCTAGCTATGTCTCGCACCCTTTTAGCTATGCTCTGCCCATGCTTTGCATGTGTTGGGATCAATTTATATATACTTTGAACCCTGACCGCGCAGAATCCAATTTTTATGTGATTATACAGGTAAGCTGTTGAATATTTTGAAACTCGCGTGATTGGATGCTGTTGCTTCATATGGCAGCAACAGTGCCCAGTCAAATTACTTCCAAAATATTAGGCAGAAAATGTATTAAATAGAATAAATAGTAAATCCATAGTAAAGACATACAATTCGTACACTTGAGATACTTTTAAATGTCCACGACCGAGCTAGATATGTTATTCCTTATGCATTTTTATTGTGATGGCAATTCAATTCAACACATACACGCACGCACGCACTCACACAGTTGCGCCCACCCACCCAACACGCACGCACGCACGCACGCACGCACGCACGCACGCACACACGCACACACACACACACACGTATATATACTTGAAACCATATGTACTTTGAACATGTCCGCAATAAACCCAGATTGTCATTTAATACAACTCATTGATATGACATGTTTTCTGACCAATTATCAGGTGTTCAGTAAGAGCGGTGATCGTACGACAACAACCATCCATTTTAAAGAACCACAATTTTCACCAGAACAAGTCACCATTATAGAAGCTTTAACTATCTTAGTAACCATTTAATCCTTTAAAACTTGGCATAAAAACTTATTTCCCTCACAGTATGTGTAACCATGAACTTGCCGAATATATTGACGCAGGTCTATATTAGTAATGAGCTCAAATTGACCATACCATATTTCACCCATTAGTAGCCTTCAATTTCCAGACCAACATCTCTGAAAAAGACAGAGTGGTTATATTAGGTATGTTAAATTGAATCCCTTTCTAGACAATAACATAACCGTACAAATTCTCGCCACCACAAATTCTTGCCACCTTAACTCTATGTTTAATTATACCTTAAAAACATCATCGTAGAAGTGAAATTATTAAATGGACCACCTAAATATTGTGTACCCTTTAATAAAGATCGTTTATTACATCAAAATCAATGCTAAATTTGACGTAAATCTATCAATAGGCAATTAAGGTCTTACTAACCAATATATGTTGTTTCAGATTTTGGTGCCCAGCTCAATGACAGCGGAACCAACAGTGGTGGCTAAATTAACAAAGGGAAACTATTTTGGTGAAATAAGTCTTTTACGGCTGGATTCTGGTCAGAATAGGTAAGCAGGATACAACAGGTGTGAATGTGCAAAGCGTATGTGTGATGTAATGGGATTGATTAAGTCATTGGTGTATTCTCATTCATTGTGTTGATGGGGATATTGGTCATTGTGGAATGATCAATGGACGTTTGGTGATGATATACACAAATGCAAATGTATTTGAATAATAAACAGTGTACTACTACAAGCCATGTCTATAATAGACACCATAGGACCATTAAAATCTTGTCACAAGAAACAAGTCATTTACAACAATATATGACTTTTGCGACCACAAGACTGTAGTGACTTAAGATGGATGGTCTTATGATCACCCATTTTAAAGAATCACCATCTGGTGACCTCAAAGTTAAGTGTTCATTATAGATAGGGTTGACTGTAAATTTTCTTTATAGGAACTATTTTAGGACTGTCTCTTTCAACTGACCATGTTGTTATTTGTTGTTGTTTTCATTATTTGATGTTTTCAGATGGACCGCTGATGTGTGGTCTGCTGTTGTTATTATTTATTATTGTTGTGGATGTTTTCAGACGTACCGCTGATGTGCGCTCTGTGGGTTATTCTGAATTACTCTGTCTCTCCAGAAAAGATCTCATGACAGTGAGTATACATTATTCCCAGTGCAAATTATGTGCAATTGTACTAGTGTATCATACATAAGCTGACTGACATGCACGTAGTAATCAAGAGTTTCCTAGGTAATTTGCATCCAACCATGCCATTTGCATGGAGAACGGTCTACTTATGTTGCCCATAGACCTTAGTCAGCCAAACTTCTTAAATGTTTCCACAAATAGCTTGGCATTGTACTTGTCATAATTTTAACATAATGGTCGCTTCCCAAGATAATTAAGTATTATGAGTGGCCAAAAGATGTAGCCCAAATCAATGGACCACATAGAAGAGTGTTCTGATTTGACACAAGAGGTATTTTATTTACATTGAAAAATATAGATGTGAATGCAGAAATAGTGGGAATTACATATAATTTATAAATGGTAAGTACATGAACATCAATGGGTTGCATGATATATTCTGTGCCATGCTCTCGCTATGTAGCGAAGAGAATAGACAGGCCATGAGAAGAGTTATTTTAGCAATAGTGAGTTGTTGTAGTTTACATGTTTGGTGTGATTGTAGGAGTGTTGAAAATTGGGTTTCTCTGTAGCTATGTGAACTGTTGTTGTTATACTGAATTAAGCATAATGTTATTTGAACTGTGGGATAAGTTCCTACATTACAGTATTCATTTTCACTAATCTCATTATCATCCGCATCTTGCATATATTATTCATGTAGCTTTAGATCTAAAATATAAGAAATTAGTACTTTAGAGATGTATAATCTCATTCTGATCATTAGTAGTCTTAGTGATATAATCATTTGTAGTATTTCATTATTCGTACGTGTTTTAATACAGGCTCTTGTGGAATACCCAGATGCCAAAAAGATTCTCGAGGACCATGCTTTACAAAGGTTAATAATAATAATAATAATAATAATAATAATAATAATAATAATAATTAACCAGCATTTTCAAGGGCGATAACGCTTCATGGACAATAACTCTAGCAAATAAGGGCAAGATGCCCAACGAGCCTAAATCATTCACCTGGAACATTGACATTACAAGTAGACAGACCATGTCTATATTTTTTTGTCAGAAATTCATTACTTCTGCACAGAAATAGAATTTTTAATTGTAAGCGTACAAATTGTGGCTGGACATATTAGCAGTAATATCTTTAATGATTTCCTGAACATATTTGGAAAACCAAGATGGATGCCAAAGAAATTGACCAATCCAAATTCACATTAGAAATGCACCCTTGTGAAACATGTTCAGACAATCCAATATGGCCATCGGAAAACGCAACCAATCGAAATTCTGAATAGATGTTCTTGAGCCTAACTCAATAAGATACTTGCAGCCAAATTTGGTTAAAATTTGGCTAGTGGTTTCAGAGTAGCTAGGTTTCTTAAAAATTTCCGATAATTTAATAGCAGCGCAGACAAATGAATCAATGAACAGAATTCTGGCCAGCTGAATTTGTTTAGAATTCACCAAGGATTTTAAGAGCTACCTTAGTCTTAAAGCAAAAGTTGATGGATGGTGAACTGAGGATGGACAGTTCCCATGGCATAAGCTCACTTGGCCCTTCTAGCCAGGTGGGTTAACAACTAATTGAACATGAACTTGACCTCCAGCTTTCTTGGATTAAGTTATATTCTTAATTTGGTTCCGATTCATTTAGTTTAACACAAGCAATCCCACCGAAATGAACAATTTTATTGTAAAAATTTTCAAGGGCAATGTGCCGTATTATAGCCATATTATAGCAGTGTTAAGATATTGAAATACTGATTAAATATTGAGAGTTTGTATCAAAACATCATATTTATTGTTTGCTCTAATGAAATGCTGTCAGTTTTTAAAGAACTAGGATTATGTATTGTATAGCATGATAACACACAGAGCAGGGCATTTCACTGAAATCGGATAAGTCCTTGATGATTTAAATATCTATTGAAAAACTTTAAGATTTATCTAATTCTTGGTGCAGACAAAAATAAACAGACGTCCAAACCATGTAAAAACATGGAATACATTTGGAAATTGTCTTCTTTATGATGGAGACAGGATGCAATGATGGTATATAGCAAATCTATAGTTTTAATGAGATCCGATAAGCCCTTAATGAAGTAAATGAACATTGAAAACTTTACCATTCTTCTAATTCTCAGTGCATGGGTTGCTACATTTAGCAGTAATAATTCTAGTCAAATAATTTTTTTAATATTCAACAGAATATTTCTTACATCCCGAAGACCTTATCATATATTGATTGTCGCATAGACTACAGCTTTGTATAACTCAACAACTATTATTATGCTCAATGGGCAAAAGCGCATAACATCATTGTCAGTGGTGACAGATCCTTTATGGCCTTGTAGAGCTTATCGTGTGAGAGAATTGGATAATAGATTTTGCTATTTAACCTTTTCACATATTTTCATTTCAGTTCCATAAATTTCTTGTGTGTATGGGCTCATGTATGAGATGTTTTGATTACAGCTTGTGACAATGCATAGCAGTTATACTAAATGGAGACCGCACAGATTTCAAGCCTTGAATGAATTATTTGGATTTTTCATTTTGAGTCACAGTCATAAGCTTTTTGTGATGCTCCAGTTTTTCTGTATTACATTGTAAAATGTAGATTTAAAAATGACTTAAATGACGATTAAATTGTCAAATTGTCCAAGCCTAGCTGTTGCTGCTGCTGCTGCTGCTGCTGCTGCTGCTGCTGCCCCATATTCTCGCAGGTTCCATATTTTCGCAGCAATGTCACTTTGCTATAAATAAAAGCCAACACCCCTTACTGGCTGTTTCTCATGGCGACATCATGACCAAGAAGTCAAAGATGCTCGCAGCCAACCTTTTTCCAAAAGATGTCGCTCTTATTACTGAGTAAAATAGAGAGCTACGATATACAAAAAATCATGTCGATATTATAATACCTGCACATTAATCCAACTTGCTAAACTCATCACTAACTCTCAGAAATCTAATATATAAAACTTCTAGCTAACTGAAACACATTGTCTACTAATTTTATTTACGTCGGCGACATCATCAAGTCCCATGATCATTTAGTCCCCTCGCTGTTGGACGATTAAAGTGTATGAAAAAAACAAGGGTCAAGATTCAAGATTCAAGATTATTTATTCAATAATTCGAAGAGAAACATATTCACGAATCATACCAGGTTGTCCACCTAAGGCAGTGCCTATTGTTATGGCGGACACCTTACACACATATATAGAGGTATATATAAATTAGACAAGACAGAACTTACACACACAATTATAAATTCAGACATTACATTTACTACTTCCTTATTAACCCTTTGACCCTTGATCCACATAAACAGTTTAAATTTCAGAAGGCAAATATGTTAATTCGCAGGTCAAGATGAGACCACCCCCAATATCGACCCCTCCTCCCCCTCCCCTCCCAACCCCCCCCCCACACACACACACCTCCAACCCCCACCCCAGCCCCCCCCCCACCCCCACCCAGGAGAGTTCACCACTGCAATGACTGGTTCAATTATCTAGTCAGTCATTACAGTGAAAAGAAAAACTCCAGGAGTGGGCCTTTCAGTCTGCGAACCAACATATAATGCTGTAACAGCAGGGTGTGTAAGAGATAATCACTTGGGTTATTATTATTATTATTATTATTATTATTATTATCATCATCATCATCATCATCATCATCATCATCATCATTATTATTATTATTATTATTTTTATTATTATTATCATCATCATCATCATCATCATCATCATCATCATTACAATTTTTTAGTTTCATAAATACATGTTTTATGGTTTGCGATACATATGGGTAGTAAATAAGGACAAGCCAGACAGGTAGGGAACATAGTTAAGTTCAATATTAAACATGGATGTCTATGATTATAGATACGACAATAAGCATTTATATTTAATTTTTTGGGGGGGAGGGTACTTTTACTTATAATGATGATATGCTGTTTACAGGATGCTAGCTAATGGGGAGCATTCTTGGACAAGGGAAGGAGGGGGGGGGGTGGAGGGGAGGGGTGCTCATTCTCCTGCTCATCCTGTAGTTTGTTACTATGGTAATTGAAATTATTATTGGATATAATAGCAAGTGGAATCATCTAGTCATATTCTAGTAGTAGTAGTAGTAGTAGTAGTAGTAGTAGTAGTAGTAGTAGTAGTAGTAGTAGTAGTAGTTGAAGTGAACGCACACGTTTATTTAGCTCTGCAATTGCTGCCCGAATTTGCTAGTTTCTAGCGCGATTTTGTAGATAAATTTTACACATATATTTTGTATTAGTATTTCCTTTCAAACTTTATGTCTAATTTGTAAATTCTTGTCTTGGTTGGAGCGCATTTTGTGTCTCCATTTCCTAAAGGCATTCCTCTTAGCTGGCGGTTTCCGCCATTTAATAGGGCTCCTCTTACTGTGGTCAATGCAATACATTTCTCCCCGCGCCAGTCTGCTATTTCTATAGTTCGTAAGCTAGCGCATTATATTTGGCAAGATCGCTTGAGTGAGTGGATTTAATTCCTTTGTCATTTGTAAGCACAAGCCTCGTTCTTTAACTATATAAATCCTTACAGTCAGTTGGCTGTCCCCGGTCAACTCGAACAGACTAACAAATATATGACTGTACTATCTATTCATATATTTGTTAGTATACTTTAATCGGCTAGGTGTTAGTGAACCACTTAGAAAGTGGTTCAAACTAACAATTATACGACTGTACTCTCTATTCGTATATTAGTTGGTAGACGTCAGGGTTTCAAAAGGGGACACTATTTATTTAGTGTTTAGCTCTTTCCCTGACGTCCTGGTGTTATATAAGTATATATTTATTATATATTGTGGTAGTATGGGGTTCCTCCTTTGATAAACCACCATGGCAACCTATAAGCGTACCCTAAGCCTTAAAATAACAACTAAGGGGTGGGGTGTCACGGCTATCGACGTGTATCATGGGTTAAAAGACGTCGTTGGCGCGGGACCTGCTACTTTGCAGGGTCTTATCAATGTTACTAAAACTGTATGGAATGTAACAGTGTCAAATGAGGGGGTCAAGGAAAAGCTTCTGGAAGATGTTCTTATTGTAAAAGGTGAAATTTGTAACGTAGAGGAAATCGAGTCAGATAGGTTGCTAGTGAAGATGAAAGTTCCACTAGAAATTCCAGATGACAGAATGATGAGTGAACTCAAGAAGTATGGCAAAGTGCAAAAGATTGAACGGGAAACGTATCCATTTGACAGAACGCTAGAAAACGGTGTGAGATGTATTTGCTTTGATAAAGTGGATAGCCCTTTACCAAGCAGATTGATGCTTGATGGCAGCTTTGTCCTGCCCTTATGGTATAGAGGGCAAATTAAAGAATGCCGGATCTGCTTAAGTACTGACCATTTGGCAACAGATTGTCCCAATCGAAACAAATGTTTGCTCTGTGGTTCAGTTGACCATTTTAAATGGCGCTGTCCAAAAAATCAAAACAAGCCCTCAGTATCAGGAGATAATCGCCCATTAAAGGATGCAACTGAGCCAAATGCTTCTGAAGCAACCACTACGGAAGCTGTTGTTTTGGTTCATGCCACTGTAAATGACACAAACAAATCATCAAATCCTGTTAAAGTAACTACAGTTGATGAAATTCATGTATTAGAGGAGGGTATAACCTTAAGTCAAGAAAATACTCAAAATGCAGTGGAGCCAAACGTTGCTGTAAAAGACACGCAGGAAAATGATGATCTTACAGAAGAGCCAGTTTACAATTCCTTAGAAGATGAATTAAAATTAGGACAGGATAAGTTTAGGACTCAGAAGACAGAAAGTTCAGTCGATTTTCCGCTAAACCCACTTGATTTAAGTCAGCTTGAAGATATGGTAAATGATGCTCCTGCCAAATGTTACTTAAGTAGCAATAAGCGTCATAAAGAAGACAATAGCTCAGAATCTGAGATTGAAGTAAATGATTTGGATGATGATACAATGTCAGTTGCAGAATCAGATCTGTCCATTCAAACACAGAGTTCACAGATGAAAGATGAAATGGTAAGGTACCGATCAGAAGGGGGTGAAGTGTTAGTGCCATATGTAACGGCGAGATGCGTGAAATATCGTCTACTGCGCCATGATTCTGATATTTCCAAATATGAATATTTGTCTGTGGTAGAACTAGGAAATATTCAATTCGCAGGAAAATTAGGTAAATGGTCTAAGAAACGACCTAAAAACCCAAATCTAGTTAATCTAATGATGGCGGTTGTAAACATCATTTTACAATTACAGAGGATTAAATACCGAATTCAAGCAGCGCCACTTGCTTGAAGAATTAGCAAATGAGAGAGTTGATATTGCTTTTCTACAAGAGACCAAAATTCAAAAAGCTGAAGTGTATGAATCTCTCAAAGATATTTCAAAAGGGCAGATTTACTTTTTCTTTATCACAAGATAATAGTGCGGGAGTGGCCATTCTTATCCTGCCCCGCTGTCTCAACTATGTTGACGTTATATCGTCGTCATCAGATCCAAATGGACGATGGATTTGTGTATCAATTGATGTACTAAACACAAGTTTAAATTTTATGTGCCTTTATGCACCAACCTCTCATCAATTGCGCCGTGAATTTCTAAATGATGTTTCCACAATAATTCAAGACAGAACGCCTGAAAACCTAATTATGGGCGGTGACTTTAATTGCATATTAGATGAGGCTAAAGACAGAAACTCTAGGTCTAATTTTAATGACACATCGCATAATATTTTGAAACACATTTGTGAAAATAAAAGCTTGTTAGACACTTATCGGATTGAAAATCCAGAAGGCCAGGAATTTACTTGGATTTCAACCGATGGAAGGTTAGCTTCAAGGTTAGACAGGATCTATGTAGAACGTTCATTGAAAGGTTACATGTGTAAAACTAACATAAAACCAGTAACTTTCTCTGATCACAATATGTTTTCCATCACATTAGACAATGCTGACTGGGTCAAACGAGGAGATGGATTTTGGAAACTTAATGTAGCATTGCTACGAGATAGTTGCTACCGCAAATGTGTGGAAAGTTGTTGGAGGCATTGGGATGAAAGAAGAGGTTCGTATGAATGTATAACAGACTGGTGGGAAGATGCTAAATCAGACCTGAAATATATTTCAAGGCAGTATTCCATTAGGAAAGCACGTGAAATACGAAAGCGTAAAAAGGTGCTTCAGAGGTCGTTGTGTAAAATTAATAAGAAAATTAATGATGGGGAATATAATTATTACGAACTATTATTTAGTTAAAAGGTAGACTAAATGAAATAGAGCAATATCAGTTTGATGGCGCCAAAATAATGTCAAGAGCACAAATGCACACCGAGGGCGAAAAGCCTACATGTTACTTTTGTAATTTGGAAAAAGCAAGAGGTATAGAGAAATTAATGCGCTCACTGAAGACTAATGATGGAGTATCAGTGTGCTCAAATGCAGAAATGATTGAAACAGTATCCGAATTTTACAAATCATTGTATAAATCTGAGGGAAGCGAGGAAACTGCAACTAGAGATGTTTTAGCTAATATAACGAAAAGACTTCCAGATTCATGTCACGGAAGCTGTGACCAATCAATAACAATTGATGATTTGACAAAATCCCTCAAAGGTATGAAGTTAGAAAGGTCTCCTGTATGTGACGGACTTCCAGTTGAATTTTATCAAACATTCTGGCACATATTTGGGCCAGTATTAGAAGAAATAGCAACCAGCATTTTTAAGCAAGGGCATCTCCCTACATCGATGGCCCAAGCATATGTTCGGCTTATATACAAGAGGGGTGACAGAAATAAAATACAGAATTATAGACCAATCTCTCTACTCTGTGTAGATTATAAGATTATTACTCGGGCACTAACATTAAAACTTGGCGCAGTCCTAGGCGAAGTCATTCATGATGATCAAACTTGCTCTGTGCCAGGAAGATCAATATTAAACAACACTTTGCTTATACGGGACCTTATTAAATTAGTTGAAAAGGATTGTATCCCAGCAGCAATAATAGCACTTGATAATGAGAAGGCGTTTGACAGACTAGAATGGGATTTCTTGTTTAAGTCTTTAGACCATATTGGCTTTGGTTCAAGATTTATTAAATGGGTCAATATTTTATATACTGATATAACAAGTTGCTATTTAGTTAACAATCAGCTATCTAAACCTGTAGTATTGGAACGAGGTGTCAGACAGGGTTGCTCACTGTCCCCGCTTCTATTCGTCATAGCTATGGAATCGTTGGGGGCCACATTGAGGCAACGCAATGACTTTCAAGGAATATGTATACATGGCGTAGAAAGGCCACTAAAGGTTTCTCAATATGCAGATGATACGACTGTGTTTGCGGGTAAAAATACGGATTTTAGAATTTTAAATGGAGTATTAACAGATTTTCAAAAGGCATCAGGACTTAAAGTCAATAAAGATAAATCTAAGGATTGTTTTTGGGCGATTGGAAGGGTAGAACTGATAATGTGATGGATATTAACTGCTCAAATGATGTCATAAAATTTTGGGTATTTACTTTAGTAGAGAACAAAATGTATTACTAAACTGGGAAGAAAGGATATCCAAGCTAAAGTGTGCATTACTAAATTGGAAACGACGTCGCCTAACTGTCTTTGGCAGGACATTTGTCCTTAATAATTTAATTTTATCTGGACTGTGGTATACCGCTTCTGTGGTTCATATGCCCAAATCAGTAGAGTCAAAGATCAACACGTTACTTTTGTCCTTCTTATGGGAGGACAAAGCCCATTTAGTATCACAGTCAATCCTCACCAATGAAAAGCATGCCGGAGGCCTGGATTTGGTTAATGTTTCAGCAAAGTGTGCTTCTTTAAAATTGAAATTCTTGAATAAGTTACTTACTTCAAACTCATCTTGGTCAAGTGTTTCAAGGGCACTTCTCCAAAGGTACGTTGACCCATTTCCAGTAGAATGTTTATTTATGTACAATAAATTGCCACCTAATCATCAAAAGATTCCAAATGTATATAAAGAACAGCTCGAAGCCTTAAAAATATTTACACGATCAATGCCACAACCCAATTGTTGGGAAGATGCCTTAGAGCAACGTCTTTGGGGCAACGAGTTGATTCGTGATAATGATGATGTATTATATTTGCCCTCTATGGTCAAAAATGGTATTCAATATTTACGTGACTTGGTAAATCCGAATTCTCGTAGATGGATTGCGATGCAAGATGTAGCAAGAATAACATCAATGAGACATATTGATGCTCAGCGCTTATTTGTTAGAATAAAGAATGCAATACCTGCTGTATGGTTCAAATTGCCGAAAGCACGTGGCAACATTGATATGTTGCAACCAACATTAGTATTTATGTCAGAACATAAAAAATACAACATGGCATCTAGAGACTGGTATAGAATTCTAATAAAAAGTCGGAGACAGACTCCTATTGTGGTTAGGCATTGGAACAATTTAGGATGCACGCCAAAGAACTGGGAAAATTCCTGGAAAGCAATACATCTACCTTGTCTACCAGGAAATGCACGGGACCTGGCATGGCGATTACTCCATCAAAGGCTATGGGTCGGTCATCTTACTTATATGTGTAAAATATCAAGTACAGACCGGTGCTTATTATGTAATACTGAGGAGGAAACGATAGACCATCTAATTACTCAGTGTCGCATAACTACAGGCTTTTGGGTATATATCAATATGCTCCTTGCTAAATTTGGAACCAAATATGTGAATTTAGTGGCTGAAACAATTTTGTTCAAAGATTGCTCAACTATCGGACGAATCATTAATAGCAAGGAGAAAGAATTGTTAATAACCCTGTTATCTGTAGGAGTGTGGGCCATCTGGAAGCATCGGTGTTCAGAGGCCAGAGATAAAACCGGAAACAACCATCAGAGAGCCATACAAGCTATATTTCGATCATTGTTGATAAACTGCATTCATTGTGAATTTTACAGGCTAGTAGAACATGGGAGAGAAAGTAGATTTAAAAACGTATGGTGCAAAACTGGCCTAGTATCAATTGAATGCGGATATCTTAAAATATCAGAAGCAGAACTTGTATAAGCTAGCACACTCGCTGCTTGCTGTATATTGATAAATGCTATTTTAATTTAATTTAATTGCCTTTATTTTAAAATTGTAATGCCTTAGGAGACTCTAATCTTGACGAATATCCTAACCTTGAGATCAGAATATTTAAATATCAAATGAGCATTATGTCAATATTCTGGAGGTGATCCGATTTTCAAGTTAACAATTAGCTTCCTGTTGTAAATATTTACTGTAGGTGTATTTGTTCCAGGATAATTTGCAAAAACTTACAATGAAGTCAATTTAGAAAATGAACCCGGAACGCCATCTAAGTAGTCATAGTTTGTATACGTTTGCTTTGTGCATTAAATTATATAAAGGCTACTACGTCCGTTGGGTATTTAATAATCGGCTAACTGGCGTCAATGAGTGACTTTTTGTTACTAATTGACGAGTCACCTCGCCACTTGTTGGCGAGCTGCACTCGCCATTTGGCCCTACTACTATACGGTGTGCTACGTTAAACTACATATGATCTACTTAGCCTGCCGGTCATGAATTGGCTCAATGGAATCAATGATTAGCAGTAGCTTACTGCTAATTATTGATGAGTGGCTTTACCACTTGATGGTTAGCTATGCTCGCCATTTGGGCCTACTACTACATGGTGTGCAAATAGCAATGTCTTTGTTGAATTATGTTATGTTATCAGCTCTTTATTAATTGTGTTTTCTATGTAGTTATGCCACGGTTGTGGTATATGATAATAGAGTATTTTAGCTTGCACTGTTTTGACATGTTAGGTTTGTATTGTTATTCTATTAATAAAGCCTGCTATTTCAATCGATTTTTTATGGGGGTTTGCAAGCCTTTTTAAAGGAGTTCCTCCGGGAAGTGTATCCGACTGTGTCAGCGTCGGATTTTCAAAAAAAAAGAAGAAAAAAAGTAGTAGTAGTTAATCGGGAATAACACCAAACATCAGTAGTAGTAGTAGTAGTAGTAGTAGTAGTAGTAGTAGTAGTAGTAGTAGTAGTAGTAGTAGTAGTGCTAGTAGCAGTAGTAGCAGTAGTAGCAGCATAAGTAGCAGCAGGTCAATAGTTTTTTTCAAAACAAGAAAAGAAGCATGTTATATAGATAGAACAGATTTTCTGTCAAATACTATAAACATATTTGGACCGAGAGACATCGCTGTCATATTAGACAGCAATGTCTTAGGATCCAATTATGCACGAGTATAAAACAACATTTTTTACCTTGTTTTGTAGACGAGTCAGGCCACTTTTGAGCTGCACTGCATGAATTTGATAGTACTAGTATGTGTTAATAAAGTATTTTTTTATTGTTTTCTTGCACAATTTTGTTAATAGAATTTGCTCACGTGTTTCCTGTTTTGTGTTGTTCCGTAACTTAGTGGCTGCAAATGATATTCGGTGTTTTGCTATGTCTGTCCATGCGTATTGTTCATGTAGTTTGTGTCTGCTTCTAGTGTTATGTTGGTGGATGTTAATATTGTTTATAAAGAAGGGGGCTATAGATTTGAGTAAAGTGTTGTGGTGGATGTCTTTGACAATAGTTAGCATTTGGGATTTTCCTATGTCAGTGAGCTTAAGTAATTTTTCTGCTTTGAACATGTTTTGGCCCTCTGCTGGCCTAGAAAATAGTTTGATGCTCTTTTTCTGGAGACCTTGAATTTTGGATATTCTGTTTTTGTAGGTGTTAGTCCAAACAGCATTGCAGTAACTGAGGTGCGGGAGGATCAAGTTGCTGTAGAGCGTTTTAACCGTGTCCTGTGTCATATATGGTTTTAGTCTTTGGATGACACCTTTTCCTCTTGCTACTTTTGCAGTAACTGTTGGTCGCCAGTTGTAATAAGCTCAGAAAGCTGATACACCACAACATGTTATCATGTAATAATTTTAAGGGATTCCCAATCACGCTGCTTATAAAAAAAACTATGGCATGACTTATTGAATATGGTATGAGAGAATCGAGACTTTGACCGATTTTCAAATAAACAATAGTGTTTTGTAAAAGACTGTTAACCCGGAAAGCATTCTTGATCATTTCTCTGTGTTTTGACTACCCTGGTCCACCGTAGATAATGTTCTTTGTTTACCGTGAGAATTTGGTCAGCCTCTCTGAAATACGACGACCTACCCTGGTGTTTTCCTGAGATGATATAAAAACCTTCCTCTGCACAAAATTGGATTCGATTTTCTGAACAATTGGGGAAATACAACTGACATTCAAATCTTAACAACATTTAAATCAGGAACGATTAATTAGTTTTATTATGATGTCGATTGTCTTAACTACAGTGAGTATATGGAACACGTGATACTACTACTACTACTACTACTACTACTACTCCTACTACTCCTACTACTACTACTACTACTACTACAACAATAAAATCCGTACAGCACCAATTTCAAGAGTCCAACTCACCCACATCTTTGATTATCTAGTCTACTGATAGAGTATTTTCCACGCTATATGAGATGTTGGTTAGCTTTGGTGCATGTTCACTAATTTGCAATGTTCAGGTGTTGATTAGGTGTAATTATTAAACACTAAATATCATTTGAATCAACTAAATAATTATGTCAAATCATAGCCATGATCCCAGGTAACAAGGCGTTTACCTCCCCCAAATTGGCATAAGGAATGTAAAAGAACACTAACATGAAAATGTATATTCAGTGTCCAGTCGCATCCCTTTGGATTGGGTTAAATCCAGTTTACCGTAGGTAATGTATACAAACAGCACACATAGCAATCTATCCATATTCCATAGATAATGAACCACATAATGATAGTAACTGCGTTATTTTTGGTAAACTACGCAATTATTGTGTAACCCTTTAACTGTCAAATCTGTTGAGGAAAATTAGAATTTTCTGAACAATGTCAATTTGCAGACCTAGATCAAACTATTTTAGAAAAACTTATGACGAATGACTGGCTCAATAATCAAACCAATCAGTCATCATACATTTTCAAACTCCTCTCTCAGTCTACACATGGACATTTTGCCAAGACCACTTTGGAAGCTGATTGTGGCCAACTTGATTGTTAAATGGTTAAATAGCAGTATACCTAATCTGGTACTCAACTTTAAAATAAGCAAGTAGCATTGGCCTCAAAAAGTACCAAATTGAAAAATTACTTATTTTATGTTTAAAATGTATTTTATGAAGAAATGCATTGGTATACGAAGACAAATAAATGTGAAATTATAAAGGTCAAATTTAGGGATAATTTTTACATTTATCTCTGGGTGGCCGTAACCACCAACAAAATAATCGCATAGTTCAAACTGTTAATAGATCAGTGACTAGTGATTAAATGATTGGCTATCAACCCATCCTGATCCTGATTAGTTAGGATAACACGTCCACAGGACATTCGTTCACAATACATTCATCAAGTAGCTAAGTTAGATATGATCAATTCTGTAAATTTAGTAGTGGGATTTGTTGAGCTTTCTGAATTTCTTAGATCTTGTGATAATTTGTTCCAATCCCTTATCGTATTGGAAATAAAGCTGAATTTAAATGTGTCGGATCTTGCACAAATTTGATTGAAGTGGCTGTTGTGCATGCTTTTGTTTTCCAAATGGCTTCTGTAGACCGCTTAATGGTAGGTATGCTTGTTGCTGTTAACTTGTAGTCTGCATGGGAGGTTAGCGAGCGTTTGGTATGAACCCATTTTTTTACATGAATCGCATTCTACTGCAGAGTCCGAAACAATGCCTGTGCAAATGCCACACGGTGCAGAACAGTTAGCTATGTTTATTGAATAGCATGAGTCACAAATAAATGGTTGTCCGAGATGCACCCTGTTTAATCTTGATTGTTTATTGTAATGTAGTTAAAGCATGATCGATCGGGTCCTCTACTAAAGTATTACTGCTTAATTTTGTCATTAAATAGGATGAAGGAAACACGAGAGGTTCGGCATACAAGCACAGAAAAGGCCCCTACATCATTATTTGCAGAGGCAGCAGCAAAAGCAGTAGCAGCACAACGCAGTTCTTCTTCCACAGAACCAGGTCGAAGCAAACATCGTCTTGCCAGTATCATCAAATCTGATATGTTCCAGAGGCTTGTTGCTGCAAGAGGTAATATAGGGTAAAGTGTTTATGCAGAGGTACTAGACATCTAGACAGGGTAATATATGTGTATATGGCTTATATATGGGTTTACATAAAACAATATGTGTTTATACAGAGGTAATATGGCTTTATGGAATATGGGTTTACCAGGAAGTAGAAAGTGCATAGCCAGAGGTAATATTGGTCTACCTAGAGATGAGGTAATATGGGTCTACCTATGAGGTAATATTGGTCTACTGAGAGATACTTCTTAATTTTAAGAAAGGTGCTTTCGATATACCTTATTATGGCATTTGGATATTTTTGAAAGACAGTGACATTACTAAACACCAATTAAAATTAATTAAAGTCCAAATTAATCAGCAGGAACAATTAATGAAAGAAACGTTTACCATAATTATATGAAGTGGGTATGACTACAGTGTGCAACCATTTATGTTTGTTAGTATATATATATATATATATATATAGTGTCTACTAAACTACTGGAAGTTTTGATAGGCCTGCATGTGACTTGCTATCCACGTGTTTATCTTCTATTAACTTGTAATTGCCATCACCCTAAAGGGGAAAGGGTATTGTAATCCGGCCTGACTGTGTCTGTGTGTATGTAGGTGTGTGTGCTTGTCTGTCTATCTGTCGGTCTGTCTGTCTGTCTGATTGTCTGTCTGTCTATCTGTCTGTCAAAAACTGCTGATCCAATTTGGCTCAAGTTTAACACAACACGGGAACTCGCCACACAAGAGGATGTCGAGAGTTTGGCTGTGATCCAGATTAAAGAACTCAGATCCAGATTTGATCAAATTGTGGAGCTATGGATATCTTGGAAACTAATGGTCAGATTTGGCTCAAATTTTATCACAAGAAATGATCTAACCATATACTCGGGTTCCACAATGTTTATTGCCATCCGAAAAATCATGGAAAATATGGAAAATCCAAAAACCTTCTGCAATGTGACAAAAACAGGAGGGTGAGAGGGTTTGCAATCTCTGACTGCTCTTGTTATAATCGTGCGATAATTTTATCATTAAATGTTACCTCAATTATAATATTACAGGTCAGGAGATGACTGAAATGAAACAGCTCATTAATGAATTAAAATCATTTGATAGTCAGGTAAGGTTGATCAGATACTGTTATCCAGGAGCAAATATAAGTCATTTCCCCTGCTAAACGTTGAATTTCAGTATCCCATATTTCAAAACGGCCTCTCAAAGACCAGACCAAGAGAATACTATTTTTGACAATTTACCACTGGAATGACTCTGCAAATGGACATTTTCTATGTGAAAATTGAATTTTTTAAAACAAATTTGAGGGTTAAAGGGGTAATTTATGTCTACTAATAACCTGGTTTACATGGAAATGTTCATTATAGTTGCAGCCTTAAACGGGGGGGGGGGGGGGGGGGGGCGGGGGAGGGGACAATGGCTCCCATGAAAACTTAGTATCGCTAGCTTTGATGGCACCATCAGATGAGTCCATGGTAATGGCCCGTATCAATTTATCCATCAATCATATGACGTCATAATGAACTATGTGACGTGTGGGATGACGTCATGTCCAATTACGTCATGCATGACGTAGATAAGTTCGTCACGAATGTTTAATTCATGGCGGACTTGTATGGCTTTCCTATTTAATAAACATTCTGGTGAATATTTTGAAACTAATTTGACTTGGTGCTGTTGCTGCCTATGTACCCAGTCAAATTAGTTTCAAAATATTCGACAACTTGCCCGTATAATTTTCTGGGAATAGTCATGGAGTGCTGGATCGATCAACCCCAACACAGGCGATGTGTGTGGAGTAGGGCTGTTCGATTATGGAAATAAATAATCGATTATTATGTCTGAAAAATAATCGATTTAATCGGATAATCGATTATTTAATCTTGGAACTTTAAGTAGCAACTAAGTATAGTGAGTGAGGGAGCGAGAGATGGGTGAGGGAGGGACGGACGGAGGGAGGGAGGGAAGGAGAAAGAGAAGGGAGATTATGGATTTCTTAAAAATAATAATAATAATAATAATAATAATAATAATAATAATAATAATAATGGTAAAAATAATAATAATAATAATAATAATAATAATAATAATAATAAATAAATAAATAAATAAATACATATGCCTGATTTTCTATCAAAATAACAGACTACGCAATTTCGTAAATTGGTTCCTAGTTAGGTTTAGATTACCTCACCTAAGTAGGCCTGTGAAATAGACATGCTATATCAATCAATCAGTCCTGTGGTTGGCTGAACACGAGGAACACCCGTGCCCAGTATAATGGAAGTCAATTTGGAATCCATTGTTCACTCGTACCCACTGGATAATGTTCTTAAGAAACCAGCGCGTATTCTCAGATTTTCAAGCCAGTAAAAATGCGCCAATTTAATTTCAACATTGCACAGATTAGCCTTTCATTATATATTTTGTGTATTTTTCGCGAAATGGCCATATTATTTTAATTTTTATTATGATATAGATTTTGTCCGTAGTTCCTATCTACATCGTTTCCCTATTTCCCAGCATTAGAAAAGTGGAATATTTTGAAAATCATTTGACTGTAAGTTGTTGCTGCCTTAGGCAGCAACAGTCTTAAGTCAAATTAGTTCCAAAACAATCATCAGAATTTGTGAAAATTTGCATCGAAATTTTGTGAATTTACTATGAAAAACAGTAATTAATTTTTTACAGTTTTTCCGCAAAATGGCTACCAACAATTCACCCTACGGCCTTCAGATGGGGATATTAAACAGTAGTAATCAAATGCATCCGATCACTGGCTTATCAAGTGATTACTTATATAAACATTCATGTGCATGGATTATGACTGGGGAGGTGCAGGCTTGAATGTCGGGAATAGATGTTTATACAACTACCTTGCTAGAACAATCACCCCATAGATGCATTAGCTGCATTACAATACTAAACACTAAAATAAGCCTGATTAAAATGAATAATCGATTTCTGCTCGATTAAATCGATTTTTCGATTATTTTATTTTACACTCGATTATATAATCGCCAGGGAAAATAATCGACTATCGATGAAATATCGATTAATCGAACACGCCCAGTGTGGAGCTTAGATAGAGATGGGCGGAGCATAGTTAAAACTGGCCATAGAGGAATTGGGGGTTGGGGCGGGGGGGGGGGGGGGGGGGGGGGGTGAATAAGAATAAAATGCATAATACTTGAATTACTAGATTCGGGCCTGTATCTATTGGCCAGAAATTCAATTTTTACGAAAACAAGATGACCACCGGAAAAATGGACCAATCAAAATTATGAATGGATGTTCTGGAGCCAATTGGCATAGGGTTCATCTACCCAACTTTCGTTGTCAACCATCAGGTGGTTCTTGAGAAGTCACTTAAAGTTGTTCCTAGTTATGAAAAACCAAGATAGCCGCTAAAAAAACCCGACCAACTGAAGGGTTTGATCTGGGGAGTATTACCATGGGGGTAATTCTGACCAAATTTGGTTAAAATCTGGCCATTGATTCAGGATGGGTAGTGTTTTAAATGATTTCTGGAACATTTTCGAAAAATCTAAGATGTTCACAACAAAAATTGGCCAATCAAATTTCTTAACAGAACTTGTGGAGCCTATGCCCATAGGGTCGTTCTAACCAAATTTGATTGGAATTCACCAAGCGGCTAAGAAAGGGATGCAGTTTAATAATTTCCAGTAAATCTTTATTAAAATTTAAGATTTTCACCCAATCAAAATTCGGAATAGAAATTCTGGATCCTGCCTCTACACGGTCATTCCAGCCAAATGTGGTTGAAATCTGTCAAGTGGCTAAGGAGGAGATGCATTATGGCAATTTTCAGTACATCTTTCGTAAAATATAAGATTTTCACCCAAAATTAACCAATCAAAATTCTGAATAGAAGTTCTGGAGCCTACGACCATAGAATCCTTCCAGCCACTTTTGTTTTAATTTGTCAAACCATTAAGGAGATATCATTTAACGGACGACAGACGACAGAAAACAGACGGTCGCCATGGCATAAGCTCACTTGGCCCTAATTATACCATAGAAAAGTAATTAGCCCTTTCACACTCATATCAGCCAAAAACAGTGTCTACAGTGGTCTTGCGAAATGTCCATTTGCAGATCAGGAGAAGACTATGTTTGAACATTTACCACTGGAATGAGTGGCTCGATAACTGAGCCAGTCATTCAAGTGGCGAATCTTAAAAATAGTCTTCTCTTGGTCTGCAAATGGACATTTTCTATGAAAAGATTTAATTTTTAAAAACAAATTCGATGGTTAAAGTATTAAGTAATCTACTATCCCAATACTTTACTTTTACCTCTGTATTACAGGCGACAAAACTACGCATTCAGCAGCAATGTACTTACTATCCCAATACTTTACTTTCACCTCTGTATTACAGGCGACAAAACTACGCATTCAGCAGCAATGTACTTACTATCCCAATACTTTGCCTTCACCTCTGTATTACAGACGACAAAACTACGCATTCAGCAGCAATGTACTTACTATCCCAATACTTTACTTTCACCTCTGTATTACAGGCGACAAAACTACGCATTCAGCAGCAATGTACTTACTATCCCAATACTTTGCCTTCACCTCTGTATTACAGACGACAAAACTACGCATTCAGCAGCAATGTACTTACTATCCCAATACTTTACTTTCACCTCTGTATTACAGGCGACAAAACTACGCATTCAGCAGCAATGTACTTACTATCCCAATACTTTACTTTCACCTCTGTATTACAGGCGACAAAACTACGAATTCAGCAGCAATGTACTTACTATCCCAATACTTTACTTTCACCTCTGTATTACAGGCGACAAAACTACGCATTCAGCAGCAATGTACTTACTATCTCAATACTTTACTTTCACCTCTGTATTACAGGCGACAAAACTACGCATTCAGCAGCAATGTACTTACTATCCCAATACTTTACTTTCACCTCTGTATTACAGGCGACAAAACTACGCATTCAGCAGCAATGTACTTACTATCCCAATACTTTACTTTCACCTCTGTATTACAGGCGACAAAACTACGCATTCAGCAGCAATGTACTTACTATCCCAATACTTTACTTTCACCTCTGTATTACAGACGACAAAACTACGCATTCAGCAGCTATGTACTTACTATCTCAATACTTTACTTTCACCTCTGTATTACAGGCGACAAAACTACGCATTCAGCAGCAATGTACTTACTATCCCAATACTTTACTTTCACCTCTGTATTACAGGCGACAAAACTACGCATTCAGCAGCAATGTACTTACTATCCCAATACTTTACTTTTACCTCTGTATTACAGGCGACAAAACTACGCATTCAGCAGCAATGTACTTACTATCCCAATACTTTGCCTTCACCTCTGTATTACAGGCGACAAAACTACGCATTCAGCAGCTATGTACTATCTCAATACTTTACTTTCACCTCTGTATTACAGGCGACAAAACTACGCATTCAGCAGCTATGTACTTACTATCTCAATACGTTACTTTCACCTCTGTATTACAGACGACAAAACTACGCATTCAGCAGCTATGTACTTACTATCTCAATACTTTGCCTTCACCTCTGTATTACAGACGACAAAACTACGCATTCAGCAGCTATGTACTATCTCAATACTTTACTTTCACCTCTGTATTACAGGCGACAAAACTACGCATTCAGCAGCTATGTACTTACTATCTCAATACGTTACTTTCACCTCTGTATTACAGACGACAAAACTACGCATTCAGCAGCTATGTACTTACTATCCCAATACTTTGCCTTCACCTCTGTATTACAGACGACAAAACTACGCATTCAGCAGCTATGTACTTACTATCCCAATACTTTACTTTTACCTCTGTATTACAGGCGACAAAACTACCCATTCAGCAGCTATGTACTTACTATCTCAATACTTTACTTTCACCTCTGTATTACAGACGACAAAACTACGCATTCAGCAGCTATGTACTTACTATCTCAATACTTTACTTTCACCTCTGTATTACAGACGACAAAACCACGCATTCAGCAGCTATGTACTTACTATCCCAATACTTTGCCTTCACCTCTGTATCACAGGCGACAAAACTACGCATTCAGCAGCTATGTACTTACTATCTCAATACGTTACTTTCACCTCTGTATTACAGACGACAAAACTACGCATTCAGCAGCTATGTACTTACTATCTCAATACTTTACTTTCACCTCTGTATTACAGACGACAAAACTACGCATTCAGCAGCTATGTACTTACTATCTCAATACTTTACTTTCACCTCCGTATTACAGGCGACAAAACTACGCATTCAGCAGCTATGTACTTACTATCTCAACACGTTGCCTTCACCTGTGTATTACAGGTGACAAAACTACGCATTCAGCAGCTATGTACTATCTCAATACTTTACTTTCACGTCTGTATCACAGGCGACAAAACTACGCATTCAGCAGCTATGTACTATCTCAATACTTTACTTTCACCTCTGTATTACAGGCGACAAAACTACGCATTCAGCAGCTATGTACTTACTATCTCAATACTTTGCCTTCACCTCTGTATTACAGGCGACATAACTACGCATTCAGCAGCTATTTACTTACTATCTCAATACTTTACTTTCACCTCTGTATTACAAGCGACAAAACCACGCATTCAGCAACTATGTACTATCTCAATACTTTACTTTCACCTCTGTATTACAGGCGACAAAACTACGCATTCAGCAGCTAACAGAAAAGGTAGGTATACTTCTCTTCTATATACAGGGTGGCAGCACCATGATAGTGGTTGTTCAAAATGGGTTGTCAGAGGACCATCAATTTTAAACAGTGACTAGCTGGTGGCCACAGGTCATTTCCTATGCAAAAGCTTGTAGTGATCACATTAAAATGTGTGCATTACAATAAGGTGCACCTAATTGTACAGTACGGCCCATAAATAAGTTCAGAAACATGTTAGTACAATTTTGAACATGATGTAAGAAATGTTCACATTCAACATTCAGTACATGTTATTTTGTTTTGAAGTATTTCTAAGTTATTTCTGAGCTGTAGGGGAGATCGGGGTTGGTTGTCAAACGGGTTAGTTGTCACAGTGCCTCTAACTGTATCAATATACAAAATTAGCAATACGAGCGTTGTGCGGTGCACCTACTTTGTAGGGTATCATCAACTTTAGATTTTGCGCCTGTGTAAACCTTTGGAAAGGTTATCATAATTTTAATGTTTTCGTGTGTGGTAGGTACAATTTTAACATCTCATCCTTTCTGTTCTCCCTGCTAACAATACCGCAGTTTGATTGACCTATATAGTAGGTCTACTAGAGTCATATCTCATCCCTATTGTATGCAAAGCTAACTGCAATCTAAATTTACCCGTGGACACACGGGGAGATAATTGTGCAAATGAACTGTTGGGGATGGTTGTCCAGTTTTAGCTATGCCCATTCCATCACTAGCTAAGCTGCAACCACACTTCACGGTGTTGGGATTGATCGATCCCCGTATTCCCTGACTATCAATTTCCTGAAAACTATACAGTTAAGCTGTTGAATATCCTGTAACTAATTTGACCGGGTGCTGTTGTTGCCTATGGAAAATATTCAACATGATATTTATTAAATAGTAAAGACATACAATTTGTACACCAACACATAGTCCGTCTTCAACTATGCGTTCGTGACGTACTTATCGCCGTCATTCACGACGTCATAATGATGTCATTTATTGTGATGTCATTATATACATCACATAGTTGATTATGACATCATATGAAGGGTGGATTCAATCAATCAATCAATCAATCAATCAATTTATTGCGATAAAATACCAAACATTATGGTGTAGCATACAGCACAATAAAAAAACACTTAAAGATGACACAATGGCAATGCATAAAATAACATTAAAATGATTAAACTAAAATAAATCAACCATAGCCGTTAACCTAACAAGTTGAACACATGGTGACGTGACCAGCTAGTCTGAACATCATGTGTAGAACTGTAAAGTGAAGTCGGCTATAGTCAGCGGTGTCAGTGCACCAGTTGGATACATTCAGTTATAGAGGCATACGTAGGATGTAAGTTAATTAGTACGCTACTCTATCAATTTATATGGCTGGTAGAATACCATTTTGCGAGACATTTCTGGACAAAGTTTAATATGTAATTGGAGATTTCTACGTCACCATCGTTATAAGACATTAGAAAATAAAACTTGTCGTCATCATTCAGAGACGAGAAGTTGATGAATGTATCTATAGTATTAAATAAGAGCTGTCTGTCAATATCATAGGACTGGCAGTAGAGAAGACCATGTTTTCTTACAGTGGAAAAACCCATTGAGGAGCGAAAAGAAAAACGTATTCCAGTCACTATAGGTTCTCAAAGAAAGAAATGTTCACAAAGGGAATAAGTGGTGCATTTTCTATTACTAAGACATTAAAGAAGGCAGGTCAATGTAAACAAGATCTTTGGAGTCTTCAGATGGAAATGATTACGTGTGTGCCTCGTGTAAACTGTGGCCTTGCGAGACTTGCACTCAAAGACAGCGAATGTGTATCTTCCATAAATGTGACTGAAAGGATAGTCAATAGATCGGTTGGTTTGATATCAGCTGTAATCATATTCGCTTGTATAGGTTATTGTAAGTAGTAGCATACTTGTATTTTTGATAATTTTAATTGCCACGACCGAATACAATCATCCCGTTATTATGAAAGAGATGTAAACTATTACTTTATCTTCTCCTATAAAACAATGTGACAACCAACCCCATATGTTGTGACAACCTAACCGTACTGAGGATTGGTTGTCTCAGACGAGGGCCGCTTTTGAACATCACAAATAATATACATTGAATAGGTTTAAGCCCATATTAAAGTGGCAATAAATTGAGGAAAGAGTGCACTGCAGCTTACACTTGATTGAGACTTATAGTACATCATGCGTGACAACCAAACCCGGTCTCCGCTGAATGGATACAGTGACCAGTACTCCGAACCAGAATAGATTTCAATGGAGGAATACAGTTTTAGCTATGCCTCTCTCATCTCTAGCTAAGCTCCACCCATGCTTCGCCAGTCTTGGATCGATCGAGCATATGGCAGCAACAGCGCCCAGTGAAATTAGTTTCAAAATATCCAACAGCATGTTTATTAAATAGTAAAGGCATACAATATTCATAGTGTAATTGTTGAAATCATCACTGTGTCGCAAAATTGCCTTTATTCACAAGAATGGCCAAATATGGTCGCAGAGGCCACCTTATCCAGCATGCCAATATCTTAAGGTCGTAAGCCAAATTTCAAAAGCAATTATCTTGTCAGTAAATATTTCAAATGCTGCTTCGCAAACAATGTTAGTACGCTACCAATCAGCAAGCGATTGTCACACCGATGTCACCCCGATGTTCGAGCTACCATATTTTTGGTCTAATTAGATCACCATGCTATTTGGTTAATAGCTTTTCACATTTTATTTATCACAGTTGTATTTTAAACCTTACCAAAAGGCCTCTAACTATTATGGAGACAATTATTATATTATAATACAGCAAATCGCTCACATAATAAACATCAAGAGTGAATGGTACTAACATATTCTACATCAACATAATGTTAATTGTGACTCTAACATTTATTACTATGTATTTCAGTGTGATGATTTACAGCGCGAGCTGAAAAGGAGAAATGATGAACTTCAAAGTGCAGTACAAAGAGTGGCTGATCTTGAGCTTTCCATTTTGAAACCTGGCAATAAGAACTGTCACAAAGATGTGCAACATGCTACTGTATCGCCATCTAGTTTTCATAATTTAATTCAGAATGGCCACTGTAACAATAGAGAAACAGAAATTCATAAAAAGGAAAACATAAATTCAGAAGAGAGAAAGAAATTGAGACATCTCAGGAAACGGAATCATCAAGAACCAGAGAAAAGACATTGGAATTCTCAATCTAGTCAGAGATCAGTGTCAGATTGGCCTTCGTTAAATCGTGAACATAATATTTTACATAGTCTTTCAGTTCCTAATGGTGTCATTGAAAGTAAGTCAGACAACGATTGTGCCTATAACAAAAACACTAACATCTCAGAGGGAAGTAAGCGGCGTGTAAGGTCCATATCCGCGCCAGCTATTCATATCAATGGACAGCCATATGAATCAGCCACAGACATTGCCATAAATACACTCTCTGTTCCAAATGTTCTGCTTGACGATGTCATGGCAGATCAACTAGAGGGCGCTGATATTATGCAACAATTTCTGGATGTTTGCCAGGACGAGACGAGCACAAGTAGTCATCAGAGTGACAATGGAAGCAGTGAAACTAGTGGTGATGACAGTGATGATGAAGATGATGATGATGAGGATTACGATTACAGTGAAACATAGTCGGACAAAATCCCTTCATAGTAATTCAAACAATTGAGTACGACTGGTGTTCTTGGACCTATATAGTAGAAGCAATCATGGAGCATTTAAAATGACAACCAAGGGCGATATATTCACGAAAACGTGTAACCTACGCACAAGCCTAATTGTACACCCATATTTACATAACTCGGCTATATAGTATTTATGAATAGGTGTCTAAATATCATTGAACCTAGACACAGATTTATTTTGCTTTCTTGTGGTGGGTGGGGGGGGGGGGCAGAAATTAGTTAGGCATTGTTTCGCACTTACGTAACCTTCATGAATATGTCCCCAGTACTTTAACATTAATGAACCTTTCCAAGTTTATCCATCTATCATATGATGTCATAATCAACTACATGACGCGTAGGATAATGTCATGAATGTCTCCATATAGTCTGATTTTAATGTTTAATAGTCCGACACGTTGTATGAATTGTATGTCTCTACCATTTAATAAACATTCTGTTGAATATTTGTTCACTAATTTGACAGGGCGCTTTTGCTGCCGTAGACTGCAACAGCGCCCAGTCAAATTAGTTACAAAATATTCAACAGCTTACCTGTATAGTTTCAGGAAAGTGAGTCAGGGCATTTGGGTATCGATCGATCCCAACAAGGCAAAGTGTGGATGGAGCTTGGCTAGAGGTGGAGTGGGCATAGTTAAAGCTGGAAAGGTCCATTATGCGATCACATATGCCAATGATGAGAGCCTGGTGCAACTTAATCATAGGCATCTATATTATGTCAAGTTATCTGTTTCTTTGCCATCTATCATGCTTGTAGGTGCCCCTAAAATACTCGTGTTTTTAATGGCATGGAGCTCACCAGATAGATGTTAGAAATACATGTTCTGGTTTATTCACTTAGATTACACATGGGGGTTGATGTGAAAATAAAGTTTGTTGTTATTTCCTTTAAAAGGTGAACGTGACACGTGAAAATGCATGTACTTTCAGAATGCTGCTAGACAATTTGGCTAATACTGTTGAGGTAACGTAACAAATCAACACAAAATTTTGCATGACTCAATATTTTTTCTAGAAAATAAAGAGAATGTTGCCTGTGGTCAAAGGGTAAACGGATTAATTACAAGTTTCTCCAGATACAGGTACAAGACACTTGTGATGTTTACAGTAATCATTCCATACTTACATCGCAGGTTCACATTTACAATTCTGTATATTATCCATCTAAGTGCCTATATATGGTGATGGACACCTCACATACAACACTGCACTTAATACAACTGATGTACTGCTAATTTAATGCAATATAATAGCTACATGGAAGGGAGTTTGGCCCTTTATACATTACTGGTCAGATTTGGTCAAGAAAATCAATACATGTGCTTACTGAATGGCCATTGGCAGACCAGGAGGATACTATTTTCTCTAATTTACCACTGGAATGACTGGCTCGCTTATTTGAGGCAGGCATTCCAGTGGTAAATTCTCAAAGATAGTCTTCATTTGGTCTGCAAATGGACAGTCCTCAAGACTTCTGAAGAGGGGAGGTTGGGTCGGCTTAATCGTTAAAGGAGTACAACAAACTAGATACACGTATGTCAACGTTGTTCAGACAACATCTAGTAAAGAACCACATTAATACGTCATGACAGTAATCTGACAATATTTATAGAACCCTGGTTACTAAGCAACAGAATGAGAACCGCATCACAATAACCCTTTCAGCGACAAATCCCTGAAAAAATTTAATTCTTTACGATATAAATAAAGCTGATGCTATTACAGATTTTGAAATTAATTTGACTGGAAGCCATTGCTGCCTAAGGCAGCAATGGCTTCCAGTCAAATTAATTTCAAAATATTCAACAGTTTTCCTGTATGGTTGCCATCAAAATAAGATACGGGGTATGGGGCTCATCGGTGAAAGGATTAAATATAGTGACCTGAACCGGTGCAATTCTAGTTAATGTGTAAATATCATGTCATCTATATATATATATATATATATATATATGAGAGAAAGTCAGAGATATCACAATAATAAAGCAACGTGTATTGTACCGATGATCTCAGTTCACATTCCATTTAATATTAAATTTATCAACCAGGCATTGATGAGATGATTTGAAAATGCTTTTCTGACTTCAAGGCAACAATTAAACACAAGGTTGCTAACTTGGGTAATACACGGGGCGTAGTTCTATTAAGGATAAAAGAAAGGTTTCACCAAATACTATGTGTTAAGTACAGATAAGGAGAGGTATTTCATTGTTTCCTGATTATCTGGTGATTCATGGATCCAAGTTTTATGGTCAAAACTGTGAAGAAACACATGGAAACTCTGTATTTGGTGATGGTGTCAAATATATCACTGTATGGTAGACCAAAACACTTTGTTAGTGACGTTGTCGACAGAATAAATAAGTGTGAAGAAAAATGGAATTTAATAACACAAGCTGACATAACAGAACAATGCTTAACAACAAATGTAACACATGGTAACACACATGCATGCAATTTATTATCAAAGGACCTAGAGCTACATTTCATTCAATAAAGTGTCAAATTAGTTCCAAATATTCAACAGCTTACCTGCATAGTTAAATACCTTGAAATTGAGATTCTGAGAACTCTCATATAACATTCTATTCCAAGCGAAAATATTTACACAAAAAACCCGCTTCCCCCAACATTATTTGCGTGACACGCTTATTGTTTAATATATTGCTATGACGTTGTTTCAAGTACAGTTACGTCACAGATTAAAAGCAGTGTTTTATTTCCATGAGTCACCCACCTCTAAACCAGTTTGAGAAACAGTTGAGCCCTCTAACAAAACGTATTGTCCGAAAGGAGAAGCGTTTTTCTGCTCTGTGTCTCTTTCATGGGTCTTTAGAGTTCAGAGTATTAAAATCAATTCACACACGCATATAAAGTAGGCAGAGCGTAGCAAGAAATAGATCTCTCCATTGCTCTTTACCTGTCCGCGTAATGAAAACCACCAGACAATAATTTCAGTGGGCAATAATTCTGTACCGCTGAATATCTTGACAACAATTTGACTGAAAGTTGTTGGTGGCATAGATACCAGCAACTTTCAGTCAAATTATTTTTTAAATACTCAGCATATCCAGCATTAAAGCCCAGGTAAAATGTAGTCTACAGTTAACATCCAAGCCTTCATTAGCAGGCACTGGCTTAGTCATCAAAGTGGCCAGTAGAAGACTGCATCACTAGTGTGATATCGCAAATGTGTTTTAGAGTCAGATGGTTGTGATTCCTTTATGAACACACATATTATAAAACCACAATAGTTTGATAGGTGGCTGTTGTAGACAGGATTTCAAGTGTAGATTGGAAGTAATTTGTTTAACAGATACTGCTGCCCTACATTGTAAGCACAAAGTAAGTTCTTTTTAAGCGACTGAACAGAATATTGATGCATGCATTATTGCAGTGGTTAATGAATTATTCATTCCGTGTGAAATGCATTGACTCCACGAGCGGCGTTGCACATTTGGTGATGGGTAGGTGGCTGGTAGTAAGACTACAATTACAAAACTGCTGAACGTGCACTGATTACTGATTGTGTACCGGATGTACCACAGCACCTTTAGCCTCTCGGATGTCAGACAGAGAGAAGTTTATCCAGCCATGTTAGCAATTGTATATAGCTGATTTTGTGATTTTACGGAATTGTGATTAATGAATGGAGTAATCCAGTTCTAGCTATGCCCTACCAATCTCTAGCTAAGCTCTACACGCTGTTTGCCCGTGTTGAGATCGATCGATCGCTGCACTCTCTGAATCTCAATTTCCAGAAAACTATACAGGCAAGCTGTTGAATATTGTGAAAGTAATTTGCCCGAGTGCTGTTGCTGCATTGGCAGCAACAGAGTCCCATCAAATTGGATTCAAAATTGTCAATGGCACGTTTATTAAATAGTCAAGACAATCAATTCATACAACGCTTAGTCCGTCATCAGTTAAGTGTTCATGACGAACTTAGCTATGTCATTCATGACTTAATTAACTTTAAAACGTTGTTTGACTCAGAGGGTCCCGCAATCGCTGGAAATACCTTTCTCTATGGAATAGGTAGCAATATTATTCAAAACCTCCATATTATTTTTAAAAACACCTCCGCACCATCACTGGACACCGAAGGCCAGACAGCATAATTTCCAATGATGCACTATACAAGATGTGTAATACGTCGTCGCTGTCTGTAAAAGTCGCCCAGCAAAGATGGCCCATGTGTGGCCATGTGCTAAGAATGCCAGAAGAGACACCAGCACAGAGAGCCTTGGAATTTGCCCTACTCGGAGCCAGCAAATACAGAGCCAGGACAGGACGTCATTGCATAAATCTGCTAAGAGTGCTAAGAGGTGACCTCAAGAAAGCAGGACTCGGTACACTCAAGCCAAGTATGGACCTCAGGAAGCTAAGGATTTCGGCTGAGGACAAGACGCAGTGGGCAAAAGCGAAGAAGGGCTGATTGCAGCTGTAGGATGTTTCTGCTACTACAGCCGTAGAATATAGTAATCATGCATATTATTTTTTTAAATAAATAAATAATTTTTTTTAAATAAGGAAATTGACAAAAGTTGTAAGTTTTGGCATTAAAAAGCCCATTTTCGCCCAAAATCTTTGACCTCTAAAGGTGAATTCTTCAAACCGCACATCTGCATATCATAACAGGCATACACCAAGTTTCATTAAACTGAAGCGGTTCTGTATGATATGGTGTTTACGAGGTAATTGACAAAAATCGAGTTTTTACATTAAAAAGCCCGTTGTCACACAAAATATTGACTCAAAATTTGATCCGATAAAGGTGATAAAGAAGCCACCTGTCAAGTTTCATTAGATTATCTTAAGCGATTCTGTATGATATGGTGTTTACTAGGGAATTCACAAAAATTTTGTTTTTGCATTAAAAATCCCATTTTCACCCAAAATATTGGACCTAGACTTGAATTCTTCAAAAGGCACATAACTGAGGCATGCACCAAGTTTCATTAAAATATCTGAAGCTGTTTTGTATTATATGTTGTTTACGAGATATTGTGGACGGACAGACAGACGCGGTGATTACTACAGGGATTCCGCACCAGAAGGTGCGGGTGGGTGGGGGGGGGGGGGGGGGGCTAATTATGATGTCATCCTATACGTCACGTAGTTGATTACGACGTCATATGATTAACTGGAATCCTCCATTATTGACACAGCATGAAACTCAGCTACACCAGGACTGGTTCTACACTGTTGGTGCTCATCGTGTGGCAGCAACATGTTCCTGTAAAGTTTGTTTCAGAATATCACGGTAAACAGCTTTCGAATATAGTTATCTTGAAAGTGAGGCACTGGAATGTCAAGGGTTAAAGAGTAAGTTGTCAGAATAGAGGAATCAAATCCGCCAGTCAAGTATATGATGCCATAATTAATTACGTCACATGTAGGCTGGCATCACACTTAAAATACGTAATGAAGGACATAGCTAAGTCTGTTATAAACTTTGAAGTCTGTAAGTTGTACGAATTGTATGTTTTTACTATTTAATAAATATTGTGTGAAATTTGGAAATTAATTTGACTGAGCACTGTTTTTGCCTATGGCTGCACCCAGACAAATTAGTTTCAAAATATTCAACAGTTTACCTCTATAGTTACAGGGGGCCTGATTATCCCTCACCTGGAACATAGGCATTTCAACAAGAAAGGACTTCAGTTATAAGTAGGAGTTCACCAAAATTGTAACAAGGCATTGCAAGCAATACTAGGTTTGCGTGGGCAGGCATCGAGTTTGTCTAGAGCTGCCTTTGGAGCTGCACAGCTGCTACAGCTATACAGCATCAAGGATACGAAGGTTGCATTGCATAAACGTAGCCTCTTTATCAAGGGCATCTTTAATCTACGAATCCATCTATCTTCCAGAAAGACTGGAAAGCTATGTTCCCTCATGACGCAGCGCGCAGCAATATCAGCGGTACTATAAAACAGTGAGCCCAGGATTTTAGTTTTCCTCTATGGTTCGCTGCCACGAAGTGGGTCATCATTTTCTTTAGTTTCATGCTTTGTAGATAGGTATATGTGGGTGAACTCTGTTTTGGATTCATTCAGAGATTCTAAATTTTTAGTTTGCTTGTAGCTATTGGGAGACGTTCGTCAAGGGATTTCTTTTCCTCATCTATAAAGTCCACATCGTCGGCATATTCAATCTTTAGCGGCATGGCCAGTATTGACATTGGGTGGTTTGGTCCTGTGGAACTTCCCCACGCGGATTTAATGTGGCAGCAAGGTAGCAGGTAAAAAGCACAAGAAATAGACCATCTCCCTGTGAGGAGCCGATTGATGTCTCAAATTCTGCAGACTGCACTGACTTAACTCGTGCTCTCAGCTTGGTGTCTGCAAGCAGTAGTCTCGCTAGTCATAGATCATCTTAATTGCAACTGGCCCGGAGTACATCTAGGATCTGTGAGCGTTCAATTGCGTCAAAGGCTCGTAACATGCCAATGCCCATTTTGTGTTTGGACATGACTACCGTCACAAGCATGTGTTCAGCCCACACAATGTCTGCGCAGCTGCGTCCATGTTTGAAGCCACTTTGACATGATGCGGTGAAGTCATCGATCTTGCTTCGGATGGGGCATAGAGTAACATTGGATAGGATTTTCCGTTATGCTGTTGAGGAGCACAATGGGCCGCAGATTGGCTTGGGAGGGGTGGGGGTGGCTTCTTGGGCTTGACTGATAACTGCTAAATATTAACGAAAACTAATGGAACATGAACTTGATATCCGTCTCTCCAGTATTAAGCTATATTCTGAATTCAGTTCGAATCGGTTTAGTCTAGCCCGAGCCGGAAAGGGACAAATTATCCCAGTTTGTATGTTTCAACGGTGATAAGTAATGGAACACGAACTTGGCACCGCCTCGGTAATATTAAACTATAACCCGAATTTGGTTTGAATCGGTTTAGCATAACACCAGCTTTGCTTGGAAACTGTCAAATTAACATTTAAATTTTTTCAATGGGGAACAACTCGGGTAAATTTAAAGTAAATTGGTCCAGACGAGTGTCAAATTTGCCTCTGCACTGGCAGTGGTCTTGAGGAGTGTCAAACCAGCTTCTGCAGTGGCCTTGAGGAGTGTCAAACCGGCTTCTGCAGTGGTCTTGAGATGTGTCAAACTGGCTTCTGCAATGGTCTTGAGGACTCTCAAACCAGCTTCTGCAGTGGCCTTGAGATGTGTCAAACCGGCTTGAGCAGTGTCAAACAGGCTTCTGCAGTGGTCTTGAGATGTGTCAAACCAGCTTCTGCAGTGGCCTTGAGGAGTGTCAAACCGGCTTCTGCAGTGGCCTTGAGGAGTGTCAAACCGGCTTCTGCAGTGGCCTTGAGGAGTGTCAAACCCGCTTCTGCAGTGGTCTTGAGGAGTGTCAAACCGGCCTCTGCAGTGGCCTTGAGCAGTGTCAAACCGGCTTCTGCAGTGGTCTTGAGATGTGTCAAACCGGCTTCTGCAGTGGCCTTGAGCAGTGTCAAACCGGCTTCTGCAGTGGCCTTGAGGAGTGTTAAACCGGCTTCTGCAGTGGCCTTGAGGAGTGTCAAACCGGTTTCTGCAGTGGTCTTGAGGCATGTCAAACCGGCTTCTGCAGTGGTCTTGAGGAGTGTCAAACCGGCTTCTGCAGTGGCCTTGAGGAATGTCAAACCATCTTCTGCAGTGGTCTTGAGGAGTGTCACACCGGCTTCTGCAGTGGCCTTGAGCAGTGCCAAACCGGCTTCTGCAGTGGCCTTGAGGAGTGTCAAACGGCTTCTGTAGTGGCCTTGAGGTGTCAAACCGGCTTCTGTAGTAGTATTGAGGAGTGTAAAACCTGCTCCTGCAGCGGGGAGTGTCAAACCGGCTTCTGCATTGGTCTTGAGGAGTGTCAACCAGGCCTCTGCAGTGGCCTTGAGGAGTGTCAAACCAGCTTCTGCAGTGGTCTTGAGGAGTGTCAAACCAGCTTCTGCAGTGGTCTTGAGGAGTGTTAAACTGGCCTCTGCAGTGGCCTTGAGGAGTCAAACTGGCCTCTGCAGTGGCTTTGAGGAGTGTCAAACCAGCCTCTGCAGTGGTCTTGAGGCGTATCAAACCAGCCTCTGCAGTGGTACTGATTTTTCAAAATGCACTTACAATTTTGAGCCATCCAGTATTTCATGTCTAGTAAAAGTTAAGACCAAGATACAGGTGTTTCTCTGTCAGAGATATCAAGCAATCACATGCAGTAACACGTGTTGCAAGTATTCACACAGTATGAGTTTGAAGTGTTCTAAAGGACAATATTTGACCAGGATTTGAAAGTAATTACCAAATCAGTCATATAAAGGCAGGTACACAATCCTTGACTAGTGTCACATCCAGCCTATGTCTAACACTTGACCAGGCAGCTGCTGATGTGGCTACTTAACAAAGGTGTACATACACTAAAGCTCAGAAATAACTTAAAACATGTTTCCAAAACTAAATATAAAACATACGGTTGAATATTTTGGATTTAATTTGAGTGGAAGCCATTGCTGCTTAACGCGGCAGCGACTTCCAATAAAATTAAGTCCAAAATATTCAACAGAATATTTTTTACATCGTGTTCAAAATGGTACTACCTGTCATGTTTCTGTCTGTTTTGAAAACCTTAGCTTATTTATGAGCGGAATGAGTATCTAGGCCATGTCGTTATTACCATTATGAATGATCTGTGTGGTATTTGGCCATGATTTGAAGGCAATTGATGAATCTGCCAGATAACAGCAGATACATAATCCTTGCCTCTTGGCACATCCAGCCTATTTCTAGCACTTGAACAGGGAGCTGGTGATACTTAAAGGAAAGGATCAGGGAACTTAACGAAATCACGGATTTCTTTTTTTCACGAGAGAGTTGATACTTACCTCCCTAATACACTTTGATATTGCTAAACATCGGCTTTCACTCAATAAACACTCAGAATAAAAACAGTTAGGTGCCCCTACTGGGCAGGGAGTCAGAGCGCAGTCCGGCGGATGCCAGCCCCACCACCGCGCATGCGCAGACTAGCACGTCCTTTGACTAATTTATTGGCTGACACACATGCAACTAGTAAGAGCCTGAAGACAAAGCCTCTGTGGGGTGGAGAGGCCGGGTCCGTATTAGGGTGGTAAGTATCAACTCTCGTGAAAAAAGAAATCCGTGATTTCGTTTATTTCACTTCAAGAGTATACTTACCTCCCTAATACTCTTTGATATTGCCAGAATTCGACAGGGAATTCGGCGGGAGGGAGGCGAGGTCAAAAGACCAGCTCTTCCCTATACGCTTTTCTGCGTTTAAGGCACTTAAACTTCTGAAACTGTGTGAAAACAGTCAGGATTTGAAAAAACATCGGCTAACACAAACCGATGGATGAGAGATGACCGAATGTCATATGCGCGCCCCCACCCCCCCCCACCCACCCCTTCCTGGGAGGAAGACTCGAATGACCTCAATGTCCCATACGCTCTCTACGTACAAGTGCCATGTACCATAGGACAGAGACGAAAAAACTCCATTTTCGTATACTCTCAATGATGAACCACATAAAAACACGTACCATTACCATATTAATAATGAAGGGTCACGTGACATTACAAAAAACCATGGACAACACACACAAGACTCACCTTGTGGAAGATTAGTGCTGTCATCATCTCCCCATTGGTGAATACTGATGCAGCCCATAAAGTAGATGTTTCCATTGATTAAATGTGAAATATATTTTTAAAATGAGGATAGCTCATCAAAATATGTACACCTAGATTAGCTTTTCAAAATCGATAAGGCGAGAGGATTCGAGGTGTCACAGAGATAATGGTCGGTAAAACTTGACTCACCGTGCCACTGAGCTACTGACATAATGTCATCCACAGGTACCCCATTAAATAGGGCAGTGGAAGCCACTACACCTCGGACACTGTGAGCCCTGGCCATGTCAACTTGTTTACCTGTGGCGGATTTATGGCAAAACTGAATACACTCTACAATCCACCTGGAAATGGTGTCCTTTGACGCCCTGCCATGGGGCTCAATATATGACAACCATAACGCTGTTGGGTCCGTCCGCCAATCTTGAGTACGTTGTTTGTACCCGATTAATGCTCGGACTGGACACCATAGTTTTGAATTAGGATCAAACCTAGTCAAAGCTGGTAAAATTATCGGTTGACCCGGATATTTCAGACTGGTTTTTCGCCATGAAATTTATCCTGGGTAGAAGCCTAAGGCCTTCCCCTGTAACCACAAAACGGTCTGCCTCGGCTGACAAGGCATGAATCTCACTCCTACGCCTAGCCGAGGCCGCAGCAATTAAAAATAGTTTTAAGCGTCAGCATTTTCATAGAAATGGAGCTTAGTGGTTCAAACGGCCTATCAGCTAGCACCTGAAGCACTAGTGATAAACTCCAAGACGGAATCACTGGGGGATTCCTTGGTCTTAGATTGCCCATGCCTTTGATTAAAGTATTTAATGTATTTACTTCATCACTTCCCCTATTAGCCAAGCAAGGGATAACTGTCATTAAAGCTGACTTATAGCCAGCAATAGAGTTAGGCTTGAGGCTATAGGCATCATACAGGTGACAGAGGAAATTGGCTACTACCTGAATAGATGAATCCATTGGATTAATACATCTTTTTTTAGCCCCATTCTGCAAATCTGTTGATTTTATAATTATATGCTATGGAGGTTGACCCACTTCCTGGCTTTCGCCATGAACATGGCTGCTTGCTCAGAAAAGCCCTCCTTAATTCTAGATTCCTTGACAACATCCACGCAGTCAATTGGAACATTGACGGATTGTTGTGACGGTTCTTGCCGTGGAAGATAATATTGTCCATCAGAGGCAGAGGAACCGGATTGCAGACCGGAAGGTCCAGCAGATCCGTATACCATGATCGGCTGGGCCAATTTGGGGCGATCAGAAGCACTTGGCACTCCTCCTGTCTGATTTTCTGAAGAATTTTTGGAATCAGGATTGCTGGAGGGAATGCGTATGCATACATTCCCACCCAGCTGATAGCTAACGCATCTGTTGCGAAAGCGCTTGGATCTGGAATCGGAGAGACGTACGTCATCATCTTCGCATTCTTCTTCGTTGCGAATAAATCTATGTTGGGTTTCCCCCAGTGGTCGAACAGACGATCCGCCACACATTGATTTAGTTGCCATTCCGTAGGTAAAACACTCATCCTTCGGCTCAATGAGTCTGCTAACAGATTTAACCTTCCCGGAATATGAACTGCCTTCAAGGTAATCCTGTGATCCAGGCACCAACAAAGCAGTTTCCAAGTCATCATACAGACCGGGCGACTTCGTTCCGCCCTGGCGGTTTATGTAAGTTACTAATGTTGAGTTGTCTGATCGAATTACAACACTCTTGCCCTGAACTTTCTGTAAGAGATGTTCCAGGCCCAGGACTACTGCTCTTAATTCCAGTAGATTGATATGTTCCTTTGACTGTTCCAGATTCCATAGCCCTGATATCGTGGATTCTTCCAGGCAGGCTCCCCACCCCTCCATCGATGCATCTGTATACATCGTTAACTGAGGGTGAGGAGGGGTTAACATTACCCCCGCCAGGAGATTCTCTGTCTTCAACCACCATTGAAGGTCATGAATTAGAGGCTCCAACACTGACACGCTTGAGTCCAATGAACCTGCACCCTGGGTTCATTGTGTCATGAGAAACAACTGTATCGGCCGCCTGCGTAAGGCCGCCTGAGGAAGGACTGGTTCCAGAGAAACCATCAATTCCAGCATTCTCAGATAAACCCGTGCCAGGACATGACGACTGTTGCACACTGACTGTATTACTGAGATGAGTATCTGTACCCTCTCCTGAGTAGGATAAACATATCCTATCACCAGATCGAAGAACATTCCCAGGTAAACAAACTTCTGGGATGGAGTCAGCTCTGATTTTTGAAAATTTACTATCCAGCCTAAATCTGTGAGAGTTTTCAAAACTATCTCCAGATTTGCTGATAAACTTTCCTGGTTGTGTGCTTTTAACAGCCAGTCGTCTAAGTATGTGTGTACTGCTATGTTTCTCCTGCGGAGGTATGCTGTCATCGCAAGAACCACCCTGGTGAAGACACGAGGAGCCGTAGAAATTCCAAAGGGTAACACCCTGAATTCCCACTGTCTGCCCTGGAATGCAAATCTCAGGAAGCGACGGAAACCCCTCGCTATTGGAATGTGGAAATAAGCATCCTTCAAATCTATTGAAGCTGTCCACATTCCCTTCTCCAACCCTGCCAACACCGATCTCACAGTTTCCATCTTGAAACTGGGTGTGTCTATGAACTTGTTCAATGGCTTGAGGTTGAGAATTGGTCTCCACCCTCCAGTGCTTTTCGTTACCAAGAACACGGTTGAATAGAAGCCCGGGCAATTTTGCGCCGGTTGAATTGCTTCCTTGTGTATGAGGGAATTTATTTCCTCCTCTATACACAACTGCTGAAGTGGATCACTTGGAATTTGAGTCCAGACCGGCACCAGAGACAGTCGTGATGGTGGACCTGTTATCCAGTCGGAATGATACCCGACTGAAAGCCATCGCAAGACTAAATGGTCCTGAGTCAACCGTTCCAACTCTTGCATGTGGTTGGCCAATCGGCCTCCCACTGGTCCACCTAGGGAGAGAGGTAGACATAAGAAGCGCAAAAGTGGCACTGTCTCCTGGTGCAGATGCACTGGAGTAGCTCTTACTGTGGTAATCACACTGTCAGGTACGATTACCACGACCAGATCCTCGCGCACCACGGCCCGCACCACGGTGCGCGGGCGGCTGCCTGGCTGGCTGCGCCGGAGGAGCCTGCGCCCCCTCGCTGCTGGCCGAAGCGCACGCGGCCGTGGCCAACGCTGCGCTGGTGGCTGGCCTCTGACCTGGCCACCGCCACCTCGAGCCTGCAGGGGATGACACGCAGGGGGAGCTGCGCGAACCCGCTCTCTACGCAGCACTTCAAATTGCTCCCGTAATGCCCTCTGGTTATTGACCAGGGTAACCGTCTCCTGGAGATGCCTACATCCCTCACCTCCAAAGAGACCAGGACCTGTCATAGGCGTACGCAGCAGCCTATTATACAAATCCTGGGACGGGCACAAGTTATCAAGAGCAAACATGTGCCTCGCCCAGACACTCCTGGTTACAGACCGGGTTAAACAGTCCAAAGCCAAGTTAATTCCATCTTGGATGGCTCTCTGGACAGTCACCGGACTAGGCTGACGTAATGCGGATGCCGTTACTACCCCTTGTAACAACTGTGAGACGCGTGAAAGCGCTGCAATAGACGCCCTCGAACTCTCTTCCGCATCACGTAACGCGGTGTTAGCAGAACGCAACACCTTCGAACACAGTGCTCCCGTGTCCGACCGGGAACCTGGCCGCGTATCTTCACCTAGCGCTGCACGGTCATCCGTGCTTGGCTTCGGTACTACACCGTATAGCTGATATTGATCAGCTGTAATACGGCACCGCTTTGCCAATTCGCGGGGGGCCTTCACTAAACGTCCATGTGCACTAATAGACGTCTCCGCCGCAGTGAACATATCAACAATATGATCAGCTAACGGCAAAGATGGCATAGCGGTAACAGTCGGTTTACCTGCCAGCCACGGGCGCTGGTCCCATTGACTGGCCGACTGAACCACGGCAAGATCTCGTCTGACGTTAATTAGCCACTGACAAGCGTCAGACCAGTCTTCCTCCTGAGGAATCACAGGTGTGTACATGGCTGGAGGAACTGATACGCCTGGCAAGCCAGAGAAAGCATGCGGGCCTGAAAGAACAGGCATGCTAAACTGACTGGCTTGACCAGGAGCAGGCGCCGTGGCATTGCGTGGGGAAAATTTCGCCACACCACGGCCCTTGCCAGCACCTGCTACACCCTCGGCAAGCCGAGGTATGCAGTAAAACTGGCCATCAGATCCAGCCCAGGCTACCTTCTGCGCTGTGAACACTACTCCTGCGTGAGTAGTACCATGGACAATGTCGCCCGTGTTCCCCGCGAGGGGTGCACGCACGTCAATGTCCATGGCCACGGCGCCAGACGGAGAACCCAGCAGATAATCCTCTTCTTCCTGGCCAGAAAGATTAGACTCCAGGTTAGTAAAGAATGCTAACCCGGACTGGCCAGGAGAGGTACCATAGGAGGAACTGGTACCTGCAGGGTGCGGATAATCCTGGCCTGATAGGCAGGCAGGTTCCAGCGACACCTGACCACGAACAACCGGCGCGGCAAGCCTGCTGCCAGTGTTTTTACCGTGGATTTCACCCTCTATTAGGGCCATCTCTGAATCATGGTCGACAACTGATAGGTCCCTAAATAGCACCGATTCAGAGGCGGGGATTATCTGCTCCGGAGCAGATGAAGAGGACAACGAAAGATTTGGACCAGGAAGCATGCCACGAAGCAATTCTGGGACCAAATCTTTAATTGTCCTCTTCATCTCTCCCATCATCTCAATACGGAAGGCCTCCATATCCATAGCGGACGAGGCCTTCCTCTTACCCTTCTTACCAGAAGCCTCTTTCTTACTCTTCCTCTCCTCCTCTGGAGCCTTCTCCCTGGTCTGTAATGAGAGAAATTCAGACATTAGCTACCCCCCTCCCCCCATCTTTTACAGATCTCACATTTAAGCAATGGCCCACATGGGCTGCACTGGGAGCATAAATGGGGGAAGAACGTCTCAAGGATAAATCTTCCACATGAAGGGCAACCAGGCCTCTGAAACACAGCAGAGGACGAAGACAATGAGTATTACAGATATTGAATTAGAACACAACACGAAATAAACAAGGAGGAAGGGGCCATAAGACCCAAGCTAATAATGATAATAAATCAGCGTTGGACAAAGCTTACAACTGATAGTAAGGCGCAAGGCTGATTATGACGTCATAACTTCAAAAATAAGAAGTTAAATCGATCCGAAACAAAACCTCCAGGTGTAAGGACGAATTGTAATCATATCTAGAACATTCTAACTAGACTGGATAGTTTATACAGACTATACAAACATCAGATAAACAATGATAAATGGCAATAAGATTTTATAAATATTGTCAAATATAATTGAAATGCCTCATATCATAACTAGAGTACCTGAGTCTTTAGCATAGACAAACCATCTGATCTGATGAACCGGACGCTCCACCAACCTTATGACCTCTTAACTCTCTCCACCTTAGGGGGAAGGAAGTGGATCAAGAGGGCAAAGTGAGAAGACCTTCATCCGAGGCCTCCAACTCACTGGGAAAAGATTTTTGGTTAGATAACCTTACAATGTTAGTAGGAAATGGAACCTTGGTGGAGAGAAAAACAAACTCTCTGAAGATGTGATGTCCTAACACTCCTAGGTAGATACCTGTGGACATAAACACAAAGAGAGATTAGTATTTCATAGCGCCATTTCGAAATAAACTAGTTATTTTAGGTGCTTATCATGATAAACGCGAGTCCCGGAAACACATTACACCGGGAAAAACTCGCTAAATTATAATAGAAGTCACCTGATGGCTAGGTCCTGGGCACTCCTCTGGATAGTAACACGTTCTGCCATATTAATCCAGGAGAAATAGAACTTCTACACAGTCAAAACTTTCAGAAATTAAGGAAAAGCCTATGAGCATAGAAAACATGAGTTGTCTCTCAGCCAATAAATTAGCAAAGAGGAAGTGCTAGTCTGCGCATGCGCGGTGGTGGGGCTGGCATCCGCCGGACTGCACTCCGACTCCCTGCCCAGTAGGGGAACCTAACTGTTTTTATTCTGAGTGTTTATTGAGTGAAAGCCGATATTTAGCAATATCAAAGAGTATTAGGGAGGTAAGTATACTCTTGAAGTGAAAAACATATGCTCTTGAATGACAGCTTTATGTAATAATCAGCTTATATCCACCAGTGAAAAACATAAATAAATCAGAATAATTAGAATAAATGGCCAAAGGGCCATAGTGTTCACCTAGCTGCTAAGAAAATGTAAACATGTTTAGATTAATTAATGCACAACAAGCATCATTGGTCCATCAGGCAACTATAACCATTGCAATAGACAGATGGCAATGGTCCTTATTATTATTGACCAAATGGCGCAGAATATCACGACATGATGAAAAATCAATGAATGAGAGCTATCAGAAGTAGAGAAGTCATCCTATGAAGTTTCAACGTGATCCGCTAAACAGTCATGGAGTTATTGTCTGGAAATCAATTTTCAAGATGGCCACCAGTGGCTGGTGGCTAAATTGGATTTCGGGTCATCTACAATTTCAATAAGTTTTTTCCTCAGACCTAGTCCTGTCATCCCATGAAGTTTCGAAGCGATCCGCTAAACAGAAATGGAGAAATCCTTTTTCAAGATGGGCACCAGTGTTGATTAATTGCTCAAGTAATTTGACTTAGGGTTGTTGCTGTCTAAACAGCAACCACTTTTGATTCAATTATTTTCAAAATAATCATCCAAATTCACATGGAATTACTTGAATAATAATCAGATTCTGGAACTTGGCAATGAAAGGGTTAATTAATTATTTCTATAATGGCTCTCTACCTGCTGTTATGTAAAAGCTATTTCTGTTTATTGACATGGTGATGAATGGGTCAATTTCTGTATAAATGTGAGCTGAAGGTTGTGTGCAAGGAGGGCGATAGACAGAAGATAGAGAGTGTGGGGTCTAGGTGAACCACACTAGAAAGACTGAATACAAATTGTAACTGCTGAATGTATAAGTACATGATGTTAGATGATTTTTGAAGAATGAAATTTTACTGAAAAACAAGTTATTTAACATTTAGTCTGAGTTATTGTTCATATTTAAGAAGTAAGCAACCAGCCAACAAGTAGTACTCAGCCAGTCAATCAATCAGTCAATCCATCAGTGACTGAGCCAGCCAGCAATCAACTCGCTTACTAGACTGTTAATTGCGCCAACAGTCAATCAGCCAGTCCATCAGTCAGTCCATCAGAGTCATACTAAGATAGACATTTATATCAGTCCGTTGGGCAATCCTTCCATCTGCTGACCCACGGTTAGAGCTAAGTTCCCCACGGATGGAAAGCGTGTTACGATACTTTAAATGATTTAAAGAGCTCGAGCTATGGCCCCTATTTCAAATCGTGGCCACTTCATATTCATAGGGCGAATAGATTTTGCCTGAAGGAACATATCTGCTAAATTTGTATTTAATCCATCAACAATTGACAAAACAAATGGATTTTCACCATAGGTTTCAATAGTTTAAGACTTAATGAACCAGAGTTATGACCCTTGTTTAAAAATGCGTATTCTTTACATCCATCTAGTTAAAATAGACTGAAGGAACATTTCTGCTAAACAGGCTTGGGCGATTACGCGATTAAATCGAAAATCGCGATTATTTTTTAAATCGTGAATTTATATGATTAAAAATTAAATAATCGAATAATCGTGAATAATTCTACAGCATAAAATATTTCAAAACCTACCTTTTAATTATTCTTTATTGCGATCGGTCACGGAAATTTACATTTTGCTCAGCGAATGCATGCCCATTTGTAGGCCAAGAGAAGGCTATTTTTGAAAATGTATCACTGGAATGACTGGCTCAAGAATCAAGCCAGTCATTCAAGTGCTCCATTTTCAAAAATAATCTTCTCTTGGCCTGCAAATCGACCTTTCACAACATCATTGCAGCTTTTGTCATTGATATGCTTTTTTGCTGTTATAACTGGGTAATTTGTACTCAGGCTGATTAATCGAGTAATCGCGATTATTATTAAATAATCGATCGTGATTACTGAAAGCAATAATCGTGCAAGCCTACTGCTAAATTTGATTTTAATCTATCAACAATTGGCGAAAACATATCTTCCCCATATGGCTCAGTTGTAATCCATCATTAAATGACGAAAAGTGCAACAAACATATTTTCCCCATAGGCGTCAATACTTTGAAAATATAGTAAGGGCCATAATTCTGCTATTTGTGGGAGGGGTGACTTCATATTCATAACCTCGATGGTTATTGCCTAAAGGAACATATTTGCCAAATTTGGTTTTAATCCTTTGATAAATCGCGAAATGTGCCACAAACATATTTTCCCCATAGGCTTCAATACTTTCAAAATATAGCAAGGGCCATAACTCTGCTATTTGTGGGTGTGGCCTCTTCATCTTCATATCCCAAATAGATATTGCCAAAAGGAACATATCTGCCAAATTTGGCTTTAATCTATCAACTAATGAAAAAACGTACCACAATTGTTGGCAGACGACAGACAAATCGCGATTGTATATAAGCTCACCTAGGTGAGCTAAATAAGCAGCTAAACACCATTTATGTTATGGGAAGTAATTAGTGATGCAGCGGGACCTATGCGCTCTGGTGTATGCCGAGCGAATAAATAATATCTGCCACAGCCGGCCATATAAGCTAACTTATATTCGCGCTAAGCCGATTAGCCACTACATCCTACAGGTAAAATACTGTCCAGTTTTAAAAACAATTTGACTGAAAGCTGTTGTTTCCAGACACAGGTTCTACATTCAGTCACAAGAATTTCAAATATTCAGTAGGCATCATATTGCGACCTTGGAAACAACAGTGTATTTTGAGATCATTTTGACCGAAACTTGTTGCTTCAACCAGAAAGTGCCTTTCAAATATAACGTTTCAAAAGGATCAATAGTGAATTAGTAGTAGCGAGTTAATCGCTCTACATCGGCGCCTATAGAGAATACTATTCATACCGCTTACAAAACTATTCAGGTGTGATTTCATTATATTTAGGTAGGCTTACGAGGTATAAGGGCTCCTAGAATTAGGAAATGCTTTTTCTCAAATAATCCCGATCATTTCCATTTTTTACCGATGGTAGTTTATTTAATATTATATGAAATTACCAATAAACATCAATTGTTAGTTCCCTTTTCCCTTCCTTTAACATAGCAGTGTGACTATCTATACGGATGCAGAACAAACATGTGGTATGCTCACCCCAACCCTTAGTCACAGCACAAAGAACAAATACTACAGTGAGCTTTAAGAAGAACATCTTTCATGAAGAATGTGTATATACTATATAGTCTCATAAAATTTCTATTCAGTCATTAGACTGGCCTATTTTAAGGTAGGTGGTCATAAGACTGGCCTATTTTAAGGCAGGTGGTCATAAGACTGGCCTATTTTAAGGCAGGTGGTCATAAGACTGGCCTATTTTACGGCAGGTGGTCATAAGACTGGCCTATTTTAAGGCAGGTGGTCATAAGACTGGCCTATTTTAAGGCAGGTGGTCATAAGATGGCCCATTTTAAGGCAGGTGGTCATAAGACTGGCCTATTTTAAGGCAGGTGGTCATAAGACTGGCCGATTATAAGGCAGGTGGTCATAAGATGGCACATTTTAAGGCAGGTGGTCATAAGACTGGCCGATTATAAGGCAGGTGGTCATAAGATGGCCCATTTTAAGGCAGGTGGTCATAAGACTGGCCTACTTTAAGGCCGGTGGTAAAATGACCATGTGTCAGGCCACCTACTTTATAACCCTTTTATGATCAAACCTGCACAAACTTACCTTTGCAGTGGTCTTGAAAATTGTCCCTTTATGGACTCAGAGAATACTATATTTTTAATTTTACTACTGGAATGACTCGAGCCAGTCATTCCAGTGGTAAAATTTACAAAATAGTATTTTCTTGGCCCGCAGATGAACATTCACTGAGCAGATTTCTATTTTCTTGTCCAAACTTGACCAGTAAAAAAAAATCACCCTGCAATCGTTTTAAAAGCTAGATCAATACCCCTACGCGCTGGCTGCTGAGTGACCGATGAGCTCATTAGGCGGACGGAGACAGAACTACTTAGTTAACTAAGCGAGCACTTGTCTTTTGTGGTTATTTTTAACGGTACATAGAGAGTTCTTTATAGACAGGTTTAAACCTTTACTATATATTAAAATATCAATCAAACGATGGTCTAATGTATAATCCTGTGTTATTATTATGATAACTATATAGTAAGTACACAATAATGATAAACAAAACAAAGTTATATGCTATATTCCTGAGTACAAGAAACCATAACACTGAATGCTGACACTACAAATTACAACCATTAAGCTAGGATTCCATAAGCGCGGATGCAGTAGGCATGCACGCTTTGGTGTGCGGTTTACCCGCGTTGTTTGCTTCAGCGGCATAATGTGTTTATTCTTTCTTTTCTCTGGCGATACCGAGAGGGAAGCATGCCTGCGACAATGCGCATGCTTAAAGTAAAAGAAAATCCTCTGCATTTGACATCATTTTATGGAACCCCCCCCCAACCCCAACCCCCATGCAGGTTTGAGAGGCGTGTGGCTGGATCGCTACATGTTTCCGTATCCGCATGTCGTTCTGCATCTACTTCCGTGCATATGGAATCACACATATTGAAGTTAATGATATTCGATTTTTATCGCATCCGCATCCATGCTTCTGGAATTCTAGCTTTAATCTTCTCTCTATACAACATGTACAATGAATCTCTGATGTACTAGGAGCCAAACACAAACTAAAGAACAATCCTTTAAAGCTTTCAATGTTAAATAGCTAGAATGTCAATGGACCTTTTCAGTTTATCCATCCCATCATATGATGTCATAATCAACTACGTGACGTGTAGGATGATGTCATAATCAATGATGTCACGAATGATGTAGATAAGTACATCACAAATACATAATTAGTGACGGACTATGTGTTGTTGTATTAATTGTACGTCTTTACTATTTAACCTTTACCACTCTGATGTGAAAATTTTTAATTTTTAATTTTCAAATTAAATCTATGACTGCAATATTGTCCACCAAAATTGTTGGAAAATGTGCACCTGTTTCTTTGCTATTGACACAGTAAAAAATATAATATTTACAACAGAGTGGCAAGGGTTAATAAAAGATGCTGTTGAATATTTTGAAACTAATTTGACTAGGCGCTGTTGCTGCCATAGTCAGCGACAGCAACCAGTAAAATAATTTCAAAATATTCAACAGCTTACCTGTATAGTATTCTAGAAATTGATAGTCAAGTTCAGGGATCGATCGATCCTAGCATGAGCAAGGTGTGGGTGGAGCTTAGCTAGAGATGGGCGGGGCATAGCTAAAACCGGAAAGGTCCATTTCAAGCCGACTATACAGGTATTCTGTTGAATATTTGAAAGCTAATTTGACAGGAACTTGTTGTTGCCATATATTAAAGCAACAGCTTCCAGTCAAATTTGCTTCACAGTATTCAACAGGATAGTCATTGCAGATGAGTTTTTACAGTTGGCCTTGCAGCTGCAAAGGGTTAATAGTCAAGATTGTTAAGAAAATAACAATCACTGCTCAGTAAGTGACCAGTAGCATGTCAAGAGGCGGCTATTTTAGACAATATATCACTTGAATCACTGCTCAGTAAGTGACCAGTAGCATGTCAAGAGACGGCTATTTTAAACAATATATCACTTGAATCACTGCTCAGTAAGTGACCAGTAGCATGTCAAGAGACGGCTATTTTAAACAATATATCACTTGAATCACTGCTCAGTAAGTGACCAGTAGCATGTCAAGAGGCGGCTATTTTAAACAATATATCACTTGAATCACTGCTCAGTAAGTGACCAGTAGCATGTCAAGAGGCGGCTATTTTAAACAATATATCACTTGAATCACTGCTCAGTGAGTGACCAATACCAGGATAAGAGAAGGCTATTTTAGACAATATATCACTTGAATCACTGCTCAGTGAGTGACCAGTAGCAGGCAAAGAGAAAGCCATTTGAGGCAACAAACCAATTGAATCGCGAGCCAGGCCAGCAGATGGACACTTCTCAAGAACACGCCAGAAGCTGTCTTTGGTCAGCTTGAGACATTACATTTAGAGTTAACCGAAACATGTTTCACGTGGACATGGCCACAATCTGATGATGGAAGGATCCAATCTGTTACTTAGGTATCTGATGTCATAATCAATTACGTCACATGTTAGCTGACATGACAATGATAAACCATAAAGCCAAAAGAAAATCATAATCAATTACGTCACATGTTAGCTGACATGACAATGATAAACCATAAAGCCAAAAGAAAATCATAATCAATTACGTCACATGTTAGCTGACATGACAATGATAAACCATAAAGCCAAAAGAAAATCATAATCAATTACGTCACATGTTAGCTGATATGACAATGATAAACCATAAAGCCAAAAGAAAATCGAAACGTCTATTACTAGTGTACACATTGTGTCTTTAATGAATTCACACAGCCCTGTTAGCAGTATTCTCAAGAAATTACTTGTCTCAATTAATAGTTGGTTTTAAAAGGTGCTAAAACATTCCTGATATCTAATAATTATGTTGTCCTGACTGGATTCATAAGAGGGCTAAGATTTTGGCCAACGAAGTCCACATTGAAAGCAAAGACTAATAATTTGTGTACTTAATTTCCCCAAACTTGAATCCCTATGCCGTAAGGATGCTTTCTCCCAAATATACTTGAAATCGTCCAAGTATTTCTCGAGAAGACATTTAAAATTTCCCATTGCTTTAGTATGGGAGTTTTTGACAGGAAAAGATTCAAGATGGCCGCCAAACCGTTTATCCAACATTTTCGAAAATGGCAAATTTGAAGTCAGAATAAGAAATCTTATACAAAACATTTTTCAGCTCCAGAATCCATCAAATAAAAATATCCAATATGTCCACCAAAACACTTTGATTTGGTCCATGGTGGCCATGTCTTTTTACAGATCAACTTCCCTTGAACAAACTTTAATGGCCCTTAGTCCCTAATCATATCTGTCAAATTTCAGCCAGGTCCGTTCAGCAGCTCTTTTCACAAAAACTAGGTCATCCAAGATGGCCACCAAACTATTTGGCCAATCAAGTTCCCTTGAACAAACTTGGTTCAACTCTTGCCCTAGATCATATTTCATGAGGTATGCATCGATCCCTCAAGCGGTTTCGGAGATTTTTAAAGACGTTTCTAAAAATCTGCCAAAGATGGCCACACCCCAAATTGACCGATCGGCTTTGTTTGAACAAACCGAGATCCCTATACTCAAAGGATGCGTTCTGGCAAATATAATTGAAATTGGCTGAGTGTTTCTTGAGAAGTCACTTAAAGGAAAAGTTGACGGATGACAGACGATGGGCAGATGGATGGACGATGGACACACGACGGCTAGTTGCCACAGTATAATCTCACGTGGTCTTTCAGGCAAGGTGGGCTAATATCATGTGTAAATAGGGTGCGAATATTTGCAATATAATGTGTGTACCACTACAGTTGTGGTGCAGTCAGAAATGTTAAAATATGACCAACCGGTCAACATTTGTGACCAATACTAAGACTTGATTGCAGCTAAAGGTATTGAGCAAAAACGTGAGTAAAATGTTCTATATTAAGTATTCAATAGTGAATTTAAATTCGCTTTAACATCTTGTAAATAAGCCCATGTTGTCACATTATGTACATATCACTCTCTTAACCTTTGTATGACTGAAGCATCAGGCCAGCTATAGCAGTCAACAACATCACATTCAAAGTGATTCTCAGATGTCTTTCCATCATGCATTCAGCAGCACAAAGTTTAAGTAGCGTCCTAAGGGATGCAGAACAGGCATCATTACAAGCAGATCATGATTCTGTATTAGATTTCTGTAGCTCATCCAGGAGAGCGGATCTTACTCCAATTTTCTTTAATTCTTCAATCAGTTCTCCACTCTTGTGCATGTCCAGCAGAATATCACAGCCTCCGACAAACTCGCCGTTCATGTACACCTGTGGTATCGTCGGCCAATCACTGTATTCCTTGATACCTGAAAGTGATAAGTTAACGCTATTAATCTAGATATTATCACATGATCTCACTGTAAGAGCAGCCATTTTGGTGACATATGTACATCAGGGCTGTAATGAACATTCGTGGGTTCGGAAAATCACAAACCAAGGGAAGAGGAACCATGGTTCAGTTCGCTTGAATGGGATTTGTGTGGTTCGTGAACCATACATAAGCTAACCCTTTCACCAATGAATTCCCATATTTAATTTTAAAATACCAATCAGGAAAACTATTGAATATTTTGAAATTAATTTGGCTAGCTGTTGCTGCCTTAGGCAGCAACATCTTCAAGTCAAATTAATTCCAAAATTATCAACAGAGTTAAGTTTTATATAATAAAGAATTGATTTTTCCAGGGATTTACCGGTGAAAGGGCTAATAGACAAGCAATCTCTGAATGTCCTCTAAGTGTGATTTATGATTATGACCATGAACGGAACTTAGCTGGCTATGAATCTTATATTATTTTCTAACATTTGTTGTCAGAACTTGTCATTTGTATTTTTCTACCATTATTTAGCCAGTAAAACCACCTGCCTTTAAATGTTATTTTCTGTTAGGAGTAATTTCTCGCATACAGTAGCATATTAAGGTTCGCGAATCAGTTTGTGGTTCGGATATCTGTATCGTGAACCAATTTGGTTTGTGAAAATTCTCACGAACCTCAGCTCTAATGTACATGTATACTGACTGCAGAAAATAATAAGCTTCCAGGGCATAATTTATCTGGTATCGCATCTCAATTTGCTACACATATTTTGGCAGTTGCTATACATTCTCCAACACGTATAGCTATATTTGCTATGCAAGTCATGTACGTGATTGCAATTTATCATTGATTTTATTAATACGTTTTATCATTAACCCTTTCAACGACTAATCACTGGAAACGTAAATTCTTTATAATGTATAGCATATTCTGTTGAATATTTTGAAATTAATATGACTGGAAGCCATTGCTGCCTAAGGCAGCAATGGCGTCCAGACATATTAATTTCAAAATATTCAACAGCTTTCCTGTTTGTTTGCTCTGAGATTGAGATACCAGGACGTTATCGATGAAAGGGTTAATCGGCTTCCAGTTACTACAGATCACACAGATTTATAGTAACTTCAGTAAATGTATTCTAGGTTGAGATACAGGGAATTTATCGGTGAAAGAGTTAATTGCTATACATTTTTGCAGACAACTATACAATTTATAATTTGCATAGCAATACATGCTATGCAAATATCAAATTCTAAATTATGTCCTCAGCTTCTTCCTATATACCCATATGGTTCGATCAACATACGCCAAGTTGAAGCTAACCTGTGTACATTTTAAGTTACATGTATCACACAAGAATTCCGCAGAATTAAATGTCTCGCCTGTATCCTGTTTGTCAGTTACCTTGACCTTTGACTTTGTGACCTCAATGTTATTATGCTACTTCCTAACATTATAGATAACCATGTATCCAAGCTTAATTCCAATGGGATTAACCAACCCTCAGAACTAAATGTAACTGATTTGTTAAACAGAAAAACATAATGTTGAAAAAGTGGAAGTCAAATAGCAATGTGAAAATGGCCTTGACATTTGACCTAATGACCTCACTATCATCATGCTGCCTCGTGGTATATGAAAGCATGTGTCAAAGTTTGCTTCCAGTACAATTCAGCAATCCTAAAATATATGCAAAGAAAAATTTAACATTGGAGATGCAGACACGACAGAGGTCAAGTATCAAGGTTCCAATGGCCTTGAGCTTTGACCTAGTGATATCAGCACGCATCTTCCTTATGGTATAGGGAACCCTGTGTCCAAGATTAGTTGTGGTCGTATTAAATAATTCTGAAATACAAATGCAAAAGATTTGTTAAATGGAAAAATTTTAAGTTCAAGGAGCGGAGGTCAAATAATGATATGGACCTTTGACCTGGTCACCTCACTATCACTATCCTGCATCCTCTTGGCATACGCAACCACGTACCCATGTTGTGTCCCATTAGGGTTACGTAATCATGAAATATAAACTGATAAGTTTTGTTAAACGTAACGACAGATATAAGAAGATAGCAAATATCTTGCCATGTTGCTGGAGGACCTGGCCTACGTGGACTAAATATTCAGTGAAAAAATAATGTCTCCGCCATACATGTACATATATTGAATCAAACTTGTCAGAAGATAGCAAATAACTAACCTGTATTATTGTTATAGGATATAATGGAGCGTTGGATACAGTCTCATTTGGAGATCAGGCCTGTGCTGTAATATTTCCAATGGTAACCCATAATAGGTTGCCTTATATTTTTAAGGAGACATATGGTAACCTAGACCATAGAAAGCTCATTTGATGTCCATACTAAAATCAACAGATTACGGTAACCCGTTTCAGGTCCCCTAAAATAAATTAAGGCAACCTCATGGAGAACGTTTTCAACAGGTTACCATAACAGCACAGGCCTGGAGATGAGAATCTACTTGTCGAAGCAAAATACCCATAGTATTACCCAACAGGCAAGCATAGCTTTGGAGAAGCATAGCTTTAAGACTGAACCATAAAGCCTCACAAAAGAAGTTGTGAAATATTTTCACATTCAAGTACATTAAAGCCTCCTATAGAGCAAATCATAAAATTGTATCTAAATTAGTTAAGTCATTGCTGATTAAATAATTGTCATTTGAAAAAACCTTAACCACAGAATAAGCAGAACCTGGATGCAAATCAGCTCTAAACTAGTCCAAACTCTATAATACAAAAATATGCCGAAATTTTCAAGTCTATTTACTAGACTAGATGGAATCATTGCATTGTGTAGAATGAATCTGTGAGGCTTTAATCAAATCAGATAAACCCTTGTTCACTAAATTGTCATTTGAAAAAAAAATTTCATTTTGATGCAAATGGACCATAAAACAAGAATGACAATCAGAGATTACTAAAGCATGACTTCAGTTATCACACGGAAACGCAATATTATGTCATTAATTAGGTCACTGTGACCTAGACCTCTGACCATTTGACCCCAAAATCGATATGGTTCTTCAGACCACCAAGGACATGCTCCCACGCAAGATTGGTAACGATTCCTTTAACAGAACTCGGGTTATCATTCGGAACCGCAATATTACATAATTAATTATGTCACCATGAGCTTTGACCGTTTGACCCCAACATCGATAGGATTCTTCGGACCACCAAGGACATGGTCCCACGTAAGATTGGTAATGATCCGTTCAATAGAACTCGAGTTATCATCCGGAAATGCAATATTACATCATTAATTACGGCACCATGAACTGGACTGTTGGCCGTTTATCCCCAAAATCGATAGGGTTCTTCAGACCACCAAGGATAAGCTCTCTTGCCCTATTGGTAATGATCCCTTCTATAGAAATTAGGTCAATATGACCTTGACCTTTGACCATTTAACCCCAAAATCAATAGGGCAGACAGACAGACAGACAGACAGACAAACGGAATGACATAATCCCTACTTTTCTTCGAAAGATTTGGAGATAATTATAGTTAATTTCGCATTGTGCACTGTTAATGTCCGATATTTGTGTAAATTAAGTCATGGCGACATCGTACGACTGTGACATCAGCTGACAAGTGACATATTATCATGATTATGACAAGGACAGTTAATTGAGTGACCGGTCAGATCCATGCACACTGCTCAAATAAGATAAATTTTTCAACGGGTAAGAAACAATGATTCTGTTAAATATTTTGAAACTAATTTGTTTGGGAGCTGTGGCTACTTAAAAATATAAAGCAACAACAGATTTATACCAATCAACTTTGATTCAAAAATAAATATTCACCTGCTTACCTGTGGGCCTATGATTGTTTTAACCCTTTAACACTTATATCAGCCCAAAATGGACTCTGCAGTGGTCTTGAGAAATGTCCATTTGCAAACCATGAAAAAACTATTTTTGAAAATTTATCACCGGAATGACTGGTTCGATAACTGAGCCAGTCATTTCAATGATAAATTTTCAAAAATAATCTCTTGGTCTGCAAATGGACATTTTCTATGAGAAAATTTAATTTTTTAAAAAGAAATTCGAGAGTTAGAGTTAAAATTCAGATATAGGTACAGTATAACTGAGTGGCAATGGAAACATTACAGGTACAAATGTTCCGGAAAAATGTAAATATTTATACATTGTACGTGTACATGCATGATGTATTACCTGTTCTTAGCTGTTGGTCTTCCAGAACGTTATATGCATCAAAATCATCAACACCATGGAACTTGAGAATCTGCATAACACCATTACTGAAGCCACACTGCGGTGCTTGCGGGGTTCCCTTCATAAAGACAACGAGCTTCTTCTTGGAGACTAAGTCAGCAATGTGCTCTTTGCTTCCAGTTACTGAAGCAGAGTAATTTGCTGCACAAAGGACACGACACGTAAGCCCTGCTGTTCTGTTCCTCACCAAAGTCTGTAGCAATAATGCCATTTCTGAAACGGTCAAAATAAACAACTGAAAATAACTTTCAAGGCAAAACGTAGCCTTAGCTACAACCTCCTAATGGTTATTTCTAAGCACTTATTGAACGTGACTTATGAAGCAACATTCAGACCTAAGGATGTGGACTTACGAAGCAACATTCAGACCTAAGGATGTGGACTTACGAAGCAACATTCAGCCCTAAGGATGTGGACTTACGAAGCAACATTCAGACCCAAGGATGTGGACTTACAAAGCAACATTCAGACCTAAGGATGTGGACTTACGAAGCAACATTCAGACTTAAGGATGTGGTGCCCAAAACCTCTATAGTGCCATTGGACTACTCAGTCCGCAGCGCAAACTCAGGTACATTATAGTGTATGGTTCTAAAATGACTGATGACATGAAGCACTTGCATTTGAATCTCATGTATTTGCACTTGCATGAAAAGGGTTGCATTTGCATTTGAGTTTTCAAATGCATTTGATTTTTTTCAAAGACACTACGTTTCTCATTTTGCATTTCGTTCAAAATTGGCTGGAACCTGCTGCTGCAAATAGCAGCAACAGCTCCGCATCAAATTAATTTCAAAATAGTCAACCAAAGATCATACAAATGGCATTTCTGTTGCTAGAAATAACTTAATTCTCTGTGATTTATTAACTCATTGCACTCTGAATTTCTTATCATGCAGCTCTCGGCCATCAATATACATATGTAAAATCACGCATTTTTATTTTTTTTGCTTTAAGTCAGTTGATATCTTAGCAAGCCAACAAATTTTAGTTCATTTGTTTCTGTGCCTATTTGATCTGATAGTTGACTCACTGATTTTCTTCTCTTAGCTTTCAAACGGCAATTTCTAAAGACCATGGCAGACACTGGTTGCGGCTGGTTTGGCCACGAAAGGGTTAATGTAACAAGAGGCCCAAGGGGCCTGTATCGCTCACCTGGAATTATTAATCACCGGCATAATGGAACAAAACGAGATGACCAGTGGAAAAATTTACCAATCAAGAAGGTTTAAAATTGGCTCAGTGGTTAAGTAGTCTTTTTAAGATTTTCTCAGAAATTTGCAGAAAATATAAGATGTACCCCAAAAATGCTAAATTATGATTGATTCATGACGAACATGTGTTTTTGACATATTATATTTCGGCCCGATCCATTCAGCGGTTCTGGACGCCATCTTTGCGAAAATTAGGCCATCTAAGATGGCTGCCATACCATTTGGCAAATCAAGTTCCCTCAAACAAACTTGGTTCACATCGATGCCCCAAGCGGTTTGTGCGATTTTTTAAGACCTTGCTAAGTCGGCCAAATCAAAGAAGGCCACCGGCCAAATCGGCCGATCATCTTCCTTTGAACAAACTTGTATCCCTATGCCATACGGATTCTTCCTGTTAAATATACATGTAGTTGAAATCAAGAAAACATTTTAAATTTCCCATTGCTTTAGTATGGAAGCTTTTGGCAGGAAAATGATCAAAGATGGCTACCAAACCGTTTATCCGACAGCTTCGACAATGGCAAATTTGAGATCAAAATACCCCCAAAAATATATAAAACCAATTTCGGCCTTTCAAAATCCATCAAATAAAAAAATCTGATACGGCGGCCAAACACACTAGATTTTGATTGGCCTACAGTGGCCATGTTTTTTTTACGGATCACCTTTCTTTGAAGACACTTAAATGAGCCTTAGTCTCTAATAATATCTCATAAATTTCGGCCCGATCCCTTCAGCGATTCTGGAGAAGTAATTTTCGCAAAAATAGGTCATCAAAAATGGCCGCCGAACCATTTGGTCAATCAGGTGCTCTTGAACAAAGTTGGCTTACTCTTGCCCTAGATGATGTTTCGTGAGCTTTGAATCGATTCCCCAAGCGGTTTCCACGAAGAAGATTTTTAAAGACATTTCTAAAAATCGGCCAAAATCCAAGATGACTGCCACCCAAATTGGTAGATAGGCTTCCTTTGAACAGACATGGATCTCTTCTATACACTAAGGATGCTTCCTGCCAAATATAATTGAAATTGGCCACTGGGTAGTTCTCGAGACGACATTTAAAATTTCCCATTGCTTTAGGATGAATACGCTAAAGTATGGTGGGTAGAGTCCATTGTGTAGACATGGGGAGTTGTAGCTTTTGAAGAAATCCTCATGCTTTTACATTTGTCAGGCTGGAGCTTTAGTAATGAATTTTCTGTCCAAAGGCACATCGAGTCTATATCTTGCTGCAGCGAATCACAGTTAGCTTGTTTATGGATTGATCTGAATAATTTTGTATCGTCTGCAAACAAGAATATGTCTGACCCACAACTAATTGCTTCAGGCAGGTCATTTATGTACAATATAAAGAGAAGTGGGCCGAGGACTGAGCCTTGCGGTATGTCACTGGTTACATTTAAGAGTTTAGAGTATGTTTCCTCCTGATTAAGAATGATTGGATCCAGTTAAATAGTTTTCCATCAATACCCTAGGCAGCTAGTTTTTTAAGTAGGCATTTGTGAGGGACTTTATCAAATGGCTTCATAAAGTCGAAGTAAATAACATCTACCATCCCTCCATTATCCAGTGCCTCCAGCCATTTTTGCAGTACTGTCAGTAATTGAAGCACAGTAGATCTGCCACTTATAAAACCAAATTGGTTGTCTGACAGCATGAAGTTATTAGTTATTATTATTCACAATTAAAAAATATATCTCCACTCATATGTTATCCTTAATTACAAAATGCCATATAAGATATGCCTTCATTGACATTCAGTTTCTGAAAGACAAACTCGGATGATATTGGTGCAGGAATTTTTTTCATTGACAAGCATATAGGTAACGCAAAGGTCTTGTAATAAAGAAAAGAATACCCTATTGTGGAGACGAAGATCGTACCGTTTAGTGATAGTAATATAGGCACTGCATTTTACACTTATATCGTGGTAAGTCATAGTATGTGACTAGCATGTTGATTCCCCTTTGTGTAATTGAGTAGGCGATATTTGATAATATCAACAGGCCAGTACGGGCAGTTTAATACACTAATGGCTAATGCGTACTGCATAAGCCTGCATTTACATGAGGCATACATGGTACACATGAATATTTAAATGTTAGTGTACATGGATGATTTCTATGCATACAGTACACTTGTACGCGCCTTATCTGGAGCACAGCGGGATATAAACACAATGAATACAGGCGTGAATCGATTATAATTGTCCTCATGTATTTAAATGTGACGGAAAAGTACACACTTCAGATTTTAAACAGGCTCTGCCTTAGGTGGACTACCTGTTGTGAAACTGTAAATGTATGTATTCTATATCAAAATAAATAATCTTGAACTTGACATGAAATATGCAACTTGGCCTGAGAAGTCGCTACAAAGAGTAGCAACTTGGCCGTATTCGGACTAGCGTTCGTTTATAGTAAATGCCTATTGTCATATTATTTATATCGTTCAGATCGACGAAAGGCCAACGCATGCCTCCAAAGTAGGAAATAATGATGAAATATAAACAACATTCATACATTTAACATTGAATGATTGATGATTGAAATCGTTCCAATATAAAATCTGGTGCCAAATGGAAATCAAGGATATTATTTTTGAAACAAATTCTCATTTCCTGAAGTTGCATAAGAACATAATTCATACTTATTGACAAATATGTACGACTATTGCTGAATATTTATCTTAAAATGATGAAATAAATAATTTGTATCTCTTCTTCTTCCTCTTCTTGTTGTTGTTATTGTGTTGAGTAAATCACGTCCATCAGACTGCAGGCCCATCAGACGAACCTCCTTCTGGATTTGACTATATTCAGTTTAAGAAATACCTAGATCTGTAGATCAGCATACACGCCGTAGCAAAATAGTGATTCTTACATGTAATAAATGTATTATAGCATGCATTTGTTAAACGGAAACAAGTGGACATTTTTATTCTCGACTTTGAAAAGGCTTTTGACACTGTCCCACATGAACTTTTGAAATCTAAATTGCACAAATATGGTGCGTTAAAAACATGCTAAATTGGGTTGACTCATTCTTAACAGGTCGTAAATAGGGCATAGTAGTTAATGGTATCAAATCAAACGTTGCTGACGTACCTCAAATAGATGTTGTGTCGTCATGTGTTTACTTACGGATGTTTGTATAATTAACTATTGCCCTATATATTGTAATGTTTTGTTTTGTGTGTAGGGGGTCCATCTATTCATAAGCTCTGCCGTTGATGGACTGCCCAATTGTGATGTTTGTATATTGTATATTAAGCATGAAATAAATAATCTTGAATCTTGAATCTACCTCAATGAACCGTTCTAGGCATGTTACTGTTTTCAGTCCACATAAATGATATAGTCCAGGACATTTCCTCAGAGATCAGACTATTTGCTGATGAGTGTGCATGATACCGGGAAATTGATTACCCCAAGGACTGTGAGGTACTCCAACAAGACATAAACATGTTAGGTAAATGTGCTACCACTTGGGGAATGCGCTTCCAACCGGTAAAATGCAACATGACGATTCTAACCAGAAAAAAACCCCATCAAATTCGACTACAGACTAAAAGGAACCAGTCTAAGGTTTGTTTCCTCAGGAAAGTACTTAGGCGTCAACATCACCAATGACCTAAGCTGGAACAAAGACATTACTGAGATCTGCAGCAAATCATACAGAACCTTAGGACTATTGCAGAGAAATTTATCATTCTGTTCCCAAGAAATCAGATTTTAAGCATACATGGGACTAATTAGACTAATTTTGGAATATGCAAGTATTCCATTCACCAGGGCTTGGTTCACAATGTTTGATCTCATTATTATTTTTGCAGCTCGTCATTGGTGCAGTACATAACATAACTCTCTGGACAATCCCTCAAGCTTAAATAGATTCTGTGATGGAGCCTTGTGCATAACAAGCTTACTGGGATCCAGGATCGTCTGTATGCAGTTTTCTTCACCTGCTTCAAGGCCAAGTTGTTTCAAGCAGCTGCATATCTTCTTAATTAGTACATCTCTAGCCGACTAGGGTTTTGGGAATATAAGAAGGAAGTGTACCAGAGTTTCATCCTCAGTTTTACATAATGGACAGATCGATCGGGCCCCTTCCACTACATGTCGTGCCACCAAGCAGATGGTATCTTTGCACTAATAAGTTTGCTTGAATAACGGCTTTATATACTGAAATCTTATCCGTTTTGCAGCTTTCCCAATGTGTGCTTTTCCTACTTCACAGGAATTTTTGTCGAGGTACTGTAGTGTTTTCTTCTCAGCAGATTCTTCCTTTAGTTTCCCGTACCAGTAGGCATGAACCTGAGCTGACACCATTTCTTTCCACTTCACTTTACTTGGTAACTCTTTCAAAGGGCTATGTGCTAAGGACGAACTATACATATTGAGGATTTGCTTCGTTTTCACCAACCAGCTGTATGCTGCTTCAATTATATCCTTCTCTACAGAACCGTCTCTATGCAGCATGTTTATAAAAACGTCAGAATCCTTTTATGTAGCTGACCTTCAATTGGTACGGCGAGAAGCAATAAATAGGTGGCCACATTCGCAGAAGCGGTTGGCAAGTGCTGTATTCTCTGAAGATATGCTCTGTAAAATGTGTTCTGTAAATTCTGTGTTCTGCAATGCTCACACTTCAACCATTTCCCGTCTCCGCCAATGTGAGCAGGAAACTGGACATGTTAATGACCGACCACGATCTGGCAGACCGAGAGCAACAACACCACGAGAAGACCGCTACTTAGTGACGTCATCACGATGTCACAGGTTTGAGACTCCCGTAATTTGCACACCGCTACCGGCCCAACAGTGCATCCACAAACTGTGCGAAACAGACTCCATGATGCTGGACTGCATGTCCATCGTCCACTTGTTGCTGTTCCGCTTACAGAGCATCACATCGAGAATCGGTTTGCATGGGCAAGAACTCACAGTGATGGCGTGCTCAACAATGGAGCCACGATTTGTTCAGTGATGAGTCGAGGTTTTGTGTGGATGTGGCGGGTGGTAATCAACGGGTTTGGTGACGTTTAGGAGAATGGTATGATGCAGCCAACCTCATTCAGCACGACAGATTCGGTGACGGCAGTGTCATGGTGTGGCCTGGAATCGATGAAAATGGCAAAACAGATCTTATTGTGATTCACGGAAATTTAACGGCTCAACATTACAGTGAAGAAGTTGTCACCCCTGTTGTCATCCCTTTTATGCAGCATAATGCAGACTTTATGTTCCAGCAAGACAACGCCCGTCCTCATTCAGCTAGGGTCACCAGTGATTTCCTTGAGGCTAACAACATTCCGGTGTTGGACTGGCCAGCGCAATCACCGGACCTGTCTCCTATCGAACACGTGTGGGACATTCTTGGCCGTATGGTGCGTGAGAACCATCCACATCTTCACAACGTGTGGGAGCTGGAAGCTGCACTGCTCCAGGAATGGGATGCGATTCCTTTTCGTGACATCAGGTACTTAATTCGAAGCATGAGAAAGCGATGTACGGCAGTGGTTAATGCGCGCAGAGGTCACAACCGGTATTGACAGCTCAGTGTCATTATTTAAATTGGACCCTTCCATTGAATGATGCTGTGTTAAAGGCACAATGCTAGCACTACAGTAACAAGAGACTGTTGTTCAAATTGGAAAATGACCTATCAATTAAATAATATATTTGAATCAATTTATTGTTTTGTTAAACAACATTTATACAGTAATATTCTCAGTGTTGCTAAACCTATTTGGTTCAGTATATATACAAAGTCATACTGCAACTCTTCCAATAAAGTGGACTGATCTTGGAGTAGCCTGTGTATCGGCAAGAACATGCTCTGTAGTGAATTCAATCATTAGTAGATAAGTCTCTGCTTTCACGTCAACATTTTGTCGTAGCATGAAGAGACACTATCATAGAGAAGGAGACTTGGATAGCGCTAAACACAGAAAATTAAAACAACAGCAATAAGACCAACTGTGGCCTCCACAAATCAACAAGTAACCAAATGCTAGGCACAGCAGAGTGTAACCATGAGTGTAGGCAGCACACTGCAGCTGATATGGGGAACATCCATCTGCACCACAGCATTTCCATAAATCAGTGTTAACCCTTGCCACTCTGAGGTGGAATTTTAAATTTTCAAATTAAATTGAAAGATGATCTGGTTTCATTTTTCGGCTAATTTGCTGGAGGATGCTGTAGTTGTAGACAGCAACAACATCACTCTAATTGAGCAGCAACAGTAGAATCATTCAGAACCAAACTAGAAATTGACAGAAAGGAAAGAACGTTTGAATTGGACTGAGCAAGCCCTGCTACAACAAAAAAAACACTGATGCAATAACAGGCCAATGGCTTATGCATCATAAAATGATGATGATGATGATTAATTTCCCAGCGTATTGTGTCTTTCTCAAGCTTCGTTCCACAGTTTTATAAAATCACTTGCCTCGTTATCATACGCGCCATTAAGTATCTTGTACAGTTCTATTACATCTCCCCTCACTCTTTTGTATGATAAGGATGGGTAGCTTGAGGCATGTTAGCCTCTTATGATATGTGAGATCTTTCATTCCCGAAATTTGTTTTATGGCCCTACGTTGTACCCATTAAATTATCTCTGTGTGTTTGACTTTTAGTGGTGCAGATATCGGGCTGGCGAAATCGATGTGAGTGTGCACTAGACTTTTATATAAGGGGATACACGTTTCTACATTCAGAGACTAAAAGGTCCTTCTTATTAGAGCAAACATGGAATTGGCTTTTTTTACCTTTTCACCGATGTGTTTTTCAAAGCTAAGATCAGAATCTCTCGGTACTCTAATATCCTTCTCAGTGTCTACTGTCTAGAGTATTCTATTATGTAGCTCATAATTTAGTTCTTCGCTGTTCTTCTTGCTTATATGAATGTGCTTATATTTGTCCAGATGGTTCTTTAATAACCATAGATTGCTCCACACCGCCATCTTGTTTCAGTCCTTTTGAAGAGTTTCCTGATCCTCTTTGTTCGTGATAGTGTGATGAGTGTCAGTTGGGGTTTGAGTTGTCCACCGCTCGATTGATCACAATCTGGCAACAATGTCTCATGGTTCTCTCGCAGGGTTTCAATGGGGTAAAACACTTTAGTATGACCTCTAGCATAATAAAGAGTAACGATTGTATTCAGTTTATTAATTTATTGAGTTGTTATAATAACAACACCAGAAATAGAATCAGACAAAAGACTGGTGTCTTGGAGGGGATAGGTATCACTCATGTCTATTCCCGACAACACAGAAGTAATTGGATTCTGTTTCCGTGATTTCAGAAATGGCTCGGGTGAAATAATTCTGATTTGCAGGCAGATGTAATTGCATCTGCTGACTTCTATAGCAATTGTAAATTAGGCTGTATTCCATAAGTTTTGTAGATGGTATATTTTCATGATATAAATTAATTCACTAATGACAGTAGTGAATTGTAATTAGAACCTGCAATTTCTAAAACTTTCAAGTTGAAAATTGTTGCCAAAACTTGTGGCCATGAGCATCGGCAATCTACATACGTTTCTGGCTCGCTTACTGGTTTCTAATCACGATAATAATAAAATTGCCATGTAATTATCAGACAGTAAGGCATTGCATTTGCAAAGACAATTTTGTAACACTAGGATTCCGCTAAAATGTCTTTATCAGTACGGGAAATATACACATAAATTGCACAACCTGCTGGTAGCCGAGCTGCCAAAATACTGGAAGACGCACATAAACCAGCTGTCATCTATATCTGGTTAGGCACATGCAATTTGACACAGAAAACGTCATAACATAAACTCCTGATATTGTAATCCACAAATTAATCAGGGCCAGGGATTTCGCTTTATCCCATTCCAGTTTTGTAAAGTTTATTACCATCCCACCACAGTCTGTTGCCAAATACAACCGATACAAAGACAGCAGACGATCCCAGTCTGGTGAACAGGTTGACAGAGAAGTCCACCAACAGTGTGTGCTGGTAAATAAAACCATTCATTACTAAATGCTTCTCCTGGTAGGAATATTTTTGATTTCCACAGTGATTTAGTGAAAACTCGTAACAAAAAATCATGAGCCAAAGATCAACTTCGAGTTGTTGTTTGATGGTATCCACCCAGTGAGTGTTTTTTCTAAGAAGTGGCGCTTACACCTTGAATTGGATATCATCACAGAGTGCTATTTACCAGACCCAGATGCTCATGGAATTGATGGTAGATGAACAAGACTAATCAAGGAGTCACAGTAACACTGTCCTTAGCAAGAATGACTTGGGAGTGGCCAGTTTATATTGCTCCTATTAGAGATGATACATTGATACATAGGCAATGAATTGCCAGGCCACTTAATGGCAATGTGGCAAAATTGCCAGGACAGCCTAGTAGATCATGAGCGTGATGCTGTGAAGCAGGAGCCACTGGAATACAAGATATATTTGCCAAGGATGCTAATGATCTGATCTAGGCTGTTTCGATGACACAATGCCATTACACGGGATGCCAACTCCCTTCAGCAGCGGGTCAGAAGAACGCCATTAGGTCTACAAGAGGAAGAGGAGATGCATTTGACGAAGTTGTGTAACAGTGGTATAGGTGGCCCATCCAGCTCTGCATGGGCGAGCCCAGTGATGCTGGTGCAGAAAAAGGATGGAGGACTGCAATGGTGTATAGAATACGGAAGGCTGAACTTGATAACAGAGAAAGACGCATATCCATTACCAAAGAGTGAAGAATGCCTTGATACACTGAGCGAGGCAGTGTTGCTTTCAACTCTCGATTTGTAAAGTGGGTACCACCAGAGTGAAATGGACAAAGAGGACCAGAAGAAAACAGCGTTTATCACTAGGTTTGGCCTATACGAATTTACAAGAATGCCCTTTGGCCTGTGTGGAGCTACTGTGACATTTCAGCGAGCCATGGAACTTGTGCTCAGTTTGTTAAAGTGGAAGGACATTCTAATATATCTATGTGAATATGTCCTGGGGCACAATAATGACAGATAAACTCAGTAACCAATACCTCAGCTATGGCTTCCGCTGTGTGGTCCTTAATCACAAATGCTTCCGCTTTCTGAATCACTGAAAGATCTAGTGAATGTTAACTATAGTGATCATGTTGATGATCATTGTAATAGTTGTGAAAATGCTACCTGTAAAATAGTTATAAAAAATGTTCATAATTATAATAGTGACGATCATGATAATACTGATGGTAATGTTGATGATAATAATAGTAATAATAATAATAATAATAATAATAATAATAATAATAATATACTATTGTTTTATGTATGTCTATGCAAGGGGGTCCACGCTATATAGGCTATGCCTCTAGTGAACTCCCTGTATGCACAATATATACTGTAAATATCATTCAGCCAAATAAATGCAACGTCAATTCCAATACAACTGATGTGAGACTAACTGGTCTGTACTTTCGGCTTCTTTCTTATCTCCTTTCTTAAATAGTGCAGTAATGTGTCCCACTCTCGATTCTTCCGGGACTTGACCACTTTGCAATGACTTATTGTATTTTTTCTTAAAGGACCACTGATTTCGCTTGCTGTTGATTATAGCAATCTTGGGTGAATATTATCAGGACCTATGATGATTGATTGATGTATAATTTATTTGTTTGTTCTATGTTCAGGTTCAAGTTCAAATTCATTTATTTAGATATAAAATGTACAATTTGTAATTACACAATAGGTGGTCCACCAAAGGAAGAGCCTATATAGACGGTGGACCTGTACATAGAGCAAAATATAAATTATACATGTAGGACTGATATTATAAATTATAAGACACAATTATATTTAAGTTAGTCCTATAAGACATAGACAAGACACATGGGGCATGGGACAAATAGACAACATATTTACAGGTACATAGAGAGGTGTGCTTATCTTGTTAATTAAAATTCATTTTAACATTATATGACCATCTGAGTTTTAATTTACAGTTTCTTATTTTTGTCATGTAGTGCTGATGGTGGGTGTAATCAATGACAATATTACTGGTGGTGATATGTTGTGAAAATTATTGTAACGGCATGAGTAATCTGGTGATTACTATTACGACAATTATTATTATTATTATTATTATTATTATTATTATTATTATTTGTTCTTGTGACTCGGTGCAAGTATGATAATGGCATGGTGGTGAGTGATTTTTTCTGTTTTTTGGGGGTTTCTTTTTATTTTTAGGGCCTGGTAGTTTTTTGTAATCATATTTTTTTTCTTCTGTTTAAATGACTGTAGAGTAATAATGTCTATGCATATCTTTGTATTTGTGTTATTCCATAAGTGTGTTGCTTTATGTGAGGGTTCTTGTTGTGCTGCTTTTGGTGTATGATTGGAGCCTTCCAATGTCCTTAAGTTTTAGAATCTTTTCTACTTTAAAGATATCCTGGCCACCTGCTGTTTGTGCACAATAATTTAATAGAGTGCTTTTGTGGTGATTTTAGTTTTTTTAGTTTAGCTTTAGATGTGTTAGTCCAGATAGCAGTACAGAAAGTGGTGTCGGGAAGTATCATTGTGCAGTACATATTTTTAATAATATTCGGTGTTAGATAGGGTTTAGTCTTTATGATGCTACCTTGGATGTTATGACTTCAATATGCTTCTCCCACACCAGATTCGTATCCAAATAGACTCCTAAGTACTTGGCATATTGGGATTCATGTATTATCTGGTTGTCGATATAAAGTTTTCGGCGAGCTGCTTCCTTTAATTTATTAGATTTTGTAAATAATATATAGTTGCTTTCACTCACATTTAAGGACAGTTTGTTAACTTTAAACCAATCTATTAATTTTGCCATTTCATTATTTACATTTTTGTCAAAGTTTCTATGTGCTTATGGCTGCAGAAAGCATTTGTATCATCTGAAAAGAAAATTAAAGAGAGATGGTTACAGACTTTAGGTATGTTAGTCATATACAAGAGAAACAGCAGGGGGCCAAGAACTGAACCGTGGGGTACATCACAGACTACCTCCTTATATTCTGATTGAATTGTACACATTGTTTCCTGTTTGACAGGTAACTCTGCATCCAATTCAATGCAGTGCCCCATATTCCATAGTATGCGAGATTTTGCAATAAAATTGAATTGTCAATTGTATCGAAAGGGTTTGGAAAGGTCCAGGAATACACCTAAAGTATATTCATTATTCTCTAGGGAGACAGATAACTTTTCAATTATATCCACAATGGCAAACATAGGAGAGTGTTTTTCTCTGAAACCGTACTTAGATGGATATAAGATAGATTTTTTATTTAAGTAATTGGTAATTCTACTGAAATACAGCTTTTCCAGGAGTTTATAGAAGAGTGGAAGTACCGAGACTGGCCTATAGTTAGTAAAGTCAGATGCATCTTTAGCTTTGTAAAGCTATGTAACACATGCAACTGTAACATATATGGGTGTTTTGACAACATTTTCGCCCCATTGAACTCTTAACCTCGGAATAGTGTAAAAATCTTTTTAAACTGAACGGTTCTGTTAACGGCTTTCATGGGTCCTGCTTTTATGCGAAGGTGAGCTGACGTCACATCATGAAAAATGTCTAGCGATCAGATGGTTTTAATAAAATAATTAGTGTTTCGTCTATCTGCAGGTATAATACCCCCATAGTCCTTGCACACATTATAATCAAAATCTAACGAAGCTAGTTTAAACCAGTTTTTACCTTGGTTGAAAGTGGCAGATCATATAACTGCCCTGGAAACAGGATAAATGTTCATGGGACCAGATTTTGCAGAGTTCTGTAATTCAATCATACGTTCATCAACATGACCCTTCATGACATACTTTCTGTCATTCAATCATACATTCATTAACATGTTACTTCATGACATGCTTTCTTTCAATCAATCACACATTTATTAACTGATGTCATTTCATGATATCTTATTGGTTAGTTAATCATATGTTCGTTTATTTTAACTAACGTGACTTCACGCAAAATGTCTGGCGATAAGCTGGTTTTAATAAAATAATTAATGTTTCGTCTATCTGCAGGTGTTTGGTTATTCTATTCTTGTTGCCCGATGAACATACCCTCCTACCCAAACAGGGGTAACACAACCTTTAGTCTTGTTTGAAATATAGCCTGTTCAGTGATAGATTACTAATATGATCCAATGGCTTTAGAATTTCTGCAACACAGTGTTTGAATATTTTCCATTTAAAATTATCAATGCCAGCACTTTTAGTTGTGTTAATTTGCGTTAGTATTTTGTGAAAAATTTCTTCTAAGCTAGGTTCAATGTTAGTAAAGTACTTTTTTGTCATTTATGACTGTATTATTGTAAATAACCCGTGATGTTTCTGAATTGTGGTTTTCCTTGTTCAGTAATGATTTAATCAGTTTCCAGGTTTCTTTTATATTATTTTCTTGCTCATCAAATTTATTATGAAAATAATTCATTTTTGCTGTTCTAATTATTTGATTACTCCTGTTTCTATATTTTCTGAATTGTGAATCATTATATTTTGTTGGATATTTGATAAAATTCATATATAACTTGGTTTGCTTGTGACAGGCAGCTATCAATCCTCCTGTTATCCAGGGTTTAGTTGGATTTTGTTTACATTTTTTAATGTTTTAAGTGGAAAGGCAGATTCATAGATCTTAGAGCATATAGTATAGAAGGTGTTGTAGGCTTCTTCACATGGCTGTGACTGAGTTACCTGATTCCAATTTATGCTAGTCATGTTGTTTTTTAAATTTGCAAAAGTAGTCTTCTCTTGGCCTGTACATTGACATTCAATAAGTAAATATTTTAATTTTTTGAACAAACTTAGTCAATAAAGGGTTAATAGATCAATATTAAAGTACCTAATATATAGGCAGATTTCTTTTCATTTTGTAACGTATTTAGAATTTTTTCGAAAGATTTGATAAATTTATCATTGTCAGTTCCAGGAGGTCTTTATGTAACGCCGATAAGTTTATTTTTTGTTTTGTCCATCAGGACATTGAAGTTCCTTCAATAAAAATGGTTTCAATATGCTCTTCATTCATGGATAGATCATCTCTCAAAATACACTGTACATTGTCCTTTGTGTAAATGTCTACACCATCTGCTTTTCAGAGATCTATAAAATTATTAAATTTATCAAAGTTTTGTAGCAGTGATCTAATGTTAATATGGGTTGTTGAGAAAGAAATCATATCTGCGCTCATGAGAATGTTATCATTAAATTCTTTCTGAAGTATATAATCACAAAGAGGAAAATTAAGACTTTCGTCCAGAGAAATTTGTGCATTTCTTTTGTTGATTTCCAGTTCAGGCTCCTACAGATCCTCTTCACTGTTCCAGATTAGTGTAGCACGCACAGTGAATGAATTTCTGCTGAACGATGTCCTGGGTCTTTGTGGATATATCTTTTTTGAATTGCCACAGTTGCTAAATCTTGATATCATGTCGTTCCACATTTTGATAAAATCACATGAGCTTGGATCATACTTCACATTGATCATCTTGTACATCTCTATCATGTCTCCTCAAACATTCCTGTAACTCAGTGCAGGGAGCTTTAGTTTCTTGAGCCTTTCTGGATAGCTTAAGTCCTTCATTCCAGGTAGATGCCTGGTTGCCCTCCTTTGCACTTATTTTTAGTTGTTCGATGTGTTTGATTTTGTATGGTGCCCAGACGAAACTAGCATAATCTAGGTGCACTCTTACCAGTGATTTATATAATGGAATGCATGTCTACTGATCCATGTATTGAAATGCCCTCCGGATGATTGCGAACATGAATGTTGTCTTTTTTGCTTTTTCACCGATATGCTTTTCGAAAGAGATGTCTTCATCAATGTCCCAATGTCCCTATGACACCTATGTCCCTCTCCTCTAACTATTTCCAGAGATTTCCCCAGTAGCTGATATTTGTAGTCACTGACTGGACTAATCTTTCCGAATTGCATCTGTCTGCCCTTGTCAGGGTGGAATCGCAAAAGCCATGTATTACTCCACTGCATGTGATAGTATTTCAAGGTCATTTTGCAGGATCTCATGTTTTCTTTAGATTTGATTATGTTGAAGAGGTTTGTGTCATCTGCAAACATGTATGCCATTGAACTAACTATATCTGGTAGATCATTGACAGATATAACAAATAGCAAGGGCCCTATAACAGATCCTTGCGGAATTCCAGATGTGACATCAGCCCAAGATGTTTTTCTGTTAATCTGTACTCGTTGTTTCTTATCATGTAAGAAGTTTGCTGTACAATTTAGTACTGGTCCTACAATTTCACATGCTTTCAATTTTTCAATAAGCCTTCTTTGTGCTACACAGTCTATTGATGCCCTTTCATCGATGGCCTTTGTCCATATATCTAGCACCTTTAGGAGTTGCAGTGTCATAGACCTGGCCACCATGAACCCATATTGCGTGTCCATAACAAGATCTTGCTCCGTCATATACTTGATGACATGTTCCTATACAATTGTCTCCAACACTTTACAAATAATTGAGCTAAAGCTTACTGGTTGGTAGTTGTGGCTAAGGAGCTGTTTCCTTTTTTTGAAAATCACACTAATTTGGGCCTTCTTCCAGCTGCTCAGCACTTCTCCCATTTCCACTGATTGGTCAAAGATCTTTGTTAATAGTTTAATTATGGGTGCCGCCACTTCTCTTATAAATTTTGGATGATGTTTGTCCATTCCTGGAGATTTGTTTGGGCAAAGGTATTTGAGCAGCTTACATACCTCACCTTGAGTTATTGAGATTTTACTAATACATGTCGCCTCTGCCTTGAGTTTACTGTCTAATATTGGTACCTCCCCATCTGATTGAATTGTGAAGGCGCTACTGAAAAATCCTGATGGAATGTCAACCATAGCATCCCAGTTGATACTGTTTAGTTGCTTATTAATTTAATCATAATTTGCTTTGTCATAACATTTCCCGGGTTGCGTTGGCTTATGTACAATTGAATAGAATTTATATTCAAATACAATAAAACTATGGTCACTTTTACCTAATGGACTTTGAAGTTCCATTTCACTAATCATATTTGCTTTATTTATTATGATGAGATCCAGAATGTAAGTGTATTCGCCCCCCCCCCCCACCACACCACCCCACCATCTTGTTGGCTTATGAACCTGTTGGAAGAGAAAGTTATCTTGTAAACATTGTACAAACTTATATTCATTTGTATTATATTCTCTCCTTTCATGCTCCGCGTGCTCCAATTAATGTCCGGGTAATTGAAATCTCCCTTAAAGATATAATGTGAAAGTCCCAAGTTGTTGGCTTCATTGATAACTTCGCATAATTTGATATTATTGACATTTGTACCACTGTCTGACCTATAGAGCAAACCAATGAGTAAGTCATAATTCTTATTTAGTTTCACTTTAACGAATGTGTGCCCCTTAAAGTTTGTATTCATTTATTTTCACTTCTGTTGCATATAGAACTTTATTTATATACAAAAGTAATCCTCTTCCCACATCATTATCTAAGTTCTTGTCATAGCTGGAAACATAATCTATACTGAATTCTGCAGGATTTAACTTATGCAATGAGTTCTTTGGCTTTACTTCTGTTATCCATATAATATGTGGAACTATATCTTTTGTGCTCACCTCAAATTAATCAATTTTATTTCTAAACTGATCTGCATTTGTATAACAGCACTTCAAATTATTACAAAATGAAAACGGATTTACACAACTATTTACATTAGAGTCTTTCTTTGTCTTCTTTGCTTTTTATTTTCTACTTTTATGATTTTATGTGCCCATGGTGGGCTTCTGTAGCTCGTCGGGGTAGTGTCTGGCCATTCTGGTGTATCATGTTGACTCGCCGCGCCGCAAGTGCACGACGAATGATGACGCTGGTTAGCATCCAGTCTCGGGGTGACGGATCCTGTACGAGACTGCCCTGAGGGTAACAAAAACCGGCTCCTAAGGCCGGTGGAACTCAATCATTCCGGTGGGGTCATGCGACCATTGTCGCGAACATTAAATACACCGGTATGCCTGTTCATAGCAATTTCGTGATCTATGGACTTACAAGATTTGATTTGGTGACCTAAAAATTTAAGTCTATACAATGATTTTACCTAAACAACTATGAGTATGCTAGATAAAACTAAATAAGAGCATACGAAAATACGAGACAGAGAGAGCCAGATGAACTTTTAAACATGGTGCTCCCGGAGGTACCACACAGACTCATAGGTCCGCAGAGGTATCCCCGCAAGGGAGGCTCCCATACACAAGACTTAACTAATTAACTTAATATAAGTTATTATACCTCTAAGCTGAAAGGAAGAAGATTATCTCGGACGAAAAGTTGTGTGCCTCACGCGGACACTACTCCTAGTGCTAATTTGTGTGAGGAGTATTATCCTCGCGTGGACCATCGTCGCTGAATCCTTGCGAGAGGCAAGTGCATCGCGCGGGCCTCCATCTCGGAAAGGTGTCGCCACTGCTTAAAGCGGGAGAAGAGTAGTAGGCAAAAATGGGCCCACTCTAATATTTCAGCCAAACAAATGCTTGAAAGAGAAAAGACCATACCTAGTGAGATTATGACTATAGGGTTGCGTGCGGTTTTACGTGCCGGTGGGACGAACGATTCTCGAAGGAATCCCACATCACCGTCTTATGTGATTCTTAGTATGCTGAATTAGTAGTCGCCACTTTATTTATGCGGGCCTTCTGCTTTGCTTCTACTTGCTTTTAGTTTTGAGAAACAAGAACTATTTTAGGCCGCTAATGGCAGGTGTCTACCTAGCTGTTAGACATGGCTGTCATTGAGAACGGATGCCCTAAGACATCAATACTGAAGACAGCGCTCATACATGTTACTTAGTAAGATCTCCGAACTGGATAAGAATCCGAACATCTCGCTCCGTAACTACATAAAACGTCACAAGACACTGGTTACTTTTCACAAAATCATTTTTAGGCAACTGATCTATCGTTAGGGTGGGGTGACAAAATCTTGAAGTTGTGAGTCTTACTGTAGTGCGGGGCTAGATTATTGCACTGCCGGAAGAGAAGAATATACTACAGATTTCTTAACGAAGAAAGTGTCTCTAATCGTATTAAACCTATCCTATCGAGCTGAATAGAAACGGTTTAGTCGGTAGCATGCCGGGCTAAACAGAGTTATAGCACGGACAGCAACCGCAGTGAAAAATTGTTGGTGGCGGGAGAAAGTGCTGCATATATAAGTGTTGCTGTATAGTGTTTCCTACGTGCACTGCAGTCCTATATTTTCTATGAATAAACAAAACATGAACTGATGGCCACTGGCCATATACATATATATATATATATATATATATAAACCAACCAGAACAATCAATATAGTGTAATATGATCAGAATTATATATCTTAGTACAGGTTAACGAACCTACTACGGTGCGGTTAGTGAAAACACCTTACAGAAAATGAAAATAACTATAAACATATACAGAAATTATAACTAGCGGTCCTAAGACCAGTACGGTACCTTTTAATTATCGGGACCGTTTATATGGATACAACATCATTAAAAGAGTACATTCAGTGGAATAATTAAAATGTGAAGTATAGTTACTTGAATACTCGGTAGCCATTCTTAAGCTAGGCTATCGTGTTACTGAAATTGATACGTCATTCCTTAGTTGACGCGAGTTGATGCATTCTCTGGAAGCTGGAAAGTTCTCGCAGGTCGATTCACGCAAGTTGGTTCCGCAAACAGGATTCCCGCAAGAACATGGCGGGAGTACATCGCTCAGCACATTAAGCCTAATGGAATGTCTAACGAGTAGTCAGCAAGAGATACAATCATTACTGCTGTGAAGAAAGTTCCCGGACACCGATGGCACGGATGGAAGGTGACAACAACCCGATCACAAGCAGGGGTTGTCAGATGCAAATGAAGATACAAAACAAAGCGTAACGGTGCTGGGTACATCAGCCAGCTCTGAAGATGCACCGGGCAGAGTTTACTTGCTGCAGTCGAAAGTTAGAAGAACCTACACAACATTAGTGCAGTGACAGTTGAAATACCACTTTTAGGCGTGGCCGGCAGATCCGGCGAGTCATCCATCAAATAACATTCTGCCTCTACATCTGTAGAATCGCATATTCAGGCCGTAAAGGCCTCACCGCAAGTTCGTGTTCCGAAGTAGGTATTGATATTCGTGAACGATAGTTAGAAAGTTCCAAATTGCTCCCGCAAGTATGGAGTTACAAAATTGTTTTTATTGCAGTGTGTTGGCACTGCTAGCTATGGGAGAGAACGCATCAGAAACCGAAATTATATGCGTAATATCTGTCGCTCAATAGTAGCTAGTACAAGTTCAACCTGTTCGGCCCCTGGTCGAGGATGCTCTCGATCTCTGGATCGTGTCTCCTTTAATACTCCTCCTGACGTCACAAGCGCAGGCCCCAACCAATCAGCGTTCGAGCAACAGCCAATCACCGCGTAGCTAATAATACCACAGTCGAATGTTCTAGAACATTCTAGAAGTTCTGCGTCAACGTGGTTATGACGTCACAGCAATACAAGAAGTGTTTTCCGTGGATAACTCAGCCATTTCTTAACCGATTTTGAAATGGTTTACAGATTTAAAAAGCCCGTCGAATTATGGTCTTGATTAATGTCAGATTCAGTGGAAATAGGTAATCATAAAGGATTACAGAGTACCATCTCGGTACACTAAAAGCGCCATCCTATCTTGGTCTTAAACTACGTGCTCCATCAAAAATAGCATCCAAGCGTGCGCATGCGCATTATGCGCTTTAACGAACTTAGTCGTTTTACAACGCGATCTCTCCCATAGGCCCATATACGCTTATGGCTCTACCCAGGGGGTCGTGTTCAGGGAACGAAACCAGGATGGGCAGCGCGTACCCAGCTTAGCTGGTACGGCCGGTACCTCACCGATCGATCCAAACTACACCAACCCCTCCTAGTTTGACATCCATGGCAAATGATCGCGTATGGCAGATCGACGCATGGACGTATGCTAGGCAGGAATTATAGACTTCCCGGGTAGGCGCATGGCTGGAGACGAGTAGTGATGCAATAGGCATGTATTCAAGAGACAGATCACATAGAGGTGCCAAGAGGAGGGGGAGGCATACTTTTAGTTTTCAATTTTTGTAATAATATATAAAATATATGTATATTAAATATATAATTTTCACGTAGCATACCCTTATGGGATATTTTAAAATATTACGGTCGAATTACTTGCGCACCCCAGGTAAATAAAGGTGTACGCAACACGCATCTTGATTTAAAATATTTGCGGCCCGTTATAGCGGGTCCGCAACGGGCAGCTCTCGTTGACCCCATAGCCGTCCTGACATCTAAGACAGGAAGAAAAATAATTAAAAAAATAGAACATAATAATAACTCAAAAGTTAGTTTATCAGGCAGCCCCAGCATAGCTGAGACTGCGTGACGGGATTATGACATTATTGCACTGCAGGGTGTTGTATTTTTTACGTCGCACACGACGTTCTTACAACACCAGAGTCCACAGTGCTCATTTTGTGTGGGACACAGCTGGGCAACTAAGTTGCGCAACTGTGTCAGCTAACCATAGTCATCCCAGGGATGTGATTCAATTGATCTAACATATATAGTCTTGCCTTAGCGTATTCAAATTCTTTGATCAACATAAAAACAGGGTATTACTTATTCCCGAGGAGCATCACCTTTTAATTAGCGTGATACGGTTTTACAGATTGGATGCTTATAAACTTGCCTATTTTAAATTTAGGCTGGATCACTCGATGGGGTGTGTGGGAGCCAGGTGTGGTCAGCGGTTATTACCCCGACTCACCCTCGCTACTCCTCCATCGTAGTCGTGTCTTTGGGCGGCTCTTGTGTTTAAAGCGTTTGATCCAATTTACTGGAAATAGCAGTAAATGTTACTTGGCTCTAAAAAGCATGTGGTTGATCGGAAACATATATGGTGTTTATGGCGACGGCCAAAATGCTGTTCCTGAGGTGTAGTCTGTTGTAGATGCGAGCGATAGAAATATATATGTTACATCAATAATCTGTATTATGTCTCCAATTACGCGAGTGCTTTAACATGCGTCTTGGTATATGTCTGTAATAGGTAGTTCTCAGCCCGTGTTGATTATAGACTGGAACGCAATTTTTTTTGAAATTCTCTCTGTAATTATACTGTCAGATTTTTTATGCCGCTTTACCAGCCCGTGCGCTAATGATTTGTAGTACGTTAGAGCAGTTGTGTTCTTAATCAAAAATCTAACAGTAAAGTTGTAAGTAATTTGATGTGTGGTTTAAACAGATCTATTCAGGCGGTAGATCAATATTACTGATCCCGTCAAGATAGCTGTGTTTTCCGAGCGGGAGGGCTTGCCAAGCATTCTTCTCAATGGGTAGAACTAGCTTCATCCCGGCCTAGACCAGACATATTAATACCATTTAATAATGGTTAAATTACAGTACAACTCGAAAGTGGGTGCCACAGTTATTACAAATTACAATGCCGTCGTTCGAAGATTGTGAATACAGTCAACCTGAGTGTCTGTGTTTCTGACATGTTGGTGATTTGAATCTGATATGCGTGGCTGGTTATCTGTGGATGATACATGCGCTGTGGTGAAGGTGACGTGTTTATGGCCGCCAGGTGCGGGAATGGGGAAGGAGAGGTGGCGTGAATGTCGACTTTATCGAACCCTGAGGGTATTTCACTCTGTAATGGCCGAGCCCATGGGCGGGACAGAGTTACTTTAGAGCGCAGATGACCTGTCGGATGCTGTCGTAACTTTGATCAATCCATTGTCGAATTCAACTTTTCGGTAGCAAAATCCCACTCATGACTAACGACAATGCGGGCATCTTGCTCTCTTAATAATATCGACTGTTATTAGGTATAGATGATGTATGTTTGTAGATGTATGTGCTGTTTTCGTACGATGTCGGGAAAAGGGAAAAGGGGAGGACCGTTGGACAAACGTTCCTCCTGTGACGCACACTGTAGATGGCTGTAGTGCATTCCTTATATCCATATGATTAGTTCTCCCGTATTGGATAAAAAGGCGTGTGCGGGAGATTTGTCGGCTGCTGTCTGTTGATGATAATGCTGTTGTCGGGATGTCTGGGCTGCTGTATGATGCTGATGTTATAAGCGAAGTGGGCGCATTCCAGTTTTCCATGCTGGTGAATGCCAAGTCTGTTGTTATTGCGGGAGGTGGAGGTTTGTGGGAGATATTATTTCTCCCGTAATTTGTGTGGGAGGAATTTGTTGCGGGAATTTTATGTCTCGGGAATATCGGGAATTAATTAATACCGGTAGGTGCTGCTAAGCGATGTTGTTGCTGATGTTGAATGTCTCCGTTATGCTGAGTATAACCGAGTAGGTATGTGATGTACGCGCAATGACAAATTGACGTATCCAGCCTTGAGGGCAGGCGTGTTCTGTATGTTATGACGTTCTGTCCGTGGTGTGATGTCCTGACTGCTCTCGGGGGAGTATGGTAGGCCAATGGGTGGGAATGGGAAGAGATCGGAGGAACGACTTTCCATCCGGTCCCTTAGACAGATCGAGTAGACCCGCGCTGAGGAAGGAGAGGGCGAGTACATATCTCGTCATCGTCGTCAGCATTAGCCGCCTGTTCACTCACGTTCTGGCTTGGTAGAAGTGGGGCTGAACTGGCACCACAGTGCTCTGCACTAACCGTAGGAATACTAATTTCCGTATAAATGTCTGTCTGGGTACCGGTGTCATGAGAAACGCCCAGTCCGAGCTCTGGTGCTGGGTCATCACTGATACAAGGTTTAAGTCGATCGAAGTGGATGACTGAGGTCAGGCCATCCGAAGCACGGATACAGTAGGTCACGTCCGACGTCTTACCTACTACCAAATAGGGGCCTTTCCACTGGTAACTCAGTTTACTTGGCACGTTTGCAGACCGTTGTGAATCGTATACCCAAACCATCCTTCCTGCTTCATACGGATCTCAATGTACCCTCCAGTCGCGCCATGTCTTTTGCCACCGGTGTGCAGTGGATAAGGTTTCTCTCACTAACTCGTAGGCTTGTTCTATCCTTTGCCAGAGGAGTTCAACATAGAGAGATGGTGAATTTTTTTCTCCTGGTATTCGAGGCATGGGCAGATCCATGGGTAAGGCTAATTCATGGCCTAACATTAACCGAGCAGGGGTATAATCCGTGCTGGAATGTACTGAAGTGCGGTAGGCCATGAGTACACACGGGAGCCATAGGTCCCAATCTCTACAATCAAGGCGTGTTTCCTTAGTAAGCATCTCCGTGAGAGTTCTGTTGAATCTCACTCCGGGGGTGGTATGGAGTCGTCCTTGTCTTGACGATATGGAACAATTTGCAGAGCTCTGATATGAGCCGGCTCTCAAAATTACTTCCTTGATCGGAGTGCAACTCATAAGGCATACCAAAGCGGCAGAACACATTGCTGGCCAAGACCTCCGCTATGGTGGATGCCTCTTGGTCCGGCAAAGCAAATGCTTCTACCCACTTCATAAAATAATCTTGTAATACGAGGATGTATTTATTTCCATTATCTGTGGTATTCAAGGGTCCGAGCACGTCAATAGACACTCGCTCCCACGGTGCACCAACAATCTTAATTTGAGATGGTGTGATATGGTGTTGGCCAACAGCGCGTTTTTGGCATGGGATACATTTGGCAACCCATGCCTTGGCACTATCGCGAATCTCAATCCAGTGGAATCTCAATTTGATATGGGCAACAGTCCTTTCCACGGCCAGATGCCCAGCATTATCATGTACTTGTTTCAATATGAGTTCACGATAACTTTCTGGGACTACCAGACAGTCATTAATATACAGAACATTATTTATTAATCGACATTCTTCGAACCATTGGTAATAATATTTTGCCGTAGTGGAAAGTGGTGTTACTGATTCCTTGGGAGGACGAACCCCCTCCTGGATCCATGCGTATATACTTCGTGTCTGTACATCTGTTGTTTGGTGGTGTGCGATTTTCTCCGAATTCCACTCTGTGCACCTCAATTCGGAGAACTCCAGAGATGGTTGTGTTGACTGTGTCATGGTGGCGGCCCCTTTGTGTTCAGCTTCCACGCCAATTCTACTGAGGGCGTCGACGTTCCCATGCAATTTGCCGGGATGGTGAATAACGTTAAAGTTATAGGCCTGCAGGGATTCTTGCCATCTCGCTACCTGGCCCTCCGGATTTTTCAAGTTCCTGAGCCACCGGAGTGTAAAAGAGCGCCCGTACTGAAAGTGTTTATAATACTTGACGAAATGTACCGCCGCTAATAGTTCTCGCTTGGTGGTTGCGTATCTTCTCTCCGTTCTATTCAGAGTACGCGAACCATAGCCCAATACCTGCTCCGTTCCATCTTCTGTGACCTGAGATAGAACTGCGCAGATAGCGTAAGCTGAAATGTCTAAGTGTCTAAGATGAAATCGAGGTTTGGATTAGGATGAGCAAGAATCGGGGCGGTCGTCAAGAGTTCCTTCAGCGCCCTGAAGGAGCCTTCACACTCACTCGTCCACTCAAATGGTCGATCTTTCTCGGTCATCTTGTAGAGGGGTGAAGCAATCTCGCTGAAATGTCGGATGTAACGGCGATAGTACTGGCATAGGCCAAGAAAACTCTGTGTTTCCGTAACTCAGCTACTGCCTTAGTTTTTTACGGCTGAGTAGCCACTCCATCACCGGATATGACATGTCCCAGGAACTCAATGCTCTGTCTAAAGAGATGACATTTCTTCGGTTTGAGTTTCAAATTGGCCGTGCCGAATCGTGAAAGCACGGTGTCCAAATTTATTACGGTTTGCTCAATCGTGGATCCGAAGACTATTACTACTTGCCAGTAACCGCTAGCCAAGTCAAGGGTATAAAACCACTTGGCTCCGAACAATGAATCCAAGGCCTGATCTATCCGAGGCAACGGATAAGCATCCTTAATGCTAAGATCATTAAGGTGGCGGTAGTCGATACAAAACCGCAAGGTTCTGTCCTTTTTGCCAGCTAGTACTATTGGGCTAGCCCATGGAGATGCTGAGGGTTCAATAATACCAGTCCGCAACATGTCGTTCACTTGTTGGTGTGATTCCGCTTCTTTATGAATGGGAAGACATCGTACCGGTTGTCGTACAGGGTGATTATTGCCCGTATCGATAGTGTCGTACGAGATGAGTCTCTCCGAGATCCATGTCTCCAGAGGAGAAACTATCATGATATTTATGTAGTAATTTCCGAATTTCACGTTTCTGTGATTGCAGTAATCCAACTGTGGCACATAGATACAAATCATGTAAATGTTCAGGTAAATCATCAGTCATATGTGGTGTTGTGTCAGCGGGTGTAGGTGATTCCAATGAGATTATGTCCTCTAAATGCCCGCAGCGTACTCCTGGTTCCAGAGTGATGGGATCTGCGGTACCATTGAACACTCTAAAAGGTATATTTTCCTTATTAGTAGTGTCTACTATTATTTGGGGACTTGCGCATTGTGAGGCGATCATATAATCAGGATCTGGTTCCAGCATGGCGATGTGCGTGTTGCTTCCTAACTGTGGTACGGTGGCCCATAAGATTTGTTCCTGTCCCGGCTCAACTGTGGTGGTACTTGATAACATATGCTTGTACCCTATGGCCTTCCCGGTGTGGTTCCCTGTCCCCACCACGCCGGACGGACGCCCAGTTCCCCACACAGGATGCAGCTTAGGCTAGGTGCCTCTCCGTATATGCCTGAGATAAAGACCTCTCCAAGTTATGGGACCATAATCCGGGACAGCGTCAATATGCACACTGATGACTTCCGAGCCGAGTGAACACAGTACTGGGCACCAATAGGGTCATCTTGGCAAGGGGCTGTAGCCCCGCATAGACCGTACCACGTAGGCGATGTCCGCTAGACACATCGCAGCTAAGGCCCACGCGTAGATCGTACTTTGATGTCATTGTAGCTGAGTTGCCCTGCACAGATCGTACTAGACAGATCATCCACCCCATGGGTACCTGGGCGCCAGACTGCCCCACCCATCTGGCAAGTGACACATTACACCGTCTCACACACATACCCTCCTGCTTCCCAAAGAATCACTTTTCATGACCTCTGATCACAGAACGCATGACTCGCAATACGACCGCTTGCGATGGCCTGACTGTATATTGAGCCATATTGATCATACAGATGAACTGACATGATCAAGACGACCGGCCGGTGACCCAGTCGATAGCGATCCCCATCTGAGCTTACGCCCAGGGGCAAGCGACGGTCTGATCCGTACCTATCTGCCAACAGAATACGAACTTTTACTGTTTTCCCCGGCCTTGCCTGCAGGGCATCTCCGACAAAACACAGCCACAGAATTTTTGCAGAGACTTGAGTGCCCTGGGTGTGGATTGTCATCCATATACCACGTATGTCCACTTACTGAGACCGGATGAACCAAAAATCTCGACAGCCCGAACAATACGCCGACTAGACGGTACCACAGTAGGATGTCAATTCATCCTTCGTTAGACACAGCGGCCTTCAGTATCTCCTCTGCACTATATATGATACGTTGTTGTTTTACATGTCTCTGGGCCTTCGTGGGTCCACTGCCGCCTGTTTGCAGCAAGCTTCGAGGAGCCTGTCCCTCTAGGTCACCGCACACGTATCGTATAATGACGATACCAGTCAAAGAGGTATTCGCCGGCCGTGTATGTTGAGTCCTGTTGTTAGCAATGTATGATGGCTTCAGTGGCACTGAGGAAATCAGAGCCAAGGAGGGCATCGTTGTGAATAGAGGCGATGCCAACTCGCTGTATGAATTGCATCTCCTCTATTTGGATGACTAAATTGACTACACCGGCTATGGGCACATAGCTGTCTGTAGGTAAATGTTTGTAGGTTTAAGGGGAGGCTTCTTATGAGATGGGATGCTCTCATATAAGCGCTTGTTAAATACTGTGATTGAAGCACCAGTGTCGACGGTAGTACTGGTGGAAATGCCACTAAACAGACAGGCACATTTGTATATCACTTTGCGGTGTACCTGTGGAAGAGTTTCCAATGATGCCGTCTGCGACAATGGCGTCGGAGCGGAATCACTCTGTATGTACTCTGACTGTTTCCGAATGGCTTCTCATAATGTTGTGTGAGGAAAGGGCCAGTTCGTCATCGCCACTGCTGTGAGGGCTGCGGTGAAAGCGGAGCTTGGGGTAGCAATGGTGATGGAGTTGTTGCTGTTTCTGGGTATGCTGTATTGGTGTAAACGGCGGTGCGCACGGGATGACGGATGAGCTCCACCTGTGCAAGCCATTTCTTACAATGCTTCATGGGATGTTTTGGTGAAGCACAGAAGAAACAGTGATGCTGCCAGGGCCGTGTTTTTCCCTGTTTACGGCGGCGCATGTGAATCCATGAGGCGGAGTGGACCGCTTCTCGTGAGTTGCTGCTTTCTGTAGATGCGGGAGATGATGCTGGATGGGGTGGTGTTCTGCCTACCACGAAAGGACACCGAGAATTTAGTGCCTTGGTGGCGGGACGTGGTGCTTGCAAAAACGTTGTTTCAGCGGAGGTGCTACAACCTACCACTGCCGTTTTACAGAGGAAAGAAGGCTTGTTATGCGCAGAGAAAGAGGGGGATGACAATGCTGCGCATGGGGGAGGCAACGTAGGCATTTACATGTGTGAAGCCGTGCATTTGGGTGTCGATGTAAAAGCTGAATTTGGTTGGTAATGGTTGGCCACCGAACATTGTTGTATGAAGGCCGCAGTTGACGGCTTCTCTGGTTGCGGTGTGCTGCGGCTGACCGCATCCGAAACAGGTGTCTGGTGGCATTGCAGTGTTGGTGGTGTTCTTTGTCCTGAAGTTAGTGGTGGCGAGGTTCGTGCTGAGTGTGGTGACTAAATTTGTTAGTGCGGAGATCTGCTTATTGATCTCATCTATCCATTCTTTCATGTTGCCGGTGTTATTGTTTCGCTGGTTCCCGCGCCCGGTGGCCCCGTTGTAGCTTCCTCCATGGGCACGCCCCCTTCCTCCAGGCACTTGGTATTCGGTGGGGATACGCTTCTCGCCCGTCACCTGGTCCTATGGAACTAACCGTTTAACCTGTCATTAGGTTTATGTACAAGTTGCCCAATTTTGCACTGCGGTGGGGAGGATTGTTCAGCAAATAAAATAATAATTAATATATATGTTTTCGCAGTGCTTTCCTACATTGGCAGAAGTGCTAACTGCTAAGTATCCGAAGATATGGAGGGAATGTGTGTGATACCACACACTGGTCATCACTGCTCGGAAACCCCAATAGTTTCCCAGAGTCGGATCAGCCCATGGTGCAGATAGGGGCAGCCAAATAATTAAGAAGCCACAAGGCTGAGTGGAGCATGAAGAGAGACAAAATCTTGGAGTTATGAGTCTTACCGGAGTGTGGGGCTAGATTATCGCACTGCCGGAAGAGAAGAATATACTACAGATTTCTTAATCAAGAAAGTGTCTCTAATCATATTAAACCTATCCTATCGAGCTGAATAGAAACGGTTTAGTCGGTAGCATGCCGGGCTAAACAGAGTTATAGCATGAACAGCGACCTCAGTGAAGAATTGTTGGTGGCGGGAGAAAGTGCTGCATATATAAGTGTTGCTGTATAGTGTTTCCTACGTGCACTGCAGTCCTATATTTTCTATGAATAAACAAAACATATGAACTGATGGCCACTGGCCATATATATATAAACTAACCAGAACAAGCAATATAGTGTAATATGATCAGAATTATATATCTTAGTACAGGTTAACAAACCTACTACGGTGCAGTTAGTGAAAACACCTTACAGAAAATGAAAATAACTATAAACATATACAGAAATTATAACTAGCAGTCCTAAGACCAGTACGGTACCTTTTAGTCATCGGGACCATTTATACGGATACAATATCATTAAAAGAGTACATTTAGCGGAATAATTAAAATGTGAAGTATGTGAATACTTGGTAGACATTCTTAAGTTAGGCTATCATGTTACTGAAATTGATACGTCATTCCTTAGTTGATGCGAGTTGATGCATTCTCTGGAAGCTGGAAAGTTCCCGCAGATCGGTTCCCGCAAGTTGGTTCCACAAACAGGATTCCCGCAAGTACACTCATGGAGGGAGTACATCGCTCAGCACTGTAAGCCTAATGGAACGTCTTACGATTAGTCAGCAAGAGATACAATCATTACTGCTGTGAAGAAAGTTCCCATACACCGATGGCACGGATGGAAGTTGACGACAAGCCGGTCACAAGCGGGGCTTGTCAGATGCAAATGAAGATACAAAACAAAGTGTGACGGTGCTGGGTACGTCAGCCAGCTCTGAAGACGCACCGGGTAGAGATTACTTGCTGCGGTTGAAATAGCACTTTTAGGCGTGGCCAGCAGATCCGGTGAGTCATCCATCAAAGAACATCCTGCCTCTACATCTGTAGAATCACATATTCAGGCCGTGAAGGCCTCACCGTAAGTTCGTAGATATTGATATTCGTGAACGATAGTTAGAAAGTTCCAAATTGCTCCTGCAAGTAGCGAGTTACAAAATTGTTTTTAGTGCGGTGGGTTGGCACTGCTAGCTACGGGGGAGAACCCGTCAGAAACCGAAGTTATATGCGTAATATCTGTCGCTCAATAGTAGCTAGTACAGGTCCAACCTGTTCGGTCCCTGGCCGAGGATGCTCTCGATCTCTGGATCGCGTCTCCTTTTATAATCCTCATGATGTCACAGGTGCAGGCTCCAACCAATCATCGTTCGAGCAACAGCCAATCAGCGCGTAGCTAATAATAGCACAGTCGAATGTTCTAGAATATTCTAGAAGTTCTGCGTCCACGTGGTTATGACGTCAGGGCAATATTTTGAAGATAATCAAGAAGAGTTTTCCGTGGATAACTCAGCCATTTCTTAACCGATTCTGAAATGGTTTACAGATTTAAAAAGCCCGTCGAATTCTGGTCTTGATTTATGCCAGATTCGGTGGAAACAGGTAATCAAGAAGGATTACAGAGTACACTAAAAGCGCCATCCTATCTCGGTCTAAACTATGTGCTCCATCAAAAATAGCATCCAAGCGTGCGCATGCTCACTATGCGCTTTAACAAACTTAGTCGTTTTTACAACGCGATCTCTCTCATAGGCCCATATACGCTTATGGCGCTACCCGGGGGTGGGGGGGGGGGGTGGAGGCGTGTTCAAGGAACAAATCCAGGATGCGTGACGTGTACCCAGCTTAGCTGGTACGGCCGGTACCTGACCGGTCGATCCGAACGGCACTTCTTACAAGGTACGTGTAGTCCCGCAAGTCATTTTTTCCTATACCTTGGCTTCGGCATGCAGCTTACGATCCTCTCTCTCTCTCTCTCTCTCTCTCTCTCACTCTGGCTTTCCAATTTACCGTATGACTAAGCTCATCTCAGGTGGATCTTTTGGTGCATTGCTACCGGCATTTTCCCAATGTTCTCCTGGCTAAGCGTCTGGCACTCTTCTTTTACTATTTGCCGGACATTTCCCTCGTCACATTTTCTAGTGAATTCTAGCTCAATATTTATTATCCTCATCTCGAATTGTGCTAGGAATTTGTTGCATCTTTCTTCGACTTTACGGTCTGCTGCTATGTTTTTCTACTTTCTTTCTGCACAGAGCGCAAAGCCACATGGTATCTAAGTCAACAGTTTGTATTCGCTATCTGGCTTGTTGAGTCATTTAGTACAATAATGCTTACTACATCATTGACATTCCAGAATTTTGGCTGAGGGGTCAGTGAGTACGTTATCACATATGTTGCACTCCTAGGCAGTAGCATCACTTTGGTCATCCGATAAAGCTTGATATTTGTTCGGCGACACAATTTCATCCTGCTGGCTATTTTGGGGCATGTTTCTAGACCAAACCATACCTCTTGTGATTGGCTTTTTGCTCACAGACATTCCTGATTCGCTCATGAGATCTAATCACTGATTACCTTATTTTTAGGGTTTACAAGTATGTTTGTGTTTATATATGTGCTGTAGTCATATATTTGGCACCTTGAATAGTAACCATGAATTTTGTATCATTTTCAAAATAATTGAAAGGGAAAATAGTTTAGTTACATTGGATACACCACCATTGGCTCATCAGAATTTTCTAGTTTTTCATAATCTGAAATAGTTAGGCCTTTAGAGCATCTTAGATGCACAACAATCATATAGAATTGCACATTGATTAGACTTAACATATTTGCTGCAACATAACCATGGGAGCCGGATGGACATGGACAGCAAGAGTTGGATGACTGGAGGATATTGCTAGCTACTGTGATGGAAAGACGGTGTGATTTTGATGGAACGGAAAATTTATAGTGAGAGTTACCTGGTACCATGCTGCTGACCATTCCCTGATCTCCGCTGCCACTGATATTACTCTACCAGTGAGTGCACCCAATGTGAGGAGCAACAGAATGGCAGCAGTAATCAGAGACTGGATTGCACATGAGGTCTGGCTGCATCTGTAAAACCAGCATACAAGTGGGGGTGGGGGAGGGGGTGGTGGTAAAGGAGCATGTGATATGCTAGGGTGCATGTAGACGTGGCTACACATATATAGACTATGACTACTCACATTAGCAGCAGATATTTGCGTAGTACATGTAATTTTGTTCCTCGTTATATTGCAGCATTACATGTATTTAGACTAAAGACTGTGCTATATTACATCATCTAAAAGTAAATACATACAGGATTGTTCAATTACAGGTATTGTCATGAATCATGATGTCATAGATGTGGAACAATATCAAGCAGACAATTTCATACTGAAACACTATTGAGCGACTGCGAGTACAGAAACACCCTGGCCTATTGTAATACTGGTGATCTCTCAATTGGCTATCAGCATTTATCTGTTAGCAGTACTGACAACAATGCCAAGGATGTAAAGAGGGGAGCCATTAAAGTTCGCTTCTTAACTGGCACATATATTTACAGTCAAAGCTAAGCAGATTTAACCAAAACAAAGTCGATCCTACCTGTCCTTTGTGTCAGATTGCAAGCAAAGACTATACCCACAACATTATCCAATATGGTGCTCTGCATAACTATAGGAAACAGTTTACAATGTATAAAAGCTGTAGTGGCCAAATGCTGTGGTTCCCATCACTGGAACATCATTAGTAGTGTCCCTATCCTTCTTACTAAACTTATTATAGACTGTACTGCATTGTCTACCTGCGGAATACTACCGTATAGTTCTGACCTTCTATATAACGTTGAACTACTTAGCAGTTAACTCTGTTATAGCATACACTTTGGCAGAGTTCATATTCTCAACACTATACCAGGAAGATTAGCCCATGTCTAATCATGCAACTCATAACGATTCCCACAATTGATCTGCCAATGTATCTGCGGGTGTTGTGTCGAATTACTTTGCCCATTCCACACATCCCCTAGGCACTTGGGAAGCCTGGTCCGAGGGGAATGTATATCATCTCGTGTGATTCACCTATGCTTTATCTCGGCACCACCTGGTGTAGAAGATGGAATTGGCAAACTTAGTTTTAGTATCAATACAAACTTGTGATCAATCAACCAATTAATATTGGATGTATTCTGTTTTGTTAAATTGATTAACGCCCTGGCACTTTTATTTTATCGAAGCATCAAATAGTACATTTGTGCTTTATTTTAAATCGAATATGTTTTGAACTTATGATAAACCCTTAAAAATGAATGTGTATGAGTGATAGAATTTTAGATTGCTCTTGTTCAACCACTCTACCTAGTCTGGTGTGTTGTTTTATTCTGCATTGCTCTTGTTCAATTACTCTACCTAGTCTTAGGGTGCTGTTTTATTTACCCTTGTTTATTACTTGCTATTGTTTAATTTTACTTTCCTTTGCAAAGACCAGACTCAGACAGAATGTTTCTGCATCCGGGTCGCTGAACCATGGAACAGTCTGCATGAGGAAGTGGTAAAAGCACCGACAGTGAACATTACGATGTTACTGCAACAACGGATCAGAGGAAACATGTCCTAATTATAGGGAGCTCAACGTTGAGGAGGTTTAATGGACGATATAGGTCTAATGACACCATGAACATCAACATTAAAACTCTAAGAGGTTCTCTTATTATCGACATACACGACCACATAGACAGTTATCTTTCTGCAAGCAGTCACGATGCAATCGTTATCCACATCGGAATTAATGACATCGTGAAGAGTAATTCACATGAAATGCTAAAAGATTACATAGTGCTGCTGCATAGGATCCATGCTATCTCACCATACATACAAATATTCGTATCCTCACTACTACCTAGACCTCTGAATGCACATGAAAATAGTCTAACATTGGAATTTAACAGAATACTGGTTAAACTTTCAGAAGTACAAAATGCAACTTTCATAAACAATTCCCAGCTCTTCAATGACCCTAGTTTAACAGTTTACACAGACGTATTCCATGACTGCCTTCATACAAATGTCAATGGAACACGCGTTTTGTCAGAAAACATTGCAAACTATTTAAACTCGATTCTTATAATGTCACAGACTGCGTACATGGCCCCTATGCTACAGAATGTAGACAACCATTTCATGAATCCATATTTTCACAATGGGAGGATGCATTTGAAGAGTCACCAGAACTACAACCCAAAGAGCTCTTGGGCCAATCAGGCTCCCACTTACCACCAATCACAGTACAGACCAACTCAGTACTATCACAATTTTCAAACTGTACGGTAACTAATGATCCAGCAACTGTAAATAGATTTAATGGCGTACATAGTTATTTGCCTGACAAAGTAAATACACCAGAACATCACAATTGTTCTAACTTTTGCTTTGATACGTCATTTTGTGCTAATGCAGATTCTCTATTTAAATGGAATGCTTTAAATACTGGTATTGTACCCGATGATTGCATCCTTAAGGAAAGTTGTTTCTCTATTTCCACTAGAAACCGTTTCACTTTAATTTCAGACGAATGTGTAAATAATGAACATGGTCAAAGTCTGACACAATCTCAGGTCGGCTCCAAAATCAGAGGAAATAAACCAAATAATGTAAATACGAAACGTACAAAATCAATTAATGAGATTACGATCCTCTATACAATGTAAACATGAAACACTGCGTTTGGAAGTGTATAATAGAAGCCCAAACACTATTAACCAAAACAACAATGAACTCTGTCATATTTTAAAGGAAATACACACCAATAACCTGCACTTGATTATCCTAGGAGACTTTAATATGACACACATTAATTGGTTAACAAACACATACAACACCTCTAGCTCTAGCCTAGACTTTACGTTTAAGTTTATTGAGGCTGTAAGAGACCGCTTCTTAGAACAGCTAATTTCAATGCCTACTAAAGGGCGTGGGTCCGACGAGCCAACACTATTGGATTTAGTATTTACTAATTACCGCCACCTGGTGGATAATATTCGTACAAATGATCCACTTGGAAAAAGTGACCATTCCACTATACAGATGAAGATTTGCTTAAATGGCGAATTTACTACTAAAAATAAAACAAGGGTCTGTTATGATAAAGCAGATTATGAAGCTATAATCAATTTCTTAAATATAGACTGGAACACACACCTAAAAGAAATAAACGCTATTAATGATATGTGGCAGACCATATTTGGAATGTGTCAAGAAGCTGAAAATAAATTTATTCCTAAAATAACAATAAAAAACAAAAGGCACAAATGTCCTCTTGACCAAACCACAAGAACCAAAATAAACAGGAAGACGCGACTATGCAAAAAATATATTGATACAGGAGGTAACCTTAATATATATGATGCATATTGTGAAACAAGAAACCCGGTTCCAAGAGAAACGAGAAAAGCATAGAAACACCAGGAGAAAAATATTTCTATATCAGCCAAAAATAATCCCAAAAAGTTTTGGAACTATATGCAATCCAAGACTAAAGTCAGATCAGGTATTCCAGATCTGCAAATACCTAGTGGCGTTGAGCATGATATGGAAGTGTCATTTACAAAAAAATGATAAAGAGAAGGCAGACATCCTAGCCAGCTATATCAGATCAGTATTTAGAACAGAACCTGACAATGATTCCCCAACTATTGTAGTTCGGATTGACCGGTCAGGTGCCAGTCCGACCAGCTAAGCTGGGTACGCGCCGCCCGTCCTGGTTTCGTTCCCTAAATACGCACCCTCCCACCCTCACCCCCCCCCCAACCCTGGGTAGAGCTATAAGCGTATATGGGCCTATGTGAGAGATCGCATTGTAAAAACGACTAAGTTCGTTAAAGCGCGTAGTGCGCGCTTAATACTATTTTTACAACCAAGATAGGATGGCGCTTTTAGTGTACCGAGTAGGTACATTGTAATCCTTTCTCATTATTTGTTCCCGCCAAATCTGGCATTATTTAAGAGCAGAATTCGATGGGCTTTCCGAATCTGTAAACCATTTCAAAATCTGTTAAGAAATGGCTGAGTTATCTACGGAAAACCACTTTTGATTATCTTCAAAATATTGCTGTAACGTCGTAACCACGTGTACGCAGAACTTCTAGAATGTTCTAGAACATTCGACTGCGTTATTATTGTTTGGCTATTGCTCGACCGATGATCGGTTGAAGCCTGGTCCTATGACATCACGAGTAGTATAAAAGGAGATGAAATCCAGAACTCGAGAGAATCCTCGGCCAGGGACCGAATATGTTGGATCTGTATACATCTACGATCAGCAAGACAGGCATTAAGCAGATCACCTCTGTTTCCGGAGGTTTCTCTTCCATAGCCACAGCAGCAATCCAACCCACCGCACTAAATCAATTGTGTATCTTCCGATTGTACGGGAGCATTTTTGGAACTTTTGAATATGGTTCACGAATATCTCAAGAACTAACTCGGAACACAAAACATGCAGTGAGGCCTTTCCCTGCCTGAAAATGTGATTCTACAGATGTAGAGGTAGCGATGTTCTTTGGCAGATCTGCCGTCCACACCAAAGAGTGATTATTCAACCGTCCCCGCACTGATGTCGTGCAGGTTTATTTAAACCTTTTGACCTCAGCAAGTAAACTTTGCCCGGTGGGTCTTAAGAGCTAACTGACGTACCCCACACCGTTAAGCTTAGTTATGTATCTTCATCCGTATTCAACAACCCCCGCTTATGATCGGGTTGTTATTAGCTTCCATCCATACCATCGGTGTATGGGAACTTTCGTCTTAGCAGTAATGTTATTGTATCTCTTACTGACAACTCGTTAGACATTCTATATTGTGATTACAGTTCTGAGTTCGATCTGCTCCCGTCCTGGACTGCATGCGGAAATCCTTTTTGCAGGAACTGACATGCGGGACCTTTTCAGCTCCCAGAGAATGCGTCAACTCATGTCACACCAAGGATGACGTATCAATTTCAGTAACACGATAGCCCATGCTTAATAATGGCTACCGATTATTCAAGTAACTATACTTAACATTTAATTATTCCGTTAATTACAGCTTTAATAATTATACTTCGTCTGTATAAACTGTCCCGATGACTAAAAGGAACCGTAACGGTCTTAGGACCGCTAGTTATAATTTCTGTATCTGTTTATAGTTATTCTTATTTTCCGTAAGGTGTTTTTACTAACCGCACCGTAGTAGGTTTCTCAACCTGTACTTTATATATTATTCTAATCATTTCACATTGTATTACTTGTTCTGGTTAGTTTTATATATGGCAAGTAGCCATCAGTTTATATGTTTTGCTTATTTATAAATATATATATAAATATATTTATAAATAAGCAAAACATATAAGACGTGGGAATCCTTCGGGAATCGCTCGTCCCGTCTTCACGTAAAACAGCACGCAACCATATAGTCATAATTTCACTAGGTATGGTCTTTTCTTTACAGCATTTTGGTTGAATATTAGAGTAAGCCCTTTTTGGCCAATGCTCTTCTCCTGCTTTAAGCGATGGCGACAGTTTTGTGTGACGGAGGCCCGTGCGAGGCACTTGCCTCTCGCAAGGATTCAATGGCGACGACCCACACAAGGATAATACTCCTCACCCAAACTAGCACTAGGAGTAGTACCCGCGTGAGGCACATGACTTTTCGACACTATAAAAGATAGTTTTCTTTCCTTTCAGCTTAGAGGTATAATAGCTTATATTAAGTTAATTAGTAACTCGTGTACGGGAGCCTCCCTTGCAGGGATACCTCTGCGGACCTACGAGTCTGTGTGGTACCTCCGGGAGACCCATGTTTAAAAATTCATCAGGCTGTCTCTGTCTTGTATTTTCGTATGCTCATTGTATTTATCTGGCATACTTGACGGTCTGTTTTAGGTAAAATCATTGTATAGACTTATTTTAATTGGGTCACCAATAAAATCTTGTAAGTCCATAGGTCACGAAATTGCTATGGACAGGCATACTGGTGACACAAACTCTTGGGATGAGACTGTAGTGTTTAATGTTCGCTACTATGGTCGCACAGCCCCACCGGAACGATTGAGTTCCAGTGGCCTTAGGAGCCAGTCTTTGTTACCCATAGGGCAGTATCGCACGGGATCCATAACCCCGAGACCGGAGGCTAACCAGCCTCCTCACTCGTCGTGCACATGCAGCGCGGTGAGTCGACACCAGACACCAGAACAGCCCGACACTACCCCGCGGGCTACACTATTCCTTGTAGATCTCACCTGTCAATGGGTACATTAAAGATCACACCTGAAATTGTAAGGAAACAAAATTGTGAATCTCAACACTTCTAAGTCCCCTGGGCCTGATAAACTCCATCCAAGATTCCTTTATGAACTAAGCCACAAACTAAGCCTGACATTATCAATTCTTTTTAATAAAACATTACACCAATTTTCAAAAAAAGGAGATAAAACCAAACCAGACAATTACCGTCCAATTAGCTTAACATCTGTTGTTTGTAAAATAATGGAGTCTATTATCAAAGACACGATCATGGAACATCTTAGGATTAATAATATGCTAATCAGAAAAACAGTATGGTTTTGTAAGCGACCAATCAACAGTTCTCCAACTATTGACTGTTCTTGAAAAATGGCCACTGACTCTTGACAAGGGCAGGGGGAGTATGATTGATGTGATTTACTGCAACTTCATCAAAGCATTTGATAAGGTTCCACATAAACGTCTAATTAAAAACCTAACCGCATATGGCATAGAAGGTAATTTGTTAAACTGGCTCCAATCCTTTCCAACTGGAAGTCACCAACAAGTAGTTATAAATGGAATTATATCTAAACCAACAGACGTAACAAGTGATATACCACAGGGCTCAGTTTTAGGACCATTACTGTTTATAATTTACATTAATGATCTTCCTGATGTAAACAGTAGTGGGTCTGAGATCTGTTTATTTGCAGATAACACTAAACTATTTAGATCAATCTTCAGCCCAAAAGATTGTGACACCCTGTAAAATGATATTAGCTCTATGTGTTCATGGACTGATAATTCACTATTGAGGTTCCACCCAGATAAATGCAAAAGTATGTGGATATCAACAAGAAACATATCTTCACACAATTATACAATAAAATCTAATAACCACCATAATCTAGCACATTCGTCTAGTGAAAGAGATATAGGTGTCATAATAGACGATACACTATGCTTCAATGAACATATAAAAGGAAAAATAAGAAAATCTAACCAAATCATGGGACTGATTAGGAGAACATTTGACTGTCTAGATAAAGAAAACTTTAAACATCTCTACAAATCTCTTGTTAGGCCGCATATTGAATACGCTAATGTGGTTTGGGCTCCGTATCTGAAAAAGCACATAAATGCAATCGAAAATGTCCAAAGACGGGCAGCCAAACTTGTTCCTGGTATGCGTAATCTATCATATCATGTATGCCTCCAAAAGTTAAAATTACCAACATTAGCATTTAGAAGATTGCATGGCGACATACACGAGTTATATAAAATTCTTAGCAATAAATATGACCGAGTTACTGCAGACCTTATTGAGCGACAAGACACAAATAGCATAGCTCGAGGTCGCAGCCTAAAAATTAGGAAAATAAGACCAAAACTACAGATGTACAATATTGTAAAAGACTTTCACCACAATGCATTGCCACAAACCATAGCCTCCAACTTTACATTCAACACTGACATCCATAGATACAATACTAGAAATAGACGTAATCTACATACCAAATTCACAAGAACGGGAACAGGAGCACAACGCATCACAATAACAACCACAAAATTATGGAACAGCACCAGCACAAAGATACGGGAACAGATCCTAAATAGAAAATCATTCAAGAAAATTGTCAGGGAGTCCATAATTAGCGGGTACTGATGTGTAGTACATTTGAACTTGGCAATGTAAGGACTCGCTGATAATCAACCCTAACTAAAGAACATCAGTTTACATAACAAAGCATTTTACTACCACCTACTACTACTACTACTACTACTACTACTACTACTACTACTACTACTACCACTACCACTACCACTACTACTACTACTACTACTACTACTACTACTACTACTACTACTACTACTACTACTACTACTATCACTACCACCACCCACCCACCACCACCACCAATTCAACTCAGGTGAATCCAATCCGCATGTTACAAACTAACCTATCCATAAACTACAGGGACAGAGTTTGGCTTTGCCAATACACCAGACTGGTGGTCTAGACACCCATCTGTTATCATTTGTCATTTCCGACACCGCTGACCACATAAACCCTCTATGGTATCCGACACACCGTAATAATGCACAATACACCAAAAACCATTAATGCACAATACACTAATCACCATTAATGCAACTGCCGAAGTGCCGGATTAACCCTTTGAACACTGCAAAGCCAACTAAGCCTCAAGACTTAATAAAATAATATTTGTCTGCCAATGCTTGGGCTGCTTTGACTAGGAACTGCTTCTGCCACTGGAGCAAACAGTCTTTCTTGTCAAGGTAGCCCCAGCATATCAAACAGATTACTAATATTTATATTGTAGCTGATAGTCGTGGAATGCAGCATGAAAGGATTAATGGGTTGAATGTGTTTAACCTAACCAAATGGTTGAGGGTATTAGTCCCATATCTAATAAGTAAAACCAGTGTTGTCAGGTAGCGGAGAGGCTCCACATATCACTAGCAATAAATGTCAATCCAAGATATGGGAACTGGTCAATGCTGAATCTTTTCGGACTTGGTAGACTGGATGCACCTGCTTCAACCTAAGCAGCAGCAGCTTTCAGGCTGGCTAGTCCTAACATATCCAGCCATTGCATAAGTAAGGGGAATTAATTGATCGGGGCAGAGGCATCAGAAGTGTCAAATCTAAACGTTTTTCTCACCTAGCAGCCAAATCTCATATTTACTCTGTACCTGTAGTGGGCGATTACTGTCAGTATGAGTGAATCCCAGCCATCCTATATATCCCAATTCTGCGTCAATGCCCCTTATTTATTTCAGATTCTGATTTAATACTCCCCATTTTATCAATCCGACACTCTACTATAAAATATCTACATCACACCTACCAACAACTTCTCACCCCAAATACTACTGTGACTTTGTTGAGCACCCCCCCCCCACCCCCAACTGTACCGTATTAAAAAAATAAAATACATGTGTCTACAATCAAAAATCCTAGTTGCAATCTAAAAGACCCTTTATATGTAGAAAACACTACATGTAGAACAATCTAGGCTTGTGCGATTATTGTGTTGAGTGATCACGATCGACTATTAAAAAATAATCGTGATTACTCGATTAATCAGCATGGATACAACTTACCAAGACATAACAACAAAGAATATAAATGACGAAAATTGCAATGGCGTTTAGAAAAGCCCATTTGCAGGGCAAGAGAAATCCAGCCAGGCATTCCAATAATAGATTTTCAAAAATAGTCTTGTCTTGCCATGCAAATGGACATACATACACTAAGCAAAATATCTTGTTTTTATTACCGATCACATTAAAAAGTAATTGAAAGTTAGGTTTTGAAATATTTTATGCAATAGAAAATTTTTACGATTATTCGATCATTTAATTTTTAATCGTATAAATTGATTTAACACATAATCACGATTTTCGATTTAAATATCACGCAAGCCTAGAACAATCATGACAATATGGTACAAGAAAATAGATGTTGTGCTGTCCTGTGTTGTGTGCTTACTCACAGATGTCTGTATAATTAACTATCACCTTATATATTGTAATGTTTTGTTTTGTGTGTAGGGGGTCCATCGACTCATAGGCTCTGCCTTTGATGGACTGCCCAATTGTAATGTCTGTATATTGTATATCAAGCATGAAATAAATAATCTTTAAAAAAAATTTGAATGTATTTTAGCCTGGTTCCCTGTCTCATTTTCAGTTGATTTTGTCTCATTACACGTATGTACATGTTATCTATATACGCTCACTTCGTTCTCAATCACGTGAAGCCATCGCTCACTGCGTTCGCTATAACATTATAGACTGGTTAAACCCACAATCTGTTTGTATTTTGAAACAGTATAAAACAGTATATATAATTACTAAGAATACAGTCAATAACAGCCGCAGTCGAGAACAGCCGCCAGTATATCCAGAACAGCCGCCGGTATAGCAATAACAGCTGCTGCTGTACGTAAAGTAGCCTGATAGAGAATTAATGATAGAATTAATGATCTGTATCTAGTTATTTTATCATGACATGGCGTTATGTTTTCAATTTTATTAATTGATATTAGATAATCTATTACCGGCAATAATATTTGTTTGTTTATTTTTTAGTCGGCGATTAAGACAATATCCGAGAACTCCGTTACTGTCATAGATATATAATCCGTAGACATAGGTTTGTAAAACTTAAGTAATTTTAACCATTTTTGGACACGAAATACCAAAACAACAAAATCCTTTACGAATTTAATATATTCTTAAATATTTTGAAACTAATTTTACTGGAAGCTGTTTCTGCCTATGGCAGCAACAGGTTCCTGTTAATTTACTTTTAAAATACCCAACAGCTTATCTGTAGAGCGCCCATGAAATTCGGACTCTGTGGTCTGTTAGTAGGTTTAGACTAGTTGGTTTCACCACCGCTCACGGACATCACATTACAGCGCCTGCTGCCTCCCTCCAACTTCCACAGAACAAACAATGCACGGAAATGCCATGAGTAAACCACAACGGAGATATAACTTATGAATTTTTTAATTACTTGTACAAGTGCTTTAAAAAAACTTAAATTTTCAAAGATTCTAAGAAACCGCCAATAGAGATGATTTAATTACACCAACGGAGATGATATAAACTTATAAAGCACTTGGCAAGAAATTCAGTGAAACTTAAATTTTCTGAGATAATAAAGTCACGCTTACTTGTAGAAAATATTGCGACAGCAAGAAAGATTTTGAAAATGTGTTTATCAGAGATGGTTATATAGCCGCAAACTTTACTCAAGATGGCTTGCATAAGCGCTTGTGATTTCAGGAACAACATAGATCATGCATAATTCTGCTTTTAGAATTTCTAATAATACGGGCAAAGATCAATGATTAATTTTTTTCGACCAATGCAGGGATTATTCTCACCTTTTACAAAGGTCGCCCATAATTAAATAATTTCTAACAAAGTAAATTTGATACTAACCGTTGCGTAATTTCTTACTGAAAGTAGTGCTATAATTCTTCATATATTTTAGAATCTTGTTGCTGCCTACATAAAGAATAATGCTTTATTAGGCAGCAATGGCTTCCAGTCAAATTAATTTCAAAATATTCAACATAATAACTTTTATATCATAAAGAATTTAAACTTTCAGGGATTGATCAGCATCATCAACGTCGTCGTCATCGTCCTCGTCATCATCATCGTCATCGTCATACATCAATATCTATGTAGTTATGTGTTTATATTTAACAGGTGCTGTCTCGCATGTTCTTTTAGAGTGTTTCATCTTAGATATGGATCGGATTGATTAATGTGTTCTTAGGTAGCAATGTCTTCCAGTCAAATTAATTTCAAAATATTCAACATAATAACATTTATATCATAAAGAATTTAAACTTGCAGGGATTGATCGTCGTCGTCATCGTCGTCGTCGTCGTCATACATCAATATCTATGTAGTTATGTTTTTATATTTAACAGGTGCTGTCTCCCATGTTCTTTTAGAGTATTTTATCTTAGATATGGATCTGATTGATTAATGCTTTCTTAGGCAGCAATGCCTTCCAGTCAAATTAATTTCAAAATATTCAACATAATAACTTTTATATTATAAAGAATTTAAACTTTCAGGGATTGATCATCATCATCGTCGTCGTCGTCGTCATGGTCATACATCAATATCTATGTAGTTATGTTTTTATATTTAACAGGTGCTGTCTCGCATGTTCTTTTAGAGTGTTTCATCTTAGATATGGATCTGACTGATTAATGCTTTCTTAGGCAGCAATGGCTTCCAGTCAAATTAATTTCAAAATATTCAACATAATAACTTTTATATCATAGAGTTAAAACTTTCAGGGATTGATCGTCATTGTCCTCGGCGTCATACATCAATATCTATGGGTGTTATGTTTTTATATAACCAGGTGCTGTCTGACATGTTTTAGGGTGTTTCACCTTAGATATGCGGTGAACATGCATTAGTCATAATTAATAAAAACATCAAACATATGCTCGTTTTTTAGAACCACCATCAACAAGCGCTATTCATTTTGAACCACCGCAATGCGTGCTTTAAATGTTGTTGTCATTTATTGGGAGAAAAGTTCAAAAATTTTGGCGTAAAGAAAACAAGGGGATTATTTAATTGTTTAGCACCTGCAGCGTTGTTCCAACTAGGAGATTTAATTGCAGGAAACCACTACAATGGGCTAAATATCCTAGACAAATACAATGAAGACTGCTCTAGCCAGCCAGCTATCAGATACATCTTCAGCAAATCGAAAGGCACATGCACTGACCGGCCACGCACTAACATTAAATTGATGATCAGTCTGTATTAATCTTTCGCACTATACAGACACAAACTTGTAAGATTCAAATTCTCTTCCAAGTTTTTCAAAATTATTTTCCTAATTTAAAATTCCATACAGTACAATCGCGTACATTCCAAATCTATCATTTTTGACGAAATCGATTCAATCCTTTAATGGATATTTTCCAAACATCGTAAATTCAAATTTTTCCACCTAATATTGCTTTAATTTTGATTCAATTATTTGTCTTAAATTTAGGCTTTTTCTAATATACGCCAGTCAATTATTTTGAAATTAATACGAATCATGACAGTGGAAGACTTTATTTAAATAATTTACGCATACGTTTCTAACATATTTTTTTATTTCAAACATCCGAAATACAAAGATTAAATGTTATACATGGGATGCCAAATTTTCATCAGAAACCAAGTCCGATCTTTAGTAACTCTCTCAGCAACTATGAAAAATAAAATAGGAATGATAAGTTAGAAATAGGAAGCTAAGTTAGAATAAAATCAACATTTATAGTTAAATTTGTTCGCGGGAATTTATCATAGAAAACGTCAATTTGCCGAAGAGAATATTTTTTCATGAAATCTTATCACTGGACTGAGGGGCTTGATAATAAATTAAGCCACTCATTTCCAATGATAAATTTAAAAGAAATTATTTTTTCTTTCGTCTTCTAAATGGAGATGGTCATTTAATACTTGAGTATATAGGGAGACATACATAGCAGGTAACAATAGTAATGCATAGCAGGTAACAATAGTAAGGCCAATAGCATTAGTAGAATTAGGCCCTATAACCTGGCAGCTGTTATCGATAGACCGGTGGCTGTCTTTGACGGCGGCTGTTATCGTCATACGTCATTACTAATAGTCCAAAATATGCTATGTGGTTCCACACCCGATCTACTTGTAGCATGGTATGATATAGACTTAAGCAACATTATGCTGAAATCAGAGGTAGGGCATCCCGAATTCAGAGCTTGAACTTGTTGTATGTTGTATGTTGTATGCTTCCAAGACCTGAGGAACATACACAATAAGAAGAAAAGAAAATGTTCCACAGAAAGCACCACGCACAGAAAGTTTATTTGTCAGAATCGGAAAGCGCAGACTCTGACGTGTCTGGAAATGGTTATTATCATATTTTTAAATGCCTCTAGTTTGATAATTATCTGTGGTGTTGTTATTATGTCGATACTGTTTCTATTTTACTGTGAAAATAACCGGTTTTCGTTCACCTTGCGAATCTTGATCTATCATCTTGATTAGTTCAAAGTTGTGGCGAAATAGCCAACGGACATTATTTTCGCAGCGCGTTCGTCAAGTATGATCTCTAATATACATTGTGAACAAGTCGTCGACCAACCTATATGGAATGATGCAATACTGGTAACTCCATTCTTCATTGCAAATAGACCAAGTCTAATAAATCGACAAAAAATGGTCCCTGGTCTTGGTGACCATGACATCATTTTCGTGAATTCAAACATCACGGCAACGCGACAAAAACCTGTTCCTAGAGAAATTCACCTTTGGCGAAAGGCTAACACTGATGCTATGAAACTGGAGGCAGTATGTTTTACATCATCCTTCACTGGGAAGTACTCAACCACAAAGTGCCTTTGAGGAAATGTGGAGTGACATAAAATCTAACCTCACATCCATAGTAAAAACATCATGTCCCATCGAAAACAGCATCCATTCGATTCAACCAGCCATGGATAACTCCAGTGGTCAAGCAGATGTCGAGGCTAAAGAAGAGAAACTACCAACAAGCATGCAACTCAAAAAAGCTGAAAGACTCCTGTTGGCGTATAATATCTCGCAAGAACACGCCGCCTCCCATTGCAACAGAGCCGCTGGCTCGCCATCCTAAGAAGCTGACTATATTGTCATTCGTAATAATTCAATTTGGATCATTTAATGTTGATCGGCGTTACAAAATTGATGCACATTTTCTCCCGTACTTGTTTGGTACATAAATTTGGTCTTGAAATATATTTATAAGGAAGCTATTTAATCACGCCAAGACTGTTTTAAGCGCATTTTAACAACAAAAGTGTAGAATAAACTTTATTATATCTTGAACATACGTGGCCTACTATTAGTATTAATCAGGGTTGGCAAGTTTTGGACACCAGTGGTTTAAACCATCCGCCCAAAATGGGTTTTGGACACCTTAAAATGTCCAAAAATGTCCAAAACCTAAAATTTTAGTCCAGACTATTTCCTTTAAAAATGAGATGTATGGAGCTCATGATTGGTGAAAGGGTTAGCATACACAGATTAGTTTGAACACAAGTTAGCTCAGTTATCTTAGAGAGCGTAACTACACATACAGTCAAATCTGTGATAATACTATATCACCTATTTATACACCAAAATAATGTATGTATAATAGGAAAATTGTTGAATATTTTGAGAATAATTTGATTGGAAGCTGTTCCTGCCTCAGACAGCAACAGTTTCAAGGTAAATTAATTTCAAAATATTTAACAGAAAATTGGCTGTATAACTTAAATTTAAGGAATATTGCCATTTCTGGTCATTATCATTGAGTGTTAACTACAGGCTGTAACTCAATTGTAACTTCTGTTCCTTGACTGGGGACAGCAAGACCTTGGCTGTGTGGACTAACAATGGGTTCTTTGTGTGTAAACAGATCTAAGTTCAAATAACCAGCAGGCACTTCTGTAGATGTTATCTTATAACACTCACAGGTGAATGAGCCTACAATTAGCTGCTAGTATAGTTAACAGTAATCCTGCTAACCCTTTCACTGCTGTGAATTCCTCTATACTAAATGGACTGAACCATAAAATCTGTTACAGTTTTTGAAAATAATTTTACTAAGCTTTTGCTGACTTTGGCAGCAATACCTTTCAGTCAAATTATTTTCAAAATATTCTATGGAATATTTCTTACTTGTAAAGTAATTGTTATACTTTGTCTGTGGTATTGAGAGGGTTTATAGAGAGAAGGGTAGTTGTATTTAACTCTCTCATCCAAGAATCCTATTATTAATGAAATAGGTTTTGGACATTTATAGACAGTTTAGGACTGGTTTAAATTATCTGCTGAGTTAGGGGGTGGGCTTCCAATACAGAGTTTTGCCGTTTTGAAACTTCTAAGAAATCATTGGAGCTCATATGCCAAACATAGGGGGTAGACTTCTATTAGAGCATAGGCTACAATTAAACGAAATATGGTACCTTCCGTTTTTTCGTCTAAAAAAATCTTGATACATTCCTTTGTTTGCAATCAGCAACAGGGGTATTCTGTCCATGTATGTATACCCATGTGCCTAACCCATAATCTTACAATCTGCAGTAGCATAATAACGTCCTCTAAGCAGCATTGACGTAGTTAATATAGTTCATGATTAATCGTATGATCGCGATTATTTTTCTTAAATGATTGCGATTATGAAAAGTGAGTACTCGTGCAACCCTAATTGACATTCACTTACTCGATCCATGACCAGCCACTAGAGAGTACAGATAGCGCCAAATACCTTGGATTGTCCATCCACAAAAAACTCTTGGAATGAACACATTAATTTGACCGCGAAGAAAGATGATCGCACAAGGTCATTCCTCCAGCGTAATATCCATTCCTGCCCAGTGAAAGTCAAGACAGTGATACACCACATTGGTGAGACCCATGCTCGAATTTAGATTGTATATATTTGTATATTGTGTACATAAAATGTGTATATATATTGTACATATCAAAGCCATGTATATAAATGTAAATAATTGTTAAGTATAGTCAGAAGGCCCCAGGGAAGACCAGCTAATATGTAACTGATCGTTTTACCTTTGTTTAAATAAAGCTTATTATTATTATTATTTTTATTATTATTATGTCCATCCGTCTGTCCCAAATGTATGTTCGTCTGTCGGTCCATCCTTGTCAACGCAACTCCTACAGTTTAGTTACAATTATTTTTAAGCGTGGTAAATCTAGCCATTACCATCTGAAGATAGCATGTGGTTTTTTCGTTATTCATTCCTGAGTTATCCCCCTTTAAATACCTTTAAGCCGATACATGAACTGCAGTATCACTCATTTCTTGTCAACACAACTGCAATTTAGCTGGGATTCTTTTGAAAATTGATACAGGTTCTCATTACCACTTGAAGATGTGCATGCACTGTCCGTGTGCCTGTACATCCATGCATCTGTATAGAATCAGGCCTGGGGTCAGTTACATTTAAATGTAACTAGTTACAGTTACATTGCACTATGTCAGTTACATTTGTTGACCAATGTAACTAGTTACATTTCAGTTACTTTGCATAATGTAACTAAAGTTACATTTAGTTACATTAGTTATTTTGACTGATAACTATGTGAACATCAATGTCATCATAAAAGGTGTAACATAGTCAACCAAATTGAGATATATAGTAGAAACAAAATACCACTATAACCATGGATATAATATACTGACAGAACTGAATCCATTTCAGATATAAAATATAAATCCTGCTGAAAATTCTTTAATAAATTTGACTGAATTTTGTTGCTGCCATATGCAATAACAAATTTGAATTAACTTGTTTCCAAAATAATAAGGCAATAATTTTAATTCCACAGCCTTCATAGATGTACATATATATTTCTTCCTCTAACCCTTTCAACGATACCATATAACAAACATTAATCTTATTGTAAGAAATAATTGGTTGAATGTTTTGAAACTAATTTGACTGAAAGCTGTGCTGCCATAGGTATCAACATTTTTCAGTGAAATTAGTTGTCAAAGTGTTCAACAGATTTCCTTAGAGCATTGACTTTCTATGATAAGATAATCCATCATCTACCATGGGGCAATACAACAGTTTCCAGTAAAGTTAGCTTCCAAATGGCTATCAGCTTTGCTGTTTGCTTAATTTCAAATAGGAATTTAAATATTTTGAAAATAATTTATTACTTTCATTAAGCGCAATGGCAAATTGATTCCGATCAGATAATCTGCTGAGTACTTTATACTTACTACATTTGTAATTTTACTTTCAAAAGCTGTTGCTTCATATGGCTGCAACAGTTTTATTCAGGTCAGATTAGTTTCAAAATGTTCACCAGCTTTCCAGTACACTAATTTAATTCCATATCCTTTATAAATTTTGTCTGCTATACCAAAATGGTTGATGGCCTGACTTTTATCAATGGCATTGTCCTTTGATCTTTATCACCACACCTATGTGAATTGAATTTAGCTAGAGTATAATTGCTAATCAATGATGCCCTAAGCTGGCCTAATCAATACCATATATAAAGAAAAGAACAGGACATGCTCTTAGCCAGTCATTTCGGTGGCAAATTTTCTAAAATAATCTCATGGTCTGCAAATGGATATTTTCTATGAGAAAGCTAAAGCTTTCTTCAACAAATTTAATCTTTAAAAGGCAACAGTTAATTCTATAGTGATTTAGTAAACAACCTGTTCCTAAGCTACATTGTAGATTAATGTAAAAGCTGTATAAGATTTTGATTAAAGGTTGTTGTTGCCTGGTGTAGCAATAACATTCACCTTATCATTACTAACGTATCACATATACAGATATAGAGTGGTTCTTTAATGGTCAAGAAATGTCTATTTTGTAGGCTATAAGATTTATCTTTGAAAATTTACTACTGGAATGACTTCCCCAATAATCACGCCAGTCATTCCAAATGCAAATTTCTAAAATAAATATCACTGACCCTTGTAAATAAAGTTGCTGCCCATGGCATCAACATCTTGCAGTAAAATTAGCATCAATATATTCAACAGCTTAACTGAATGATTACATTGAAATTGGGATATTGGAATGTCACGTGTATCACGCCGCAAATTAAGAACATTTTAATAAATTTGGTTAAAAACTTAAATGTAACTGAAAAGTAACTAAAAAGTAACTGAAATCTCAGTTCCTTTTGCAATGTAACTGGTTACATTTCAGTTACTGTAACTACAGTGTGTTACAGCTACAGATTACAGTTACCCCAGCACTGTATAGAATGTATGTCCGTCAGTCCATCCATCTCTGACAATCATTTCAAGATGTCAACACAACTACAGTTTAGCTACGATTCCAGAGGTCTCTGTTTGATTGACATTAAGGGAGTCTACTCCATCCAGAAACTTGGACTACAGTAGAGAGTTGTGGCTTTTATGCTCCCCGATAACAAAATTTGCGGGAGCATATAGTCGCCGCTTCATCTGTCCATCCGTCCCTTCACCATATATACATGTAAGTTTGTCCGGGGCATAGTTTCAAGACAAACATATGGTCACCAAACTTGGTATGTGGCTGCATCTTAGGGAAAAGGTGTGCGGCGTATGAAAAGTAGGTCAAAAGTATGCATGTGCTCACCATACTTGGTATGTGGATGTATCTTAAGGAGAAGGTGTACAGAGTATCAAAAGTAGGTCAAACATAGGGCATGCAGACCTACTTTTCATGGTCAATTGAATATCACAGAAAATGTTTGTCCTGGTTATAGTTTCAAGACTTTTTCACATATGGTCACCAAACTTGGTATGTGGATACATCTTATGGAAAAGGTTGCGGTATCAAAGGAAGGGCATGTTGACCTACTTCTCATGGTCGACTGACTATCACAGAAAATGTTTCTCCAGGCCATAGTTTCAAGACGTTTTCACATATGGTCACGAAACTTGGTATGTAGATGCATCTTAGGGAGGAGGTGTGCACAGTATGAAAAGTAGGTCATGCTGACCTACTTTTCATGGTCGACTGAATATCACAGAAAATGTTTCTCCGGGCCATAGTTTCAAGACTTTTTCACATATGGTCACCAAACTTGGTATTGATTATTACAAAAAATATCTCTGTTCATTTTTAACATAGTTTTTATATGTATTTTTCATATGGTGCCAAGCAAAGTCTAAGTGTGTTTATTTAGAGAAACTTAGATTTTGCTTTTATTAAGCTATCCTTAACAAATTGTTCGTTAGGGAAAATCCCGCCAGACCAAAAGAATGATGGCCCACCGAATCGATCCTACTCCCCAAATTGTGGATTTAACATCATTACCCCAAACCAACAATATTTTAAGTATGTTGTTTTACTACCAGAGGTAGAATGAGATTACCAATCAGTGTGATTGATGCCTATAGTATACATGCAATGTGATTAATGGATCCCGAATTCTTCACGATCCTTGCAGAAAGCAGTTGCTTTCATGCTGTCAGGGTTGTGACGTGGATTCACAATGGTTTCTGTGAATCCCGCTGGGTTTATGGAAGACGTGCTTGTGGATTCCATCCTGTTGATTTTTGGAAAGAATCACGCTAAACTTCTTTGAAATGATATAATTCTTCAAAAGCTTGGTAGCGCTTATTGTTCCTGATGCGAACTTGTGTGTCCAGAATCAAATTTACACACAAGTTCGCGCCAGGAACAATAAACACTACCAAGCTTTTGAAGAGTATTTTATGGATGGCCTAATATGGTGATATCTCATTGACAATTTCATTCCTAGCTAAAAAGTTTAAACTCTGTTAAACTTTGTTCACTGAAAAGATTTGTTGTATTTTGCTATTAGAATTTCTGGTTATATGTTTATTAAATAAATTAATTTCACATAGATATGTCCTGCTGAAAATAATCATTGTTTATGAGATATCACTTTGCATTACCTGTCGTTTCTCTGTGTCTGAGCCACAGTTCCAAACCTTTCCCTGAAGCATATGCCTCCAGGGTTATCCATTCAGTTTCTCTGCAGAGTATGCCTCCGGGGTTATCCATTCAGTTTCTCTGCAGAGTATGCCTTCGGGGAGCATACATCAAGTTATTGATTTGTCTTGTTTGCATTAGAAGGCATTAAATGCAAGATTAGAAACCTTTTTCTGGCGCTAAATGTAAGTAGATCTATTTAGCAAGTAGTGATTGAACGATAAGTATGTTTATGTGGTCTAGGGGGATCTGTGGTCGTTATCTCCCCTGAAATACTTAAAATTCATCAAAATTGTCTTGTTCATGCCAAATCTTGAAGAATTTTGAACCTACATGTATGCTCTCAATTCCTTTGTCACTGAATAGATTACTTGAAGAAGCAGTGCTATGATTCCATTTTGAAGAAATTCATCCATATATTCCTGAGTTATCTCCCTTGAAAAACTTAATTCACCAAAATTCTCTTGTCCGGGCATAATAGTTGAATGGAATACACCTTTCCCACATTGACGTCATTATGCCGGGATTCCCCTAAATCAACACTCAGAGTAAAACTGCTGGCTGGTACCGCCGCCAACAAGCTGTCTGACCCGCGTTGAGTTACTTTTGCACTAAAATACACCGCAATCTAAACCGTTCCTATGATACACTAAAATCATTATATTATTTAAATCATATATCATTAGAAAGTGCATTCAATTGCCCAAACATTAATGCATTATTTTTATTTTTTTTTGTAACATTTTCATTGAGTTACTCGTGTATATAAAATACACCATTTGACTTAGATTCATTAAATCAAGTGGACAATAGGGGATAGTTTAAAATTGCAATCAACTGTACTAAATTTTACAAAACTATAAAAACTAATACAGAATTGTATAGAAAATTGGTTTAGCTTTCCAATCATGTATGACTTCAATAATATTATGATCATAGTTTTTCATATGCACTGCTTAACGTGCACTGTATCTGATTCCCATAGTAAAGTAATGCTGTTTGCGCGTCGGCTATCGCGGTTACCAGCCAGAAGTGGTATGCGCGATGCATTCTGGGAAGGTATTTTCCCAAAATACGTTAATGTGGGAAAAGTCTATTGAACCTGCACTTACAAATCTATCGTTCTTTAACCCTTACCACTCTGGTGTTAAAATTTCTAATTTTCAAACTAAATTAAAAGATGAACTGGTGTTCATTTTTTCAACAAATTTGGTGGGAGATTGTGCTGTCGTGGACAGCAACATCTTCCAGCAAAATTGTTGAAAAATGTACACCAGTCTCTTTGCTATTCGTGGGTGGTATGCCATCTTCTGATGGCTCTTTAAATTTTCGAGTCATTTAAAATGCTTCATAGTTCATAGCAAACTCGTAAAGTCGAGCTTCATGGTGTCATTGCAACCACATTTCTGGTTAAATCAACTTATATTTCAGCAACGGCTCATCCGATATCAATGAAACTAGAGAAGTGATCTATACTATACAGGGATGTGATCTGCATGACAACAGATTTCATTTTGGGGCACTTACTATTTTTTTCACAGTTTGGACTTTTTTCATGTTCTTTTTACCTTTTTTATGGACCATTCTTTTTCAACAGTGTATCACCAGATATTGATGTGTTATAGTCTGTGCCAACATTGCATGCTTCAGCGTTCTTGTGTTTCTGCGAAATCTGTCGATATATGCCAGAGTTACCCCCCCCCCCCCCTCCCCTCCCCAAAGCTTTAAATTCATGAAGGATTCCTTGTTCAGACCAAATCTTAGCAAGTTTTGAGCATACATGTGTAACTTCTTGTCCGTAGACATAGTAGGTGGAAATGAAGTGTCATGATTTCATTTCACTGAGATATGTCCATATAATATTGCCAGGTTTACCCCCCCCCCCCCCCCCCCCCCCCCCCTCCCGAAAAAATATTTTCCTGGCACGATCTCAAAGCGTTTCGATCATGTACATGTATATATATAAAATTCTTTTCAGTATATGTACATAGTATGTGGATCATGATTTCCTTTCTCCAAACCATTTGGTCCATATTTCCCATACAGTTGTCCGCCCTCCCCTGTATATCAAAGGATAATTTTGGAGATAATTTCGTGTTTATTACCACAATCAAATCATAGATTATTAAACACTAATTATTTTAATATTTATTACCTTTTTATTACTGGCATGATGGGACAGAATATGGACAGTGATATATCTACATTTTATGACATTTCAAAGTTAGAGTTACAAGAGAAATATCATCATCTCCATATTGATAATATTTATATTATTTTTAAATATAACGATATCAATATTTGATATATCACGATTTTGCCAAGTATAAAAAAAAAATTGCCCCACTTATATAATAAATGCGATTGACAAAAAGTTGTCGTTATTTAATTAACCCTTTAACCAATGAATTTATTCAGGAAAATTTCAATTTTCTCATAGAAAGTGTCCATTTGCAGACCAAGAGAAGACTAAATAAGAAAATTTACCACTGGAATGACTGGCATAACCGAGCCAGTCATTCCAGGGGTAAATTTAAAAAAATAGTCTTTTGGACTGCAAATGGACATTTCTCAAGACCCACTGCAAAAGCCGTTTTTTTGCTCATATGAGTGTTAAAGGGTTAACTTGCCAATAATTTGTGTATTGTATATCCACAGACGCATCAGATGAAGAAAGTGCCAATGAAGATTCAGAGGTGACAAATGCTGAATCCTCATCAGCACACCAGTCTAGCTTAAAGAGCGGTCTTGCCAACGCCATAGCAACTGTCTTAGGTGGCAAGCTAACTAATCCCACGAGAACTATTTTGGCGAAAGGAAAAACAGACCGAGAGATTGGCAAGAGAAAGAAAGATAAAGAAGAATTGGAAGGAGAATCAGATGTTGTTGTAGTTAAGAAGGAGAAGTTAGATGAGAAAAGTCAGAAAGACTCTAGCGTTGCTACGTCTGTAAAAGAGGAGAGAAGTCGGGAAGATTTGAAGGAAGAAAGGAGACGTCGACGAGAATTGACCATTGAGAAAAGAGAGCAGGTGCAGTTACTTGTTATAATTGCTCACGGTTATTTCACAATTGAGTGTACCTAATGCACTTAAGGGATGTTATAGAGTTTTCTAGAATACAACACAGAATATTGAATATATATAAGGAAATATTTAGATTTTCTTGACAAAATTTGCCCAGCAAAGTGTTAAACCTTTAAATGGTCAATGCAAGTGAGCCAAAAATGTCTTGAATTAGGTCAAGCCGACCAAACCTGGCATTCTGCACTAGTCCTGAGGAATGCATCTGCAGGCCAGGAGGATATTTTTGAAAATTTCTTGCTGGAATTGCTGAATCGATCACGGCTAGTCAATCCAATCAATGTATGGTAAATTTTCAAAAATAGTCTTGGATTGCAAATGGCCACTCATGAAACATATACTTGAATTTTTTTTACCCTTAATTCCTAAAGGGTGTATGCACTTGTAACTTATAACCTTGGTAGCTGGGGATTATTGGCAGTCTATAAAATGTACATCTACCAGCAATAAGCACTACATCAGTCTGATTTATTTAGTTGACCTTTCTTTAACCCTTTAACAATCATATCAGCCAAAAACTGCTTCTGCAGTGGTCTTGAGAATGTCCATTAGCGGACCAAAAGAAGACTATTTTTTAAATTTTACCAATGGAATGACTGGCTCAGTAACCGAGCCAGTCATTCCAGTTGTAAATTTTCAAAAAGAGTTCTCTTTGTCTGCAAATTGATATTTTCTTTGAGGAAATTTTCTTGAACAAATTCGAGGGTAAAAGAGTTAAGCACTGCTTGTCATACATGTAGGAGACCATTAATATTCTGTCTACAACATGTTCTGTTTTTAATAGCGACGATTATGGGAACAGATGGGTCACAGTAAACCAGATGCTCTGGATAAGGAGCGAGAAAGAAATCTGCAAAGAATAGCCACAAAGTAAGATGTTATTCATGATGACATACTGTTGAAGTACGTGTAGCAAGATGAGAACTGTTACTCGTGAATTGACCGCGGCTATTATATATGATATATCTGTTATACAGCTCAGAAATAACTTAACATGTTTACAAAACAAAATAAAATGTACAGTTGAATGCTTTGAACATAATTGGATTGGAAGACAATGTGTTCAAAATATTGAACAGAGCATTTCTTACATGGTGTTCAAAATTATACTAACTAATGTGTTTCTGTTCTTGATTTGGAAACATGTTAAGTTCTTTCTAAACAGTATTGTACATCTATTTAGTCCTCTTGTTTCACTTTATTTGTTCATTGCAAAGCAATACAGCAGGGGTCTCCTGTTGGTTAATTCATTGCAAAGCAAGACAGCACGCGTCTTCTGTTGTTTAATTCATTGCAAGGCAAGACAGCACGTATCTTCTGTTGGTTAATTCATTGCAAAGCAAGACAGCACGCGTCTTCTGTTGTTTAATTCATTGCAAGGCAAGACAGCACGTATCTTCTGTTGGTTAATTCATTGCAAAGCAAGACAGCAGGGATCTCCTGTTGGTTAATTCATTGCAAAGCAAGACAGCAGGGATCTCCTGTTGGTTAATTCATTGCAAAGCAAGACAGCAAGGATCTCCCATTGGTTAATTCATTGCAAAGCAAGACAGCACACATCTTCTGGTTAATACATTTCACATCATGAGAACATACTTACCTCCCTAACACTCTTGATATACTAGTATATCGGCTCTAAATTCAATAATATTCAGAATTATAAAAAGTTATGTGCCCCTAATGGGCAGGTGGAAGTACACAGTCATGCACATGACAGACACCACCCACTGCGCATGCGCATACCGGTACTTCCATTTTCTAATATATTGGCTGATAAGCAACATGTGAAAATCTTCACAGGCTCTATCTGAAAATTCTCTAGAACAAAATCATCCCAATCCATCATGGCTGATGCTAAAGTATTGGAGGAGTCCTCCTCGTCATCCGCTAAGGTGATATTGTTCCATATATTTATCTAAGACTTGTAACTTGTATTTGTTACCGGTTTTCGTCGCGGTCGTTTCGGCGGTACCTCATTTTCAGGCGCTGGGAATCCTTGTTAAATTTTTTCCCACCGCCTAGGGCTATTAATCTCTTGTGCTTTGTGCTTACAGGTTCGTCTTATGCTTGAATAAGGATTCCTGTTCTCTTGTTCTGGAAGAGGAGTCTCGGCGGATGGATGGACATGTTCTGCACAAGAGGATGGTTGCCTGTGCTCAGGCTAAGGGAGTTTATTAATTATGGCACATAATTATTTGAAAATAATCACAATTTTCTGCTGCCTTTTGTTATTGCACTATATTCTCTCTTGTGTGTGCATGGGTTCTCGAATATATATATATATATAATTTGATATTATATTATTCGGGAGATCTAACCTCTAAATTCTTCTGTTCCCAGGCTAAGCTGATGGCTGAGGAGGGCAAGAAAACTAAGAAGAAGGCCTCTGAGAAGGGTGAGCTCGAGGCCTTCAAGGTTGAGTTAGTGAGTGAGATGCGCAGGACTTTGAAAGACCTGATGCCTGACATGCTTCGCGGCTTGTTGCCTGGCACAGATGTTTCAGCTTCCTGCGCGTCAACCTCAGTGCAGGTAGCCCCCGTCCCTGGATCATGCCCTACTAGCTCAGACAGCTCAGACAAAGTCTTTAGTGATCCAGGGGTAGCCATCTTGTACCCAGGCTTGATGTTCGCAAGCCTGGTGTTCCAGCGGCGCGAGCAGCATCAGGCGGGACCCGACCAGTAGGCCTGACCACGATCACTCGCGGAGTGACCTCATCATCTGCTTTCGAGCATTCTCCTGGTCAGTCTGGTTTAGTTTTCCTTACTAATCCAGAGTCTAACTTTCCTGACCAGGAAGATGATGAAGACTACCTGCTCGGTCCACAGGATGACCATGAAGACATGGATGCGAGCGTCTACACTCCTCTCATGGGAGCATGACCGCTCGCACCTATGGCACTGTTCCCTCGGGAGCGGGTTTCATGATTCAGCCTGTGGGCCGGTTTGGAGCAGACGGCCATCCGTATAAGATTCCACGCTTAGACGTGGAATCTCATACGGACGTTCCGGGCCGCGCTGGTGTGCATGAACCCCCACACACAAGCGTGGCCTTGGTGCCTGGTCAGCCTATGGAGAATGTTATGCCAGCCCTCGTGGGCCCGTATACATTCCCTGAGCAACCAGGTTCGTCTATAGCCTCCTCCTCGGCCATACCTGCGAATGCCATTGAAGATGACGAGGGGTCGCTGCTCATCGGCAATTCGCAGGTAGCCACGGATGAAGACTGGTCAGAAGCGTGTGCGTGGCTCCTCGCTGTCAGACCAGAGCTCTCCGTGGACGAGACGGCCACCGGTAACCCTCGGGCATGGTTACAGGCAAAGCTGTTGGCCAGCACGACTGTCTCTGCCGTATGTTGAGGAGTCGATCAGACCGAAAGGTCGCCTCGCGAAGGCCCCCCGCGAGGTTGCTAGACGATGTCGAGTTACTGCTAGTCAGTATGCTCGATATGGCCTAGCGCCCAGACTGAGCGCGGACGACCGCGCTGCTGCGGGGTAAGATATGCGGCCAGGTTCCCATGCTGACACGGGAGCATTGTGCACGGGCGCTATGCACTCGGCTAATGGCGCGTTGTGCGACACCGAGGAGAGTTCATGAGCGGCGATTAGTGCGCTGTCACATGTCTCTCAGCTGCTATCGGGGGTAGTAGCAGCGTCGGTGCAGCAACAGCCTAGTCCTGTGACAGTCCAACAAGCCATCCAGAATGGCACTAACATGGCGTTGGACTGTCTGACTAGGTCAGTCACAAAGTCGCTGGGAACGAGGCGCACTTTTGCGTTGGACAATTTGTGCCCGTCTCAGGAGCTTGTTGCAAGCGCCGATGGCGGGCCCTGGTCTCTGGAGGTGAAGGTTGTCGGCACCTCCAAGAGACAGTGACCTTGGTGAACAACCAGAGGGCGCTGCGCGCACAGTTTGAAGTGCTGCGCAGAGAACACGTGCGTGTTCAGCCCTCGGCTGCTCGACAGCAGTACGCTCGTGGCGGTTCTGGCATTGTCAGAGGCCAGCAGGCTGGCCGGGTTCAGAGACCGCGTCGGCCGCGCCAGCAGCAGCGTGTTGTACGTGAAGCGGCGCGTGGTAACCAGGCCTGATGCAATAACATTTTTTCCGGTTACCACAAGTACCACTCGGGTGTTGTCTTTCACATCAAGAGTATACTTACCTCCATAATACTTTTAATATTGCTAAATATTGGCGTTCACTCAATAAAACACAGATTAAAAACAGTTAGGTGCCCCTACTGGGAAGGTAGACAGAGGTAGTCAGGCGGATGCCGGCCCCACCACCGCGCATGCGCCGACTACTACTTCCTCTTTGCTAATTTATTGGCAGAAAGTTCACATGCGTTTGTGCTTGTTAAGAAGTTTTCACTCGTTTACCTGTGGAAAATAGTCTGAATATACCTGGAAAGAAAGAGAAAGATGTCAGAAAGGGCGACATCTCCGGAGGAGGGAGTTGGATCTCTTTATCAGGTGATTTCAACTATATTCTAGCGAGTTTTTCCCCGGTGTAATGTGTTTCCGGGACTTGCGCTTACCGTGATGAGCGCCGGTTTGAGTTGGTTTTTTCAACTCGGTGCTATATAAGTCTAATCTCTCTTTGTGTTTATGTCCACAGGTATGGATTTGCATTATTAGTGGACATCTCAGCACAGGAGGGTTTGTTTTCTCTCCACCACGGTTCCATTTCCTACTAATACTGTTAGGTTATCTAACCAAAAAATCTATGCTCAGTGAGTTGGAGGCTTGATATAAAGGTCTTCTCACTTTGCCCTCTTGATCCAATTCCTTCCCCTTAGGTGGAGAGAGTTAAGAGGCGTAGTCTTGGTGGAGTGCTCCAGTGCATCACGTTGGATGGTTTGTCTATACCAGGTGTCAGGTATCTAATTAATGATATGAGGTGATATGAATTATTTGAAAAAATAATGACTGTATTTACCATTGTTATCATTGTGTATCTGATGGTGTGTAGTCTGAATATCCAAGTGAGGACGTTATGTTAGGAATACAATTCGTTCTTGCACTTAGATGCTTGTTGCGGACCGATTTAATTTCTGTAATGGGATTGATGACGTCATAATCAGCCTTGCTCTTTATTTACTTTTAAAGTTTTGTCCAACGCTGGTTTCTTATGGTTACTGATCTTTATGATCTTTTCCCTCTCTTTATTTGGTTTTGAGTTTTTTAAAGCTAACCTTGACTAACTTGCTCATTGTCCTCGTCCTGTGTCCTGTTTCAGAGACTTGGTTGTCCGTCCTGTGGCCGGTTTCTGAAGGATCGGTTTGTTCCCCATTTGTGCTTCAGCTGCAGTCCCTGTGGACCGCTGCTTAAGTGCGACGTATGTAAGCAATGGGGGGGGGGGGGGCGAACTAATGTCTGACTTTTTGTCATTGCAGGCAAAGGAGAAGGGCGTGGAGGAGGAGAGGAAGGCGAGGAAAGAGAGTGTTTCGAAGAAGGGTAAGAGGAAGGCCTCATCCACGGTGGACATGGAGGCCTTCCGGTCCGAAATGTTGGGAGAGATGCAGAGGACAATAAAGGATTTGGTCCCAGAGTTGCTTCGCAGCATGCTTCCTGGGCCAGCTCCTTTGTTGTCCTCAGCATCTGCTTCAGAGCAGGTTATCCCCGCCTCTGAATCTAATTTCCGTAGGTCGATTCCGTTGTTTGAGAATGATTCAGAGGTGGCCCCGTTGATGGGGGCGTTCCACGACCCTGGCAGCAGGCTTGGTGCCGCGCCGAGGGGCCGTGGACATCGGTTGTCGCAGGAACCCGCGGTCTGCTCATCAGACCCTGGGTATCCGCACGCTGCGGGTGCCAATGCCTCCTATGGCACCTTCCCTGGCCAGTCTGGGTTAACTCTCTTTGCTGACCCGGAGGCTAACCTTTCTGGCCAGGAGGAAGAGGATTTCCTGCTATGGTCGCCGTCTGGGGACGTGACCATGGACTACGACGTCTGTGCACCCCTCGCGGGGAATGCAGGTGACGTGGTCCATGGTTCTACTCATGCAGGAGTAGAATTCACGGTCCAGAAGGTGACCCTGGGCGGTGCTGAAGGCCAGCGTTACCGCATACCTCGGCTTGCCGAGAGTGTCGCTTGTGCTGGTCTGGACCGTGGTGGGGCGGTGTCTGCCCCGCGCTCTACCACGGCGCCTGCTCTTGGTCAAGCCAGTGAGCTTAGCATGCCTGGTCTTTCGGGGCCGCATGTTTTCCCTGGTTTGCCAGCGGTATCAGCATACCCGCCGTCAAGCTCTGCTGCGTGCGCTCAGGAGGAAGACGAAGGCCCCCGTCTTGTAGAGCGCTCGCAGCTAGCCACGGAGGAGGATTGGTCGGACGCTTGCCAGTGGCTGGTGAGTGTTCGGCCAGACCTGCCCGTGGAGCAGTCGGCTAGCCAGCGAGATCACAGGCCGTGGTTAGCTGGTAAGCCGACTGCAAACGCTATGCCATCTCTGCCGCTGGCTGAGCATGTCGTGGACATGTTCGAGGCGGCGGAGACGTCCATTAAGGCGAATGGGCGTCTCGCGAAGGCCCCTCGCGAGGTGGCCAGGCGTTGCCGCATCGTGCCCCTGGACTACCAGCGGTACGGTGTGGTGCCCAAGCCAAGCGTCGATGACCGCGCGGCTTTGAGCGAAGATGCGCGGCCAGGCTCCCGTTCTGACACGGGTGTCCTGTGCTCGAACGCGTTGCGTTCAGCAAATGCCGCGCTGCGTGATGCGGAGGAGAGTGGGAGAGCGTCGATTGCTGCTCTGTCCCACGTCTCCCAGCTGTTACAGGGGGTGGTAATGGCATCTGCATCGCGCCAACCAAGCCCGGTCACAGTCCAGAGAGCCATCCAGGATGGTATCAACCTGGCTCTGGACTGCTTGACGCGGGCGGTGACCAGGAGTGTCCGGGCGAGGCGCACGTTTGCCTTGGACAATCTGTGCCCGTCCCAGGACCTGTACAATAGGCTACTGCGTACGCCTATGACAGGTCCTGGTCTCTTTGGAGGTGAGGGATGCAAGCACCTCCAGGAGACGATGACTCTGGTCAACAACCAGAGGGCGCTGCGCGAGCAATTTGAAGTGCTCCGTCATGCGAGCGTTCGCGCAGCACCCCCTGCGTATCGTCCCCTGCAGGGTGGAGGTGGCCAGGTCAGAGGCCAGCCACCATCGCAGCGACGGCCTAGGCCGCGTGCGATTCGGCCCGCAGCGATGGGGGCGCAGGCTCCCCAGGCACAGCCAGTCAGGCAGCCACCCGCGCACCGAGGTGCGCGCGGTGCTGGGCGTGGCGCGCGGGGATCTGGTCGCGGTAATCGGGCCTGATGGGCCGGTTACCACGGTGGGAACCACTCCGGTGTTTCTGGCCGAGAAGACAGTGCCACTCTCACACTCCTTATGTCCACCTCTCTCCCTAGGTGGACCGGTGGGCGGCCGATTGGCCGACCACTTGCCAGAGTGGAAGCGGTTGACTCAGGACCGTTTAGTCTTGCGATGGCTTTCTGTCGGCTATCATCCCGAATGGATGACAGGCCCGCCATCGCGACTCTCTCGTGCCGATCTGGACTCCGATTCCGAGAGATCCAGATCAAAGGTTGTGTATCGAGGAGGAGATAAATTCCCTCCTACAAAACGGAGCTATTCAGCCGGCGCAGAGGTGCCCGGGCTTCTATTCAACCGTGTTCTTAGTAACAAAAAACACCGGAGGGTGGAGGCCGATTCTCAACCTCAAGCCATTGAACAAGTTCATAGAGACGCCCAGTTTCAAGATGGAGACTGTGCGCTCGGTGTTGGCGGGGTTATGGCAGGGAATGTGGACAGCTTCAATAGATTTGAAGGATGCTTATTTCCACATTCCCATAGAGAGGAGTTTCCGTCGCTTCCTGAGATTTGCATTCCAGGGCAGACAGTGGGAATTCAGGGTATTACCCTTTGGAATTTCCACGGCTCCTCGGGTCTTCACCCGTGTGGTTCTCGCGATCACGGCATACCTCCGCAGGAGAAGCATAGCAGTCCACACATACATAGACGACTGGCTGTTAAGAGCACACACCCAGGAAACGTTATCGGCCAATCTGGATATTGTTTTGAAAACTCTCACGGACTTGGGCTGGATAATCAATTTCCAAAAATCAGAGCCGACTCCATCCCAGAAGTTTGTTTACCTGGGCATGTTCTTCGATCTGGAGACGGGATATGTTTATCCTACTCAGGAGAGGGTTCAGAGACTCATCTCCTTAATACAGTCGGTGTGCGACAGTCGTCATGTCCTGGCACGGGTTTACTTGAGAATGCTGGGTTTGATGGTTTCATTGGAACCAGTCATTCCGCAGGCGGCCTTACGCAGGCGCCCGATCCAGTTGTTTCTCATGACACAGTGGACCCAGAGTTCAGGTTCGCTGGACTCGAACGTGTCAGTGTTGGCGCCTCTAATTCACCACCTGCAATGGTGGTTGAATATAGAGAATCTCTTGCTGGGGGTTTTGCTAACCCCTCCCCACCCTCAGGTGACTGTGTATACAGATGCATCGATGGAGGGGTGGGGAGCTTGTCTGGAAGAGTCCACAATATCACGGCTTTGGGATCTGGATCAGTCAAAGGAACATATCAATCTACTGGAGCTAAGAGCAGTAGTCCTGGGCCTGGAACATTTCTTACAGAAAGTTCAGGGCAAGATTGTTCTTATTCGTTCAGACAACTCAACAGTAGTGACTTACATAAACCGCCAGGGCGGAACGAAGTCGCCCAGTCTCTGTATGATGACTTGGAAACTGCTTTGTTGGTGCCTGGATCACAGGATTACCTTGAGAGCAGTTCATATTCCGGGAAGGCTAAATCTGCTAGCAGACTCATTGAGCCGAAGGATGAGTATTTTACCCACGGAATGTCAACTAAATCAATGTGTGGCGGATCGTCTGTTCGACCATTGGGGGAAGCCCAACATCGATTTGTTCGCAACGAAGAAGAATGCGAAGATGACGACGTACGTCTCTCCGATTCCAGACCCAAGCGCTTTCGCAACAGATGCGTTAGCTATCAGCTGGGCGGGAATGTATGCATACGCATTCCCTCCAGCAATCCTGATTCCAAAGGTGCTTCAGAAAATCAGGCAGCAGGAGTGCCAAGTGCTTCTGATCGCCCCGGATTGGCCAAGCCGATCGTGGTATACGGATCTGCTGGACCTTCTGGTCTGCAGTCCGGTTCCTCTGCCTCTGATGGACGACCTTATCTTCCAGGGCATGGTCCTTCACGACAATCCGTCAATGTTCCGATTGACTGTGTGGATGTTGTCAAGGAATCTAGAATTAAGGAGGGCTTTTCTGAGCAAGCGGCCATGTTTATGGCCAAAGCCAGGAAGTGGGTCAACCTCCAGAGCATATAACTATAAAATCAACAGATTTGCAGAGTGGTGCTCAAAAAGATGTATTGATCCAATGGATGCATCTATTCAGGTAGTAGCTGATTTCCTCTGTCACCTATATGATGCCTATAGCCTCAAGCCTAACTCTATTGCTGGTTATAAGTCAGCTTTAATGACTGTTATTCCTTGCTTGGCTAACAGGGGGAGTGATGAAGTAAGTACATTAAATGTATTAATTAAAGGCATGGGCAATCTAAGACCAAGGAATCCACCACTGATTCCAGTTTGGAGTTTATCTCTGGTGCTTCAGGTACTAGGAGATAAGCCTTTTGAACCACTTATGTCCATTTCTATGAAATTGTTGACTCTTAAAACTGTGTTTTTAATTGCTGCGGCCTCGGCAAGGCGTAGGAGTGAGATTCACGCCTTATCAGCCGAGGATGACCGTTTTGTGGTTACAGGGGAAGGCCTTAAGCTTCTACCTAGGATTAATTTCTTGGCTAAGAATCAGTCTTTGAAATATCCAGGTCAACCTATTTTTTTGCCATCTTTAACTAGATATGATCCTAATTCTAAAGTATGGTGCCCCGTACGAGCGCTGCTCCAGTACAAACAGCGTACTTCGGAGTGGCGTACCGACCAGTCAGCGTTATGGTTGTCATATATTGAACCCCATGGCAGGGCGTCTAAGGACACCATTTCCAGGTGGATTGTAGAATGTATTCAGTTTTGTCACAAATCCGCCACCGGGAGACAGGTTGATGTGGCCAAGGCTCACAGTGTCCGCGGTGTCGTGGCATCCACTGCCCTGTTTAGTGGGGTCCCTGTGGATGACATTATGTCGGTTGCTCAGTGGCACTGTGAGTCAAGTTTTACAGACCATTATCTCCGTGACACCTCAAATCCTCTCGCCTTGTCGATTTTGAAACAATACTCGCCTGTATGTTTTATGAGGAGCGTTTGTGGTTCATAGAGAGTATACGAAAATGGAGTACTTTCGTCTCTGTCCTGTAGTACGTGGCACTAGTACGTAGAGAGCGTATAGGACATTGAGGTCATCTAGTCTTCCTCCCAGGAGGGGGGGGGGGGTGGGGGGGGGGGGAGCGCATATGACATTCGGTCATCTCTCATGCATCGGTTGTGTTATCCGATGGTTTGTCAAATCCTGACTGTGTTCTCACACAGTTTTCAGACGTTTTTAAGTGCCGTAAACGCGTGAAAGCGTATAGGGAAGAGCTGGTCTTTTGACCTCGCCTCCCTCCCGCCAGATTCACTTTCGAATTCTGGCAATATCAAAAGTATTAGGGAGGTAAGTATACTCTTGATGTGAAATAAACGAAATCTAGGATTTCTTTTTTCACGAGAGAGTTGATACTTACCTCCCTAGATACGGACCCGGCCTCTCCACCCCACAGAGGCTCGGTCTTCAGGCTCTTGGCACTTGCATGTGTGTCAGCCAATAAATTAGTCAGAGGAAGTAGTAGTCGGCGCATGCGCGGTGGTGGGGCCGGCATCCGCCTGACTACCTCTGTCTACCTGCCCAGTAGGGGCACCTAACTGTTTTTAATCTGAGTGTTTTATTGAGTGAACGCCAATATTTAGCAATATCAAAAGTATTAGGGAGGTAAGTATCAACTCTCTCGTGAAAAAGAAATCCTAGATTTCGTTTAACTCGTACCAGAGACACTCCCACTTCTAAAATTTATGGACACCCGTCAACCCTAGGTGCACTAGTGGGAGGGCATTTGACTTGCCACATTCAGAAGTGGGAGCAGTTAATTCAGGACCGCTTAGTCTTGCAATGGCTTTCGCACGGACACAGTCCAGAATGGATGAGGTCCGCCGTTGCATCTCTCAGGTACCGGTCTGGACTAAAATTCCAAGAGATCCAGACAAGTGGTTGTGCATAGAAGAGGAGATAGAATCTCTAATTCTTAAGGAAGCAATTCAACCGGCGCAAGATTGCCCGGGCTTCTATTCAACCGTGTTTCTTGTGAAAAAGAACACCGGGGGGTGGAGACCAATTCTCAACCTCAAACCTCTAAACAAGTTTTTAGACACACCGAGTTTCAAAATGGAAACAGTAAAATCGGTGTTGTTGGGGTTAGAGAAGGGGATGTGGACAGCATCTATAGATCTCAAGGATGCTTATTTCCACATTCCAATTGCAAGGAGTTTTTGTCGGTTCCTGAGATTTGCTTTTCAGGGATGCCAAATGGGAATTCAAGGTTCTTCCATTCGGCATCTCGACGGCTCCAAGGGTCTTCACTCAAGTGGTACTTGCGATCACGGCATACCTCCGCAGGAGAAATATAGCTGTTCACACATAGACGACTGGTTGCTGAAAGCACACAACCCAGAAAGTTTGAGAGCAAATCTGGAGATAGTTTTGAAAACTCACAGACTTAGGCTGGATAATCAACTTTCAGAAATCAGAGCTGACTCCATCCCAGAAGTTTGTTTACCTGGGTATGTTCTTCGATCTGGAGATAGGATATGTTTATCCATCCCAGGAGAGAGTGGAAAATCTCCTCTTGTGCATTCAGTTGGTTTGCAACAGTCGTTATATTCTAGCACGAGTCTATCTGAGAATGTTAGGTCTGATGGTTTCAATGGAACCAGTCATTCCTCAGGCGGCCGATTCAGTTGTTTCTCATGGCTCTGTGGATGCAGAGTTCACGATCACTGGACTCGCGCATTCAAGTGTTGAACCCTCTCATTCATCACCTTCATTGGTGGATGGAGAGAGGAAATCTGTGGGGGGGTCATGCTGACCCCTCCCCACCCTCAAGTAACGATGTTTACAGATGCATCGATGGAGGGTTGGGGAGCTTGCCTGGAAGAGGCCACTATATCAGGGCTTTGGAATCTGGAACAGTCAAAGGAACATATCAACATGCTAGAATTGCGGGCTGTAATTCTAGGCATGGAACAGTTCTTAAAAGAAGTGGAGGGAAAATTTGTGATGATACGTTCAGACAACTCTACAGTAGTGAGTTACATAAACCGCCAGGGCGGAACGAAGTCGCCCAGTCTCTGTATGATGACATGGAAGCTGCTTTGCTGGTGCATGGGTCATATGATCACCTTGAAAGCAGTTCATATTCCGGGAAGGCTGAATCTGTTAGTAGACTCATTGAGCCGAAGGATGAGTATTCTGGCAATGGCAACTACATCAATGTGTGGCAGATCACCTGTTCAATCATTGGGGAAAGCCCAACATAGATTTGTTCGCAATGAAGAAGAATGCGAAGATGATGACGTGCATTTCTCCGATTCCAGATCCAAGCGCTATCGCAATAGATGCGCTAGCTATCAGTTGGAAGGGAATGTATGCATACGCATACCCTCCAACAATCCTGATTCCAAGGATTCTTCAGAAGATCAAACGAGGAATACCAAGTGCTTCTGATCACCCCGAATTGGCCACGCCGATCATGGTTTACGGATCTGCTGGACCTTCTGGTTTGCAATCCGGTTCCTCTGCCTCTGATGGACAATATTATCTTCCAGGGCAAGACCCTTCACAACAATCCGTCAATGTTTCAATTGACTGCATGGATGTTGTCAAAAAATCCGCGATTAAGGAGGGCTTTTCTGAGCAAGCAGCCAATTTCATGGCCAGAGCCAGAAGGGGGTCAACCTCCAGAGCTTATAATTATAAAATCAACAGATTTGCAGAATGGTGCTCAAAGAGATGTAACCAAGGCTCATAGTGTCCGTGGTGTGGTAACTTCCACGGCATTATTTAATGGTGTTTCTATTGAAGACATTATGTCAGTGGCACTGTGAATCAAGTTTTACCGACCATTACCTTCGTGACACTTCTAACCCGCTCGCCGTCTCAGTCCTCAGAAAATAAAATAATGTGTAGGTTTATGTTTGCTAATAATTTCCTCCTCTGCTATTTACAAACTATCACATTTGTTGGTAAGGTATCCCTACTATTAGCTGGTACAATTCTCTTCATCCGGGGGGGGGGGAGATGAGTGCCACGTCCAAGACATCAGAGGTCAGTATTTATGACTATTTTTGTTTTTTGTCTTGGTGATGGTGTCATTTTTTATTTAATATGGTGATGGTTAATGTCTCTTAATTGTGGTTCTTTCAGAGAGTTTTTTTAAATAGAAGCAATTCTTATTTTTCCAATGTCTAGTACTAATACTTTTCATTAAGTATTAGAGAACGTGCTAGTCATTTAGAACAGCGTTTTTTCCTAGCGCATTTGCCTTTTGATCAATCTCTCTTCATCGGTAGATTATCCGATGCAAAAATTCTATTCCTGGTTGTGTTTCAGTCACAATTTCAAATGTTTTAAATATCTTGAGAATTCAAAGAGGCTAGTCTCTTCGAGGGTGTGCTGGTTTTCAGGACCTTGCCTCCCTCCCACCAAATTTACTTTCAAATTCTGGTTTTTATCAAGAGTGTTATGGAGGTAAGTATGTTCTCATGATGTGAAATAAGAAAATTTATCAAATTTCTTTTTCACGAGTGAGATGACATACTTACCTCCCTAACAGGATCCGGCCTCTCCACCCCACGGAGACCTGGTCCTTTGGTTATTGAATAGTTGCTTCTATGTCAGCCAATATTTAGTAACGGAAGTACCGGTATGCGCAGTGGGTGGTGTGTGTCATGTGCATGACTGTGTACTTCCACCTGCCCATTAGGGGCACCTAACTTTTTATAATTCTGAATATTATTGAATTTAGAGCCGATATACTAGTATATCAAGTGTTAGGGAGGTAAGTATGTCATCTCACTCGTGAAAAAGAAATTTGATAAGTTTTCTTGTTGCAAAGCAAGACAGCATCTTCTGTTGGCTAAGACATTGTATATTGTGGAAGACGATAGCATTAGCTAACTTCATTAACCCTTTAATCCTCGAATTTAATCAAGAAAATTTCAATTTTCTCAGAAAATGTCCATTTGCAGACCAAGAGAAGACTATTTTTGGAAAATTTACCAATAGAATGACTGGCTTGGTTATCGAGCCAGTCATTCCAGTGGTACATTTTCAAAAATAGTCTTCTCTTGGTCTGCAAATGAACATTTGTCTGGACCACTGCAGAAGCTATTTTTGCTGATATGAGTGTTACAGGGTTAATGGTACCGTATTCTTAGGAGTGTCAACATTGACTATGTACTTAACCCTTTAATTGTCAAATTTGGTAAAAAAAAAATTAATATCTGCCTATCGAATATGCATTTACAGGCCAAGAGGATAAAATATTTGAAAATTTAACACTGGAATGACTGGCTCGGTTATCGAGCCAGTCAGTCCAGGGGTAAACTTTCAAAAATTGTATTCTCTTGGCGTATAAATGGACATTCTACACAACCATAACAGAGGCTGGGTTTGGCCGGGTTAATGTGCCGGCATACATGTCATATGCCAATAAGACCAGCAAACAGCCAAATTTATAGATTATGAAAGATTTCAAAGATCTGTTGCTAACAGTTGCGCTTCAATCTTCTAGCGAGTTGTTGCGTAAAAATGTCCTTTATATATCGGCCAAGCCATGGTACAAGTGCATGTACATATAATAAATTTTAATCAACCTGTGTTCATCGAATCAAATGTTTGTGCACAAGAGGATAGGCTTATTATTCTTATAAAGAATTGACGGACAATTATTGCTGTCTACATGTATAGCAGCAGCAACAACTTCCCATTAAATTGTCAAAATAATCTAACGGATAATACATTGTACATGTGTCATTATCTAATGTTTTGATAATGATTTGATGGAAAATTTATGCTGCAACAACATTCAGTGTTCTCAAAATAATCAGCAATGTACTAACATTTACTGAAAACATTTCGAGCAATTTGATTGACAGTTACAACTTGGTGACTAACCATCCAATGGCCCTTTCCATTTTTTAGCTATGCCCCGCCCATCACTAGCTAAGCTCCACCCACACCTCGCCGTGTTTGGATTGATCGATCCCCGAATGCCCTAGCTATCAATTTCCTGAAAACTATACAGGGAAGCTGTTGAATATTTTGTAACTAATTAGACTGGGTGCTGTTGCTGCCATAAGCAGCAACAGCGCCCAGTCAAATTAGTTTCAAAATATTCAACAGAATATTTATTAAATAGTAAAAGCAAACAATTTGTACAACAGCCCATAGACCGTCATCAAATATGCGTTCGACGTCATTCATTATGATGTCATTCTACACATCACACAGTTCATTATGACGTCATATGATGGGTGGGCACTCTGGAAAGGTGAATTGCATTGCTGTTATCTATTGTTGGCTTGCTGGCCCATGGTCCCAAGAGGTGACTGCTAATGTCATAGATTCCCAGTTTGTATCTCTGCTTGTTACATTCCATGGGAGACCGTGTAATACGGTTCTCTTTCTAAATGAAGGATGATGCTTGTGCTTGGATCGTCTGTCGACAATCCAGTTTTTGGCTCTAGTAACAACTTTCAAGAGCCTCATGGCATTAAGATTAAAGCTTGCTAGAACACTGATTGCTAGTGAATGTGACATTCTCTGTCAGATAATGCCACCCATAGAGTCACAAACTCGCACATTGTAAACTGTCCGCAAACAGTTATTTTGCTATTGCACTTAGTTTTTTAAAACCAGTGATAAGTGAGGGTCAAAGAACATGCTTGTATTTGTGTGAGTGGGGGGGGCGGGGGGAGGGGCATAGGTTTGGGCATTAAATATTCTATGAATAAAACCACTTAAATGTTTATTGTACTTTAACAGAGGTGTAGTACAACTCTTCAATGCCGTCAAACAGCAACAGAAATCCACGGAAGAGAGGCTAAAATCTGCGGGTTCTGTAACACATAGACGTGACAAAGTGCTTGACAGTCTCAGTAAGGGGGCATTCCTAGATCTGTTAAAGGGTAATGCGGCAGGTACTGGAGGCAAACACGTCAAGAATGAGAGCGATATTGCTGTAAAGGCTGAGGTAAGAACAGGTTATAGTCACCTGACCAGCTTGAACAATGATCACATGACCTTTGAGTCAAAGTTGGTTGATCTTTAATCCTTTGTTGGTCAAGTCAGCCACAAATAGCTTCTGCAAGGGTCAAACATAGCTTATCAGAATCACAATACAAATACTGTACTTTCGTGTCTGTATTGCGCACTAATAGATAACGCAGGGCAAAATATGAGCCAAAAAAGCTTTATACAGATATATAACACGCAGTCATAGTTCAGAAAGATTGCAAAACATTTTTCCGACGAACCAAAATTGGTCCCGTAAAACACTCATTAGTAACCGCGGCTTCTAATAGGACAAGGGCTGTAAATTCTTTAAATCCAAACCTCTGAGAAAGGCTAGAAATTCTTACCATCTCACACCTATGCTTGATGTATACCTTATATCCATCATCGCAGGAGTGAAATTATTAATTTTGACCACCTAAATATTGCGTATATTTTAATAAACATTGTTTATTTCATCAAAATTAATCCAAAGTTTGACATAAAATGGCGTCGTGAAAAAATCGAAATCACGTGATATATTAGGCTATAGGACGAGTTTAGGTTGTTACCTGAGTAGTGCAAAGAGGCTAATAGTAGTACCTGGTTAGAGACCTGCGCAATCCACAAATAGAAGGGGAGCTTCGAGTACATGTAGCTACAAGAGTGACGGCATAAACTCGTCCTATAGCTGATTAATACGGTGATTAATACTCGGTACCCAAGTGAACACAAATTTCGCCAGTAAATATATTGCCGAATACTACTGATTAGGTAATAGTGAATTTATTGCTCAAATTGTTTTAAAAACATTATCTTCTGTATATATTTATTATTAATTTGCGTTGTTAGCATCTGTGACGTTGCAAAATCTGTTTTTATTTGGGAGGTCTCCTAGTCCAAATAAAGTTCAGTGGAATGCCTCCAATCACAAAAGAGCTTTAATTTGGTCATCCAACTTAAGAAGGATCTAACCTCATTTTATTTCTTACGTTGTTTTGGGTCACCTTATGTTGGTTTACGATAATACATGTACAATGACTTGTCAGTTTGAGTTTTATTTCACCATTTAAGAATCATACACGTATGTTTCACAAATATTACATAGAATACAATTATTACACACTGTAGCCCACAATATTGGTTATTGCAATACGGCGGGCAAGAGGAAAAAGTGGTTTCCCTTTGATATATCACATTTTTTGGCTTAATCGTACATCAGGGCGGCTGTTCTGACCCAAAATTCTGAGCCCAAAAATGTGATTAAAGTTTATACTAATGCATAATACGCATCCCCCTTCTGGCCTGGAGCAAAATGAGCAAAAAACTGCGCAATATAGATACGAAAGTACGGTAGCTTCTGCAGTGGTCAAACATGGGTTATCAGAATCACAATACAAATAGCTTCTGCAGTGGCCAAACATGGCTTATCAGAATCACAATACAAATAGCTGTTGCAGTGGTCAAACATGGCTTATCAAAATCGCAATACAAATAGTTTCTGCAGTGGTCAAACATGGCTTATCAGAATCACAATACAAATAGCTTCTGCAGTGGTCAAACATGGCTTATCAGAATCACAATACAAATAGCTTCTGCAGTGGTCAAACATGGCTTATCAGAATCACAATACAAATAGCTTCTGCAGTGGTCAAATATGGCATATCAGAATCACAATACAAATAGCTTCTGCAGTGGTCAAACATGGCTTATCAGAATCACAATACAAATAGCTTCTGCAGTGGTCAAACATGGCTTATCAGAATCACAATACAAAAAGCTTCTGCAGTGGTCAAACATGGCTTATCAGAATCACAATACAAATAGCTTCTGCAGTGGTCAAACATGGCTTATCAGAATCACAATACAAATAGCTTCTGCAGTGGTCAAACATGGCTTATCAGAATCACAATACAAATAGCTTCTGCAGTGGTCGAACATGGCTTATCAGAATTACAATACAAATAGCTTCTGCAGTGGTCGAACATGGCTTATCAGAATCACAATACAAATAGCTTCTGCAGTGGTCAAACATGGCGTATCAGAATCACAATACAAATAGCTTCTGCAGTGGTCAAACATGGCTTATCAGAATCACAATACAAATAGCTTCTGCAGTGGTCAAACATGGCTTATCAGAATCACAATACAAATAGCTTCTGCAGTGGTCAAACATGGCGTATCAGAATCACAATATAAATAGCTTCTGCAGTGGTCAAACATGGCTTATCAGAATCACAATACAAATAGCTTCTGCAGTGGTCAAACATGGCTTATCAGAATCACAATACAAATAGCTTCTGCAGTGGTCAAACATGGCTTATCAGAATCACAATACAAATAGCTTCTGCAGTGGTCAAACATGGCGTATCAGAATCACAATACAAATAGCTTCTGCAGTGGTCAAAAATAGCTTATTATTTGCAAATTAGTTTTAAAATATTCAATAAAATGTTTATTAAATAGTATATCCACACGCTTGTACACGTGACAGATTTTCGATGTTCATGACAGAGCAAGATATGTCATTATAATTGAGACAGCAGGTAGCGAGTGATGTAATTCATTGTCAGATACAAGCGTAACAAATGAGACCCCTCCATTACCTCTGTCTGTTTCAATGTGTATTCAGCACCAACAGGTCAAGTGCTTGTGGGAGGGAATTGCAGAGCATCTACAGTCTCTTCTAATGTTGATGCATGTATAATACTACTCTTTCTATGTTCTAGCAGAAATATAGGACATTTTTGTGTTTTATTTTTTATAGACACTTGAAGCCGATGAAGAGCCGCAGAGCAAATGGAGTGCTTTGCGTGATGACTTTATGATGGGTGCCAGTATGAAGGACTGGGACCAGCAAAGTAGTGATAGCGGTGATGATGGTTGACGCATATGCATGAGAACGTAGTCTTGATCGGTGGATGAAAATGCTCTGGATTTACGTTTAAATCACCATCATGTAATGACTGACTGCTGCTACATGTACATGTGTGCATTATGCATTATTCAAATGAGCTGTGATAATGTTAGTGGCACACAAACCTGACAGTTATGTGAGATGCCTAGATTACCAGACCCATGATTAACTTTAAAATTTAATGAAATAAGATTTTCTCAGAGTACAGAAGCCACAGCAGACGGATATCTTCTCCTGGACAGGTTTGGAGATCTAGATATTCTCAGGAGCAGGAATGGACCTTTCCAGAGTAATGATGTCATAATCAGATAAGTGGCGTGTAGGATGACATCATAATCATTACATCATAAATGATTATATTAGGCCCGTCTTTAACTCTCTATAGTCCAACACGTTGTACAAATTGTATGTCTCTACTATTTAATAAACATGCTGTTGAATATTTTGAAACTAATTTGACGGAGGGCTGTTGCTGCCATAGGCAGCAACAGCACCCAGTCAAATTAGTTTCAAAATATTCAACAGCTAACTGTATAGTTTTGTGGAAATTGATTGTCAGGGAGTTCAGAGATCGATTGATCCCAACACGATCGAGGTGTGGGCGGAACTTAGCTACAGATGGTCGGGGCATAGCTAAAAATAGAAGGGACCATTCTCATAAAGGGACTTTAGAGGGTATATAGGAGTCCCCAAAATGCAGCTTGGGACCACGAAGAGTAGTGGCAGTGGGTCCCATGAGACCCCTGAAGATTGTATATGATTGGTAAATACTAATTGGTTTTATTGACCTTTGTAAAGTAATACCCAAAGTAGCCCCCGCCCCCATACTCCATAGTTCTGAGTCCATTGTACTAATTTAAGCATGGATAAGAAACACTGCATGTGATCCCCAGATTTCAGTTTGTGACACCCAAATTTCAATTTGGGACGTGATTTCAATGTGTAGTGCCTCTAGGACCTCCAAAATTTTGATGTAACAGAAACACTGCTGAGGAGTGATCCGAGAGCCAATATGTTAAGAAAAGCGTCTAATGTTATATAGGGAATTTGCACTGTGCTGACTCAAGCCATAAACTTTCATGACATTCGATTTGCAACAAATCCTTTGAAAGTCTAAATCATTTACGTATTTTGGTGTAATATAAAGCAGATTTTCAATTCTTTTTTAATCTGGTTCTTCTCTGACCCCGATGCGGCCCTTTGACAGATATTTGATGAGACCAGTCAGTCTATCCAAATATCTATCAAGGGGCGTTTCAGTGTCAGAGCAGACAGTGTTTTTCATGGCATTTAAATTTTGGATGTCCTAGGGACCCCCACACCCTGAAATGTAGGGGTCCAAACTGATCTGGTGTTCCCAAGCAGTATTTCTCACCCATGCTAAAATTGGAGACTACCATCGATGCGCAGCTATGAATTATGGTGGTGTCCGGCTAGATTGTGTACATATTTTTGTGCAAATCCCCCTATAAAACTACTTATTATAACATGATCATACAGAATTTTCAAGGTTCCCATTGGACCCTCTGCCAGCACTTATGGGGGTCCCAAGCTTATGAGAATACCTGGCAAACAGACTATTTGACCAGAAAATCCCAAAATGAGCGAGATTTACATAGGGCTGCATGGGATGGAAGCCAAATACATGAGATTTGAGACGTCTGTGTTATGAGTACTTAGATACAGTGCGGCTCATAAGTAAGTTAGGATGTTTCCAAAACAAAAACGGAAATATGTTCGTACAATTTTGAACACAATGTAAGAAATTGTCTGTTGAATATTTTGCACTTAATGTCTTCCAATCAAAATAAGTCCAAAGTATTCCACAGTACATTTTACTTAGTTTTGGAAAGATGTTGTTACTTTTTTCCTGAGCTGTACTGTACAGTATAATTAAGCCTATTTTACAAACAGTCCAGAAGATGCTTGTTCTTAAAGAGAAGTGGACACAATACCACCTGTATTAGTGAATCAGTAACGGTTGTCCACAAAAAACATCATATAGTAAATCATTTTGAAAGAAGACCAAGAACATTCTTTTGAAAATAAATGACTGCAATGGCTGGCACTATAACCAAGCCGATCATTTCAGTCGTAAATTTTCAAAAATACTCTTGTCCTACAACTGGTCATTTGTCAGGACTATTGCATAGGAAGGTTTTGTTGCTTCTATGGACAGGTTGTCTGTTAATAACCTGAACAGCTTCCAGTAAAGTCACTTCCACAATGGACCTTTCCAGTTTTAGCTATGGCCCGCCCATCTTTAGCTAAGCTCCACCCACATCTCACTCGTTTTGGGGGTCGATCGATCTCTGAACTCCCCGACTATCAATTTCCTGTTAACTATACAGGTAAGCTGTTGAATATTTTGAAACTAATTTAACTGGGTGCTGTTGTGCTATGGCAGCAACAGTGCCCAGTCAAATTAGTTTCCAAATATTCAACAGCATGTGTATTAAATAGTAGAGACATACAATTCTTACGTGTCGGACTGCTAAGAGTTAGACTGGCCTAATGGAATCATTTATGACATAATGGTTATGAAGTCATCCTACGCACCACTCTGGAAAGTTGAAGTAACTGTATTCCCTATGTCGATATGCTTACGACGTTATGTCAAGCTTGATCTAGATAGGACAAAACCTACATATAAATCAAATTTTCATCTTCTAGAGGTCTGTACTTAAACGTCCCAAATTTCACACATACTTTATCACCCCGGTTATCAAAAAATCAACACTATTGAAAGATATTTCATATATTTTTACCCGCCATCTTTTCCTATGCTGAAATTCTATTCTTGTAGTGTATGTGTGAATCTGAGCTATGCAAAACTCTAGAACCTGAAAATCTGATGTATTTGCAGGTCTTCTATAGATGATACAGTAACCTACGGCTTAGTGGTAACATCATAAGCCTAATAGGAAACTAAACGAGCGTTTGCTACTATTCCAAAATATGCAACATTTCATGCATATTAAATATTTTTTCCTCTGGTTGTCGAGCCCATAACGAAGTGGAGGATCTCGACATAGCTATCCAAATGACATCCGGTGTCTGTCGTGACAAGAATTAGGTCAATGTTAGTTTTTCAATGAACGTTTAATTCATCAAGGACTGATCAGGACTTATCCGATTTCAATAAAACTACAGATTTGATCTATACCATCTTTGCATCTACTCTCCATCATAATTGAAATGATTTTCAAATTTTTTTCCATTTTTTTATGAGGTTTGAACTTCGCTTATTTGCACCAAGCGTTATGTAGATGTTAAACTTTTCCAATAAACATTTAATTCACCAAGGACTTACTCGATGTCATTAAAACTTTACACTACGCTATCATTCTGCAACCATCTACTCTATCATTGCATCCAATCTTCATCATAATGATTGTGATTTTCAAATTTTTCCCTTACTTTTCCGGCGTTTGGCCGTGGCTTACAATATTCTTGTGTTATATATATCCTGCTTAAGACAAGAATTAGAAGAATGTTAAAGTTTTTCAGTTGACATTTAATCAATCAAGGATTTATCCAATCCCATTAAAACATTTCAGTTTTGTTTTATACCATCAGTGCATTTAGTCTACAGGACAATAAATAAGATTTTCTAATTTTTCCCGTATTTTTGTGTGATTAATATCCTGCTTGACCCCAGAATTAGAAGAATGTTAAAGGTTTTCAATGGTCTCTTAATTTATCAAGGGCTTATTCGATTCCAATGAAACTATAGATTTGTTATATCTCATCATTGCATTTAGTTTGCAGCAAAATTAAAATGAATTATAAAAGTTTTTTCCATACCTTTACATGGTTTGAACATAGTTTATTTCTGTGTGATTTGCCTCCTTTTCAAGAATTAGAATAATGTTTGAGTTTTAAAGAGACATTTGATTTGTGAAGGGGTACACTATTTTAAGAAATCATGACACACGTGATATGCAGAAAACCTAAAGGGCTCGACATGTGCGATGCAATCCATCTAATTTGTTAAGTTAATGTTTAAAGGGAACATTTCCCTAGCTTCACAAACATGGCCACTCCACTCCGCTCATGCACATCTCTGAATTAGATGATTATAAAATACAAATTACGTGAACACGGCCAGACATGCACACGCACGCACACACACATACACACCATGCGCATGAGTGTCTGTGCACACGCACAGCCTGCTGTGAATTGACCATTTTATCAGTTGTTAATTTTCTTTCTCCTATGGCTGTGTATGAAGGTACCATCTGGTTTCGTTGTACACACATTGAATATTCTGTAGATTAATTGAATTAGTAGGGCCTGAAATGAACTGGGATAGATTACGCTATCCACATGAATATCACCATTTCATGCATGCACTCTCCCTCGAATGAAAAATTCTCTCGAACTACTGTAAAGGCCTCATATACTGCGCAAATGGAGAGGTCCATATCTAGCTTTGCCCCACCCATTTCTTGCTATGATGCACCCATTTCTAGCTATGATCCGCACATTTCTACCCAAGCTCCGCCCATGCTTAGGGCGTGTTGGCATCAATTTATATACTTTGAATCCTAAATTAACAGAATCCCAATTTCAAGGTAACTATACAGGTAACCTGTTGAATATTTCGAAACTAATTTTACTGGATGCTGTTGCTGCCTGTTACATAGTAGACATACAATTTGAGTACTTGAAAAACTATTCAATCTTCATGACATACCTAGATGTGTCATTCATTACATCTTTTGATTGACGTCAGCCTACATATGATGTAATTGATTATGACATCATCCTTGAGTGACAGATCGGATCTATCCATTATGAGCATGTTTTAGTCAGTGCAACTTTGAAGGATAACACGTGTCATTCTGAAAATAATGTTGCTGTAGGCTTAACGCAATTCACAGTTTTAAAAAATCCTTAAATTTCTGACCATCCAGCTGCTTCTGCCATGTGTGCAGAAAATGACTACTCTGTATAACATGGCTTAGATATAGTTTATAGTATCCATGAAAGGCGATGGTACAAAGGGAATTGTCAATTTCTAGCTATGCCACACCCATTGCTAGCTACACCACACCCATTGCTAGCTACACTACACCCATTTCTAGCTACATCACACCCATTTCTAGCTATACCACACCCATTGCTAGCTACACCACACCCATTGCTAGCTACACTACAACCATTGCTAGCTACACCACACCCATTGCTAGCTATGCCACACCTATTGCTAGCTACACCACACCCATTGCTAGATACACCACACCCTTTCTAGCTACGTCACAACTATTGCTAGCTACGTCACAACCATTGCTAGCTACACCACACCCATTTCAAACTACACCACACCCATTGCTAGCTACACCACACCCATTGCTAGCTACACTACAACCATTGCTAGCTATGCCACACCCATTGCTAGCTACACCACACCCATTGCTAGCTACACCACACCCTTTCTAGCTACATCACAACTATTGCTAGCCATGTCACAACCATTGCTAGCTACAACACACCCATTTCTAGCTACACCACACCCATGGCCATTGCTATCTATGTCACAACCATTGCTAGCTACATCACACCCATTGCTAGCTACCCCACACCCATTGCTAACTACACCACACCCATTTCTAGCTACGTCCCAACCATTGCTAGCTATGTCACAATCATTGCTAGCTACACCACACCCATCACACCCATTGCTAGCTACACCACAACCATTGCTAGCTACACCACACCCATTGCTAGCTACGTCACACCCATTGCTAGCTACACCACTCCCATTTCTATGTGTGTCACAACCATTGCTAGCTACAAACATGTATGTCACAACCATTGCTAGCTACATCACAGTCATTGCTAGCTACACCACACCCATTGCTAGCTATGCCACACCCATTGCTAGCTACGCCACAACCATTGATAGCTATACCACCCCCATTTCTAGCTATGCCACACCCATTGCTAGTTACGCCACACCCATTGCTAGCTATGTCACAACCATTGCTAGCTACACGACACCCATTGCTAGCTACACCACACCTATTGCTAGCTACGTCACAACCATTTCTAGCTACGCCACACCCATTGCTAGCTACATCACAACCATTGCTAGCTACATCACACCCATTTCTAGCTACGCCACACACATTGCTCGGTACACCACAACCATTGCTAGCTACACCACACCCATTGCTAACTACACCACAACCATTGCTAGCTACACCATACCCATTTCTAGTTACACCATACCCATTTCTAGTTAAGCTCGTACACATTTTAGGTGTATGGAATCGATGTAAATCTTTGAAACCTGAATTCCCAGAATTAAAATCTCGAGGTAATTTGTACACTGCAACATCACAGACTTCGACTTTCATGACAGAACCATACATTATTTTGATTGACATCAGCTAATGTGTGACATTTGATTATGAGAATAGGTATTTGAGTGACAGATCATATCTCTGTCACTAGCTCATAGGCTTGGCAATTCACAAATTGTAAAAGGCCTGACGAGTTTCTGCCTTGTGCATGTGGGTAGCATCGGGATAGTGAACTAACGTTAGTTTCAATCCCACTGCTAGAATACATGTATAGCATTTATAAATAGTTGTACAAATATATATCATGACGATACATTGTATATATGTATTTTATGTGTATAATAAAGATAGTACAATAAGGCATAAACTGAATTTCTTAGCTCACCTGGCCAGAATTTGCAATGTTCAAAAGTCATGAAATGTGATCTGGGGCAGGAACTGAATGAAGTTTGTTCACTTGTGAACTTGATTCTCCGAATCGTTTGGCGGCATCTTGGATGACCTAGTTTTCACAAAAACAAGTTCTTTCCCAGAACCGCTAAAGGGATCGGGCCGAAATCTGGGAGATGTACAAAAACATGGCCGTCGTGGGCCAATCAAATGCTCCCATACTAAAGCAATGGTAAATTTAAAATGTCTTTTCGGGAACCACTGGGCCGATTTCAATTATATTTAGCAGGAACAATCCTTAGGTCATAGATATTCAAGTTTGTTCAAAGGAACCCGATCGGCCAACTTGGCCGGTTGGGTGGCCATCTTGGATTTTGGATGATTTTAAAAAATGTCTAAATCTTCAAAACTATTTGAGCGATTGATTCAAAACTCATAAAATATCATTTAGGGCACAAGCTGAACGAAATGTTTTGGTGGCCATCCAAATGCCCTGGTTTTCATGAAAGCGACTTCGTCTCCAGTGCTGCTGGAACGGATTGGGCCGAAATTTGGGAGATAGGATGTTGATGACTAAGGGCCATTAAAGTTTGTTCAAGAAAAGTTGATACATAAAGAAAAATGGTGTCTGTTTTTTTGTTACAAGTCTGCTCAACTCATTAGAGTTCTACTTATTGTTAATGACCATTCTAGTTGAAATGCCTATGGTCCAGGTGAGCGATACAGGCCCCTTGGGCCTCTTGTTCTAACTACCATGTTTCTGTTTTTGTTTTGAAAACAATGCCTTATTTATGAGGTGTACTGTACCATAGAACTCCTATGTGGTGTGTAGAGGAGCGTGTATGTTCAATATGTCATGCTACGCTATCAGAGGGGACTTAATCTTGCTCTAAAATATGAAGGGGTGATTCCAGAGGTGAGTCACTAAACCAGTTTCTATTAGACACAGAGATGCTAACACTATATCAGAGCTCCTGTAACAAAGCCTTTTCGGAACTAGATATGCTAACACTATATCAGAGATCCTGTAACAAAGCCTTTCCGGAACTAGAGATGCTAACTCTATATCAGAGCTCCTGTAACAAAGCCTTTCCGGAACTAGAGATGCTAACACTATATCAGAGCTCCTGTAACAAAGCCTTTCCGGAACTAGAGATGCTAACTCTATATCAGAGCTCCTGTAACAAAGCCTTTCCGGAACTAGAGATGCTAACGCTATATCAGAGCTCCTGTAACAAAGCCTTTCCGGAACTAGAGATGCTAACGCTATATCAGAGCTGTAACAAAGCCGTTCCGGAACTAGAGATGCTAACGCTATATCAGAACTCCTGTGACAAAGCCTTTCCGGAACTAGAGATGCTAACGCTATATCAGAGCTCCTGTGACAAAGCCCTTCCGGAACTAGAGATGCTAGCGCTATATCAGAGCTCCTGTAACAAAGCCTTTCCGAAACTAGAGATGCTAACGCTATATCAGAGCTCCTGTGACAAAGCCCTTCCGGAACTAGAGATGCTAGCGCTATATCAGAGCTCCTGTAACAAAGCCTTTCCGAAACTAGAGATGCTAACGCTATATCAGAGCTCCTGTAACAAAGCCTTTCCGGAACTAGAGATGCTAGCGCTATATCAGAGCTCCTGTGACAAAGCCTTTCCGGAACTAGAGATGCTAGCGCTATCTCAGAGCTCCTGTGACAACGCCTTTCCGAAACTAGAGATGCTAGCGCTATATCAGAGCTCCTGTAACAAAGCCTTTCCGGAACTAGAGATGCTAACGCTATATCAGAGCTCCTGTGACAAAGCCTTTCCGGAACTAGAGATGCTAGCGCTATATCAGAGCTCCTGTAACAAAGCCTTTCCGGAACTAGAGATGCTAGCGCTATATCAGAGCTCCTGTAACAAAGCCTTTCCGGAACTAGAGATGCTAACGCTATATCAGAGCTCCTGTAACAAAGCCTTTCCGGAACTAGAGATGCTAACGCTATATCAGAGCTCCTGTAACAAAGCCTTTCCGGAACTAGAGATGCTAACGCTATATCAGAGTTCCTGTAACAAAGCCTTTCCGGAACTAGAGATGCTAACGCTATATCAGAGCTCCTGTAACAAAGCCTTTCCGGAACTAGAGATGCTAACACTATCAGAGCTCCTGTAACAAAGCCTTTCCGGAACTAGAGATGCTAACGCTATATCAGAGCTCCTGTAACAAAGCCTTTCCGGAACTAGAAATGCTAGCGCTATATCAGAGCTGTAACAAAGCCTTTCCGGAACTAGAGATGCTAGTGCTATATCAGAGCTCCTGTAACAAAGCCTTTCCGGAACTAGAGATGCTAACGCTATATCAGAGCTCCTGTAACAAAGCCTTTCCGGAACTAGAGATGCTAACTATATCAGAGCTCCTGTAACAAAGCCTTTCCGGAACTAGAGATGCTAGCGCTATATCAGAGCTCCTGTAACAAAGCCTTTCCGGAACTAGAGATGCTAACGCTATATCAGAGCTCCTGTAACAAAGCCTTTCCGGAACTAGAGATGCTAACGCTATATCAGAGCTCCTGTAACAAAGCCTTTCCGGAACTAGAGATGCTAACTATATCAGAGCTCCTGTAACAAAGCCTTTCCGGAACTAGAGATGCTAGCGCTATATCAGAGCTCCTGTAACAAAGCCTTTCCGGAACTAGAGATGCTAACGCTATATCAGAGCTGCTGTAACAAAGCCTTTCCGGAACTAGAGATGCTAACGCTATATCAGAGCTCCTGTAACAAAGCCTTTCCGGAACTAGAGATGCTAGCGCTATATCAGAGCTCCTGTAACAAAGCCTTTCCGGAACTAGAGATGCTAACGCTATATCAGAGCTCCTGTAACAAAGCCTTTCCGGAACTAGAGATGCTAACGCTATATCAGAGCTCCTGTAACAAAGCCTTTCCGAAACTAGAGATGCTAACGCTATATCAGAGTTCCTGTAACAAAGCCTTTCCAGAACTAGAGATGCTAACGCTATATTAGAGCTCCTGTAACAAAGCCTTTTCCGGAACTAGAGATGCTAACACTATCAGAGCTCCTGTAACAAAGCCTTTCCGGAACTAGAGATGCTAACTCTATACCAGAGCTCCTGTAACAAAGCCTTTCCGGAACTACAGATGCTAACGCTATATCAGAGCTCCTGTAACAAAGCCTTTCCGGAACTAGAGATGCTAACGCTATATCAGAGCTCCTGTAACAAAGCCTTTCCGGAACTAGAGATGCTAACGCTATATCAGAGCTCCTGTAACAAAGCCTTTCCGGAACTAGAGATGCTAACGCTATATCAGAGCTCCTGTAACAAAGCCTTTCCGGAACTAGAGATGCTAGAGCTATATCAGAGCTCCTGTAACAAAGCCTTTCCGGAACTAGAGATGCTAACGCTATATCAAAGTTCCTGTAACAAAGCCTTTCCGGAACTAGAGATGCTAGCGCTATATCAGAGCTCCTGTAACAAAGCCTTTCCGGAACTAGAGATGCTAGCGCTATATCAGAGCTCCTGTAACAAAGCCTTTCCAGAACTAGAGATGCTAACTCTAGTTCAGCTTTACTTAGTCTTTTTAACCCTTTAACACTCATATTTGTTCAAGAAAATTGCAATTTTCTCAAAAAATGTCCATTTACAGATAAGAGAAGACTATTTTTGAAAATTTACCACTGGAATGACTGGCTCGGTTATCGAGCCAGTTATTTCAGTAATAAATATTAAAAAATAGTCTTCTCTTGGTCTGCAAATGGACATTTCTTAAGACAAATGCAGAAGCTGTTTTTGGCTGGTATAAGTGTTAGTGTTAATAAGGAGCCAGCTACGGTCCAGAAGTCTGTTGCAAGGGCTTGACACCACCATACATGTTTAACTTGCCGGTACAATTACATGTCTTTGTACGTAGGCACTTGTCTTCTCAATCAACCTTGGGAAACAGTCCTTTGCGGACTCCGACTCGACTTGAGCTTCAATCCAGTATGGCCATTTATCGATTCTTTTCCACAACTTAATACGTTGACACATACATCAAGACCATGGCCCGGACATGTGAACCTTTCTTTCAAGTATTCATTTACCTGTCTCAGCGAGGCTTCAGGACTGAAAAGAATGGTTGATCCACTGATATTAAACGCCTTCATTAGCCGCCCCATGGGTGAGTCTATTACTGCCATTTTGTTCTACCTTTTAATGTGTTTGATGGGAATGGTAAACCTGACGCGAAGTCGCACATGGTTGACTCGCACTCGCCCCCTGGTTGAAAAACGTAATCACTACTGACACGGCACAGGGAACTCATAAGCATCCAGCATACTGTGGCAGTTCACCGGTTCTGAGAACAAGTCCAGTTACACACAACAGAAGACACTGGGTACTTCTTGTTGCCCCATGGTGAATGACTAGTGGTAATTCATTAGTGAACTGTGCCAATTTCACAAGCCGTTGATAGCCTGACAAATCTAGAGATCAATTATTAGCTTTGAAACCTTATTTTCACATCAAGAGTATACTTACCTCCCTAATACTTTTGATATTGCTAAATATTAGCGTTCACTCAATAAAACACCCAGATTAAAAACAGTTAGGTGCCCCTACTGGGCAGGTAGACAGAGGTAGTCCGGTGGATGCCGGCCCCACCACCGCGCATGCGCCGACTACTACTTCCTCTTTGCTAATTTATTGGCAGAGAGTTCACATGCGTTTGTGCTTGTTAATAAGTTTCACTCGTTTACCTGTGTAATATAGTCTGAATATACCTGGAAAGAAAGAGAAAGATGTCAGAGAGGGCGACTTCTCCGGAGGAGGGAGCTGGATCTCTTTATCAGGTGATTTCAACTATATTCTAGCGAGTTTTTCCCCGGCGTAATGTGTTTCCGGGACTCGTGTTTACTGTGATGAGCGCCGGTTTGAGTTGGTTTTTTCAACTCGGTGCTATATAAGTCTAATCCCTCTTTGTGTTTATGTCCACAGGTATGGATTTGCATTATTAGTGGACATCTCAGCACAGGAGGGTTTGTTTCTCTCCACCACGGTTCCATTTCCTACTAATACTGTTAGGTTATCTAACCAAAAAATCTATGCTCAGTGAGTTGGAGGCTTGATATAAAGGTCTTCTCACTTTGCCCTCTTGATCCAATTCCTTCCCCTTAGGTGGAGAGAGTTAAGAGGCGTAGTCTTGGTGGAGTGCTCCAGTGCATCACGTTGGATGGTTTGTCTATACCAGGTGTCAGGTATCTGATTAATGATATGAGGTGATATGAATTATTTGAAAAAATAATGACTGTTTTATACAAGACATTGTTATCATTGGGTATCTGATGGTGTGTAGTCTGAATATCCATGTGAGGTTGTTCTAGTTGCGAATATAATTCGTCCTTGCACTTGGATGCTTGTTGCGGACCTATTTAATTTCTGTCAAGGGATTGATGACGTCATAATCAGCCTTGCTCTTTATTAACATTTAAAGTTTTGTCCAACGCTGGTTTTTTCTTGATTACTGATCTTTATGATCTTGTCCCTCTCTTTTAGTTTGGTTTTGAGTTCTAACCTTAACAAACTTACTCATTGTCCTCGTCCTTTGTCCTGTTTCAGAGACCTGGTTGTCCGTCCTGTGGCCGGTTTCTGAAGGATCAGTTTGTTCCTCATTTGTGCTTCAGCTGCAGTCCCTGTGGACCGCTGCTTAAGTGCGACGTATGTAAGCAATGGGGGGGGGGGGCGAACTGATATCTGACTTTTTGTCGTTGCAGGCAAAGGAGAAGGGCGTGGAGGAGGAGAGGAAGGCGAAGAGAGAGAGTGTTTCGAAGAAGGGTAAGAGGAAGGCCTCGTCCGCGGTGGACATGGAGGCCTTCCGGTCCGAAATGTTGGGAGAGATGCAGAGGACAATAAAGGATTTGGTCCCAGAGTTGCTTCGCAGCATGCTTCCTGGGCCAGCTCCTTTGTTGTCCTCAGCATCTGCTTCAGAGCAGGTTATCCCCGCCTCTGAATCTGATTTCTGTAGGTCGATTCCGTTGTTTGAGAACGATTCAGAGGTGGCCCCGTTGATGGGGGCGTTCCACGACCCTGGCAGCAGGCTTGGTGCCGCGCCGAGGGGCCGTGGACATCGGTCGTTGCAGGGACCCGCGGTCTGCTCATCAGACCCTGGGTATCCGCACGTTGCGGGTGCCAATGCCTCCTATGGCACCTTCCCTGGCCAGTCCGGGTTAGCTCTCTTTGCTGACCCGGAGTCTAACCTTTCTGGCCAGGAGGAAGAGGATTTCCTGCTATGGTCGCCGTCTGGGGACGTGACCATGGACTACGACATCTGTGCACCCCTCGCGGGGAATGCAGGTGACGTGGTCCATGGTTCTACTCACGCAGGAGTAGAATTCACGGTCCAGAAGGTGACCCTGGGCGGTGCTGAAGGCCAGCGTTACCGCATACCTCGGCTTGCCGAGAGTGTCGCTGGTGCTGGTCTGGGCCGTGGTGGGGCGGTGTCTGCCCCGCGCTCTACCACGGCGCCTGCTCTTGGTCAAGCCAGTGAGCTTAGCATGCCTGGTCTTTCGGGGCTGCATGTTTTCCCTGGCTTGCCAGCGGTATCAGCATACCCGCCGTCAAGCTCTGCTGCATGCGCTCAGGAGGAAGACGAAGGCCCCCGTCTTGTAGAGCGCTCGCAGCTGGCCACGGAGGAGGATTGGTCGGACGCTTGCCAGTGGCTGGTGAGTGTTCGGCCAGACCTGCCCATGGAGCAGTCGGCGAGCCAGCGAGATCACAGGCCGTGGTTAGCTGGTAGGCCGACTGCAAACGCTATGCCATCTCTGCCGCTGGCTGAGCATGTCGTGGACATGTTCAAGGCGGCGGAGACGTCCATTAAGGCGAATGGGCGTCTTGCGAAAGCCCCTCGCGAGGTGGCCAGGCGTTGCCGCATCGTGCCCCTGGACTACCAGCGGTACGGTGTGGTGCCCAAGCCAAGCGTCGATGACCGCGCGGCTTTGGGCGAAGATGCGCGGCCAGGCTCCCGTTCTGACACGGGTGTCCTGTGCTCAAACGGGTTGCGTTCTGCAAATGCCGCACTGCGTGATGCGGAGGAGAGTGGGAGAGCGTCGATTGCTGCTCTGTCCCACGTCTCCCAGCTGTTACAGGGGGTGGTGACGGCATCCGCATCGCGCCAGCCAAGCCCGGTCACAGTCCAGCGAGCCATCCAGGATGGTATCAACCTGGCTCTGGACTGCTTGACGCGGGCGGTGACCAGGAGTGTCCGGGCGAGGCGCACGTTTGCCTTGGACAATCTGTGCCCGTCCCAGGACCTGTACAATAGGCTACTGCGTACGCCTATGACAGGTCCTGGTCTCTTTGGAGGTGAGGGATGCAAGCACCTCCAGGAGACGGTGACTCTGGTCAACAACCAGAGGGCGCTGCGCGAGCAGTTTGAAGTGCTCCGTCGTGCGAGCGTTCGCGCAGCACCCCCTGCGTATCGTCCCCTGCAGGCTCGAGGTGGAGGTGGCCAGGTCAGAGGCCAGCCACCATCGCAGCAACGGCCTAGGCTGCGTGCGATTCGGCCTGCAGCGAGGGGGGCGCAGGCTCCCCAGGCGCAGCCAGTCAGACAGCCACCCGCGCACCGAGGTGCGCGCGGTGCTGGGCGTGGCGCGCGGGGATCTGGTCGCGGTAATCGGGCCTGATGGGCCGGTTACCACAGTGGGAACCCCTCCGGTGTTTCTGGCCGAGAAGACAGTGCCACTCTCGCACTCCTTATGTCCACCTCTCTCCCTAGGTGGACCGGTGGGCGGCCGATTGGCCGACCGCTTGCCAGAGTGGAAGCGGTTGACTCAGGACCGTTTATTCTTGCGATGGCTTTCTGTCGGGTATCATCCCAATTGGATGACAGGCCCGCCATCGCGACTGTCTCTCGTGCCGATCTGGACTCCGATTCCGAGAGATCCAGATCAAAGGTTGTGTATCGAGGAGGAGATAAATTCCCTCATACAAAAAGGAGCTATTCAGCCGGCGCAGAGGTGCCCGGGCTTCTATTCAACCGTGTTCTTAGTAACAAAAAACACCGGAGGGTGGAGGCCGATTCTCAATCTCAAGCCATTGAACAAGTTCATAGAGACGCCCAGTTTCAAGATGGAGACTGTGCGCTCGGTGTTGGCGGGGTTAGAGCAGGGAATGTGGACAGCTTCAATAGATTTGAAGGATGCTTATTTCCACATTCCCATAGAGAGGAGTTTCCGTCGCTTCCTGAGATTTGCATTCCAGGGCAGACAGTGGGAATTCAGGGTATTACCCTTCGGAATTTCCACGGCTCCTCGGGTCTTCACCCGTGTGGTTCTCGCGATCACGGCATACCTCCGCAGGAGAAGCATAGCAGTCCACACGTACATAGACGACTGGCTGTTAAAAGCACACACCCAGGAAACATTATCGGCCAATCTGGAGATTGTTTTGAAAACTCTCACGGACTTGGGCTGGATAATCAATTTCCAAAAATCAGAGCTGACTCCATCCCAGAAGTTTGTTTACCTGGGCATGTTCTTCGATCTGGAGACGGGATATGTTTATCCTACTCAGGAGAGGGTTCAGAGACTCATCTCCTTAATACAGTCGGTGTGCGACAGTCGTCATGTCCTGGCACGGGTTTACTTGAGAATGCTGGGTTTGATGGTTTCATTGGAACCAGTCATTCCGCAGGCGGCCTTATGCAGGCGCCCGATCCAGTTGTTTCTCATGACACAGTGGACCCAGAGTTCAGGTTCGCTGGACTCGAACGTGTCAGTGTTGTCGCCTCTAATTCACCACCTGCAATGGTTGTTGAATATAGAGAATCTCTTGCTGGGGTTTTTGCTAACCCCTCCCCACCCTCAGGTGACTGTGTATACAGATGCATCGATGGAGGGGTGGGGGAGCTTGTCTGGAAGAGTCCACAATATCAGGGCTTTGGGATCTGGATCAGTCAAAGGAACATATCAATCTACTGGAGCTAAGAGCAGTAGTCCTGGGCCTGGAACATTTCTTACAGAAAGTTCAGAGCAAGATTGTTCTTATTCGTTCAGACAACTCAACAGTAGTGACTTACATAAACCGCCAGGGCGGAACGAAGTCGCCCAGTCTCTGTATGATGACATGGAGACTGCTTTGTTGGTGCCTGGATCACAGGATTACCTTGAGAGCAGTTCATATTCCGGGAAGGTTAAATCTGCTAGCAGACTCATTGAGCCGAAGAATGAGTATTTTACCCACGGAATGGCAACTAAATCAATGTGTGGCGGATCGTCTGTTCGACCATTGGGGGAAACCCAACATCGATTTGTTCGCAACAAAGAAGAATGCGAAGATGACGACGTACGTCTCTCCGATTCCAGACCCAAGCGCTTTCGCAACAGATGCGTTAGCTATCAGCTGGGCGGGAATGTATGCATACGCATTCCCTCCAGCAATCCTGATTCCAAAGGTGCTTCAGAAAATCAGGCAGCAGGAGTGCCAAGTGCTTCTGATCGCCCCGGATTGGCCTAGCCGATCGTGGTATACGGATCTGCTGGACCTTCTGGTCTGCAGTCCGGTTCCTCTGCCTCTGATAGACGACCTTATCTTCCAGGGCAAGGCCCTTCACGACAATCCGTCAATGTTCCGATTGACTGCGTGGATGTTGTCAAGGAATCTAGAATTAAGGAGGGCTTTTCTGAGCAAGCGGCCATGTTTATGGCCATAGCCAGGAGGGGGTCAACCTCCAGAGCATATAATTATAAAATCGACAGATTTGCAGAGTGGTGCTCAAAAAGATGTATTGATCCAATGGATTCATCTATTCAGGTAGTAGCTGATTTCCTCTGTCACCTGTATGATGCCTATAGCCTCAAGCCTAACTCTATTGCTGGTTATAAATCAGCTTTAATTACTGTTATTCCTTGCTTGGCTAAGAGGGGAAGTGATGAAGTAAGTACATTAAATGTATTAATTAAAGGCATGGGCAATCTAAGACCAAGGAATCCACCACTGATTCCAGTCTGGAGTTTATCTCTGGTGCTTCAGGTACTAGGAGATAAGCCTTTTGAACCACTTAGTTCCATTTCTATAAAATTGTTGACTCTTAAAACTGTGTTTTTAATTGCTGCGGCCTCGGCAAGGCGTAGGAGTGAGATTCACGCCTTATCAGCCGAGGATGACCGTTTTGTGGTTACAGGGGAAGGCCTTAAGCTTCTACCTAGGATTAATTTCTTGGCTAAGAATCAGTCTTTGAAATATCCAGGTCAACCTATTTTTTTGCCATCTTTAGCTAGATATGATCCTAATTCTAAAGTATGGTGCCCCGTACGGGCGCTGCTCCGGTACAAACAGCGTACTTCGGAGTGGCGTACCGACCAGTCAGCGTTATGGTTGTCATATATTGAACCCCATGGCAGGGCGTCTAAGGACACCATTTCCAGGTGGATTGTAGAATGTATTCAGTTTTGTCACAAATCCGCCACCGGGAGACAGGTTGATGTGGCCAAGGCTCACAGTGTCCGCGGTGTCGTGGCATCCACTGCCCTATTTAGTGGGGTCCCTGTGGATGACATTATGTCCGTGGCTCAGTGGCACTGTGAGTCAAGTTTTACAGACCATTACCTCCGTGACACCTCAAATCCTCTCGCCTTGTCGATTTTAAAACAATAATCGCCTGTATGTTTTATGAGGAGAGTTTCCTCGTTGCTTATATACATCACATTTAAGTAATGGTAACAACCACTTGTCGGGACTGCATCAGGCCTCTACTGGGAACGTGATGACAGCTTCCAAGTTCAACAAGGTCAGTCTTGTTTATGTGTTGTTCATTGTTAAATGTATTGTCACGTTAGCCGTTATTATTAATATGGTGATGGTTTGTGTGGGTTGTGGTTCATAGAGAGTATACGAAAATGGAGTACTTTTCGTCTCTGTCCTGTAGTACGTGGCACTAGTACGTAGAGAGCGTATAGGACATTGAGGTCATCTAGTCTTCCTCCCAGGTGGGGGGGGGGGGATCGCATATGACATTCGGTCATCTCTCATGCATCGGTTGTGTTATCCGATGGTTTGTCAAATCCTGACTGTGTTCTCACACAGTTTCAGACGTTTTAAGTGCCGTAAACGTGTGAAAGCGTATAGGGAAGAGCTGGTCTTTTGACCTCGCCTCCCTCCCGCCAGATTCACTTTCGAATTCTGGCAATATCAAAAGTATTAGGGAGGTAAGTATACTCTTGATGTGAAATAAACGAAATCTAGGATTTCTTTTTTCACGAGAGAGTTGATACTTACCTCCCTAGATACGGACCCGGCCTCTGCACCCCACAGAGGCTCGGTCTTCAGGCTCTTAGTAGTTGCCTGTGTGTCAGCCAATAAATTAGTCAGAGGAAGTAGTAGTCGGCGCATGCGCGGTGTTGGGGGCCGGCATCCGCCGGACTACCTCTGTCTACCTGCCCAGTAGGGGCACCTAACTGTTTTTAATCTGAGTGTGTTATTGAGTGAACGCCAATATTTAGCAATATCAAAAGTATTAGGGAGGTAAGTATCAACTCTCTCGTGAAAAAAGAAATCCTAGATTTCGTTTAATCTATAGCTACTTTTCATATATTGGATCACTACACCTAGGTCAACTTATTAAACTTGAGACAAGCAAACCATTGATGCCAGCACTATTAATGTTCTTATCAGATTATCTCCATGGCTTCCCAGAACCAATGACAGCATGCGATCTCATATTCTGCATGTGTATGCTATTATATCTGATTATGTCTAACTATACTAAACAAAACAACTCCCACTAAACAAACTCGCAGGTGACTCACTTTGCAACTAACTGGGAAAGCGGCACCAGCTACTGATTGGACAGACATTTCAGCCATTATTTCTTTTGTCAATGCTTCTGCACCTGATTTATCATGCTATAGTGGAACATGTTGTTAGCAACCAACATCCACCATTGGCATGAGAATAGTGCTGCTAGATCAATGCTGGTAGATCAGTACTGCTGGCTCAGTGCTGCTAGAACACACTGTTAGCTCAGTGCTGCTAGAACATACTGCTGGCTCAGTGTTGCTAGATCAGTGGTGCTAGAACATACTGCTGGCTCAGTACTGCTAGATCAGTGCTGCTAGAACATACTGGTAGATCAGTGCTGCTAGAACATACTGCTAGATCAGTGGTGCTAGAACACTGCTGGCTCGGTGGTGCTAGAACATACTGCTGGCTCAGTGCTGCTAGAACATATTGGTAGATCAGTGCTGCTAGATCAGTGGTGCTAGAACACTGCTGACTCAGTGCTGCTAGAACATACTGCTAGATCAGTGCTACTAGAACATACTGCTGGATCAGTGCTGCTAGAACATACTGCTAGATCAGTGTTGCTAGAGCATTGCTACAAGAACATACTGCTAGATCAGTGCTACTAGAACATACTGCTAGATCAGTGCTACTAGAACATACTGCTGGATCAGTGCTACTAGAACATACTGCTAGATCAGTGCTACTAGAACATACTGCTAGATCAGTGCTACTAGAACATACTGCTAGATCATTGCTGCTAGAACATACGTCAGTAGTCATGTCCAAGCACTGGGATTTCTGCAAAATGGGCATTGACATGTCACGAACCTTCGACACAATTAAATGCTCAAAGATCCTAGATGTACTACGCGAGGCCAGTTTCAATGAAGATGAGCTACGACTAGTGAGACTTCTGCTTGCAGGCACCAAGCTGAGAGTACGAGTGAAGTCTGTAGAATTTGAGACCAATCAGCTCCCCACAGGGATATGATCTGTGCTTTTCACCAGTTACTTTGCTGCTGCATTGAAATCTGTGCGGGAAAGTTCCACAAGACCAACCCCCCCCCCCCCCCACCCCCAGTGTCAATACAGGGTATGCCGCTAAAGATGGAATATGCTGAAGATGTGGACTTCATAGACGAGGAAAAGAAACACTTTGACGAACTTCTCTCAATAGCTGCAAGCAAACTAAATATTGTGAATCTCTAGGAATGAATCCAAAACAGAGTTCACCCACATATACCTATCTACAAAGCATGAAACCAAAGAAAATGACGATCCACTTTGTGGTGGCAAACCATGGAGGAAAAGTAAAATCATGGGCTTACTACTTTGCAGTACTCCTGATATTGCTGCACGCTGTGTCATGGGGAACAACTTTCCAGTCCTTCTGGAAGTTGTGGATTCGGAGGTCAAAGATGCTCTTGATAAAAAGGTTACGTTTATACGATGCAACCTGCGTATTCTTGATGCTGTAACAGCTGGGAAGCTCCAAAGGCAGCTCTAGACAAACTCGATGCCTACCACAGCAAACACCTATGCACCATTACTGGACACGGTTGGCCAGACAGCATAATTCCCACTGATGCATTATACAAGGTGTAAACCGTTGCCGCTGTCTGTAAAAGTCATCCTCGTCCTGCAAAGATGGTCCATATTTGGCCATGTACTAAGGATGCCAGAAGACACACCAGCACAGAGAGCCTTGGAGTTCGCCCTACTCGGAGCCATCAAATACAAAGCCAGGGGAGGACGTCATTGCATAAATCTGCTAAGCGTGCTACGAGGTGACCTCAAGAAAGCAGGTCTCGGTACACTCAAGTTAATAATGGACCTGAGGGAGCTAAGGATTTCGGCTGAGGACAAGACACATTGGGCAAAAACGAGAAGGACTGATTGCAGCTGTAGGATGTTTCTATTACTACAGCCGCAGAATACAGTAATCATATATACAAAACATACTGCTAGATCAGAACTGCTAGAACATACTGCTGGATCAGTATTGCGAGATCAGTGCTACTGGAACATACTGCTAGATCAATGGTGCTAGATCTGTTCTGCGAGAACATAGCGCTAGATCAGCACTGCTAGAACATACTGCTGGATCAGTACTACTAGATCAGTACTGCTAGATCAGTGCTACTAGACCAGTGCTACTAGACCATACTGCTAAATCAATGGTGCTAGAACACACTGCTTGATCTGTGCTGCTAGAACATACTGCTGGATCAGTATTGCTAGAACATACTTTTTAACAGAAACCCCTGACACCATGAACTGTTCGGATGCTATCTTATATGCGATATAACTAGCACCCGGTATATGTATGACTATATTGCAAGATGACTTTATTCAGACTATAACGTGGCCAGAAACGGGCTAATTAAGACAGGGTTACCATGTCAATTAATCATCATAATCGTCATCATTGACGACTGTGGAGGCCTGGGAAGGCCTATTGTCGATCTCAACAGAACTTGATATATTTACATTGGCGAGATACGCAATTTTACGCATGCACCTTAAATTGTAAATTCACCATTTTGAGTGATTTGTTTAAATAGCTTTTTGCTATAGTTAGGGTACTAATGAGGTTATCTGTTTTCTGTTATTTTTTTAGTGGGTGGGTGGGGGAGGGTGTGTGTTGGGGGGGGGGGACGTTGCTAAATATTTGTTGCTTTTAATATTTTTTCTTATATTAAGTACAGCAATTTATGTACATATGTATATATTTTGCGTATTTACGTAATGTACTACATGATACTTACAAATCTCTTCTGACTGTAGGTCTCTATGTGTTCTCTCCTGTCAGCGCCATGACTTTGCGTTGACTTGTGTTTATTATTGGGTGAGTGTGCTCATATTTTAGCAGCAAGGTTGCCGATAACTTATCAAGTCTTTTAGCAAAGCACCTAATGGTTGGCGCGTTTATGACGGAATCTGGCAACAAGTTCCAGTTGTCCACAGCTGTGATGGTAAACGAGTATTTCTGAATGTCTAATCGTGGTCGTGTTTTGAAAATCGTGTACTTGTGGCATCATGTGTTTGTTTCTTCCCTCAGTGGAATCAAGCCCGAGACATCTGTGTTGTGCTTTCCAGTCATGATCTTATACATCTCTACCATGCCACCCCTGGAGCGACGATATGCTAATGTGGGGAGTTCTGGTTTCCGCAGTGGCTTTTCGTATCCCAGTAATGCCATGCATGGAATTAACCTTGTGGCACGTCGCTGTACATTTTCTCTGGTTCATTAAGTCTATCATTACTACCTGAAGATGTGCATGTGATTTTTTCGTGGGAGGGAAATGTTTCTTTACAGAGTTGTCCCCCTTTAAAATCTTGATGTCAAAATGACTGCATTGCCAATTATTTTTTGTCAACGCAGCTTTTAAAATAATATGAATGCTTTGAATTAAAGTGCTACCTACCACACAGAGAAATGTACTTCCAGTGATTGCGGAGGGGGTTTGGGGGTGACTCTGAGTCAAACAATATTTTCTTTAATTAGGAAAAATTAGTTGCCTCTCCGGGATGTAGAAATTGTTTGAGTGTAGCTTTCGTGACAATCTTGGTCAGTCCTTCAGCACGAACCGACGGTCGCTGGCAACGTCACTGTGGTCAGTTCTTGTGGAGTCACGTGACAGCATGGACTGGTAGACTGCTGGTAAACGGTAGCTCTTGTCAAACAATGTTTTCTATAATAAGGAAAAATTAGTTACCTCTCCAGGATGTAGAAATTGTTTGTGTGTAGCTTTTGTGACCATCTCGGTCACTTCTTCAGCACTAACTGGCGGGCGTTGGCAACGTCACTCTGGTCGGTTCTTGTGGAGTCACGTGACAGCATTGGCTGGTAGACTGCTGGTATAGTAGATATGATAAGATAATATTGATTTGCAGAATGCAGGCTAAAATGCTGCTATGTTCCGTTTTGTGCTAGGCTGCTATAGTTAGGCTGCTTTGATGGTTAAATTTTATTTATTGGTTTGCCCAGTATGTGTCCATTCTGTTGTTGAATATGTTTAAATTTCCCGATGTTACAATGTGGTCAGATAGTGAATTCGAGGCATCGATTATTCTATTGGTAAAGTAATGTTTTCTGAAATCATGTGAAAAGCGATGTTTCTTTAGCTTATATGTGTGTCCTCTTGCTATTAATTGTTTAATGTGAAAAGATGTTTTGTTAGATGTATGTCGTAATAACCATGTATGATTTTATATAATTCAATCATCTCCCTGGTGTCGTCTATATTTTAGAGTTAGGAGATTTAATCTTTTTAGCCTGTCAGGGTAGCTCAGTCCCGTCAATGATGGAAGCTATCTGGTTGCCCTCCTTTGAACGTTTTTGATAGTATTGATATCTTTTTCTTTGTATGGGCACCAGACACTGTTAGCATATTCAATGTGAGGGCATATTAATGATTTGTACAGCAGGGTGAAATTGTCATTATCTAGGTATGTGTAGGTTTCGGCGGATTATTCCCATTATCCGGTTGGCTTTATTTACCTGTTCCTGTATATGTTTTCGAAAGTCAAGTTGTCTGTCTATAAATATGCCTAGATCTTTTTCAAGCTCAATAGATTCAAATGGTATCATGAGACCGTCCTCTCCACGTAGGTGATAGGATCTGTTTTTAACATTTTGTTTGCTTTTTATTTCCAGAACTCTACATTTGTTTGGATGGAATTTTAGTAGCTATCTAGAAGCCCAGTTGGTCATGGAGTCAAGATCATCCTGTATTATTTTACTGTCTATCTTGTCTTCATAAATTTCTTTATAAATCTTTGTGTCATCTGCGAATAAGTAGTATATGGTAGCCCCGTCTCGGTTCATGGTTAGTTGATGTTTGCAGATTTCTATGGCCTCTTTAACATCCACTAGTCGGACTTCCGCATATCCAAGGCCTATCAGAACACCATGGCAGACTTCAGACAACACCACATAAAAACTTACCACAATCCCGTCAACACCTTAAGATCACAATTAGTAAGACCCAAAGATAAACTGACCACAGATGAACGCTCTGGAGTCATCTGCAAGATCGAATGTGACCAATGTGAGGTTACATATATAGGCGAAACAAAAATGCCTCTCAGCACCAGAGTCAAAGAACATCTCAAAATCAATTCCAACTCAACTGTGGCAGAACACACAGAATCCACTGGCGATGCCATCCCCGCTAGCAGTGCCTCAATCATCAACTTATTTAAACTGAAGGTTAAAGAGGCCATTGAAATCTATAAACATCAACCAACCATGAACCGAGGCGAGGGCTACCGTATACCAGCAATCTACCAGTCCATGCTTTCACATAACTCCACAAGAACTGACCAGGGTGAGGGTGCCAGCGACTGCTAGTTAGTTTTTTTACCAGCTTCCTTTAATATTATCACTGGTATTTCATCCGGGTCATTGCTTTTATTGGGTTTGAGTGCTTTCAGTTTATTTTTTATCATAATAGGTGTTACTATTATATCATTTTAATACAATACCATTGCTTTTGGGGCTAATGATTTGTGTAGAATGCAAGTTTTCTGACATGAACATACTTGAGAAAAAGTTGTTACGGATATTATCCTTTTCTTTATCATCTGTAGTCATAATGCCATTAGCTGGGTTACGTAGATTGCTAATTGATTCATGTAGAACTGTTTTACTTTTGACATAGTTCCAAGGAGCTTTTGGATTTCTCCTGCTTTTACCAGCTACTACGTTCTGTTTTGCTTTTCAGATGTTTCATCTTGCCATGCTGTTTTGATGTAGGAATATACTGCTCTTTCATTGTGATCAAAGTTGTGTGTAGGAAATTCCAGGCTTCTGATGCATTTAGTTTGTGCAGAGTATTCCAATCAGTCATTTCTAAATGTTCTCTCATTTCGGTATACCTTCCAATCTTCAACTGTAGTTTTGGCTTAGTTGCGTGTTTGCTTGTGTTTAGGATGTTATGATACACTGATCTTTGTAAAACGTCATTAGTGTTATCTATTGGAGATAGATGTGTTATTTCGTGGTGGATATTTGGGTTGTTTGTTAAAACTAGGTCCAAAAGATTTTGAAGTCTGATTTATTCTATGTCGTGTTGTATTCATTGTTGTGTTAAGAACAGTTGACGAAAGTCCAGTGCTCCAGTTAAATCGATGGAAAGTCTTCTACAATATGAATATGGTCAGCATTAGCCGTTTCGACATTGTTTAGCAGATTTAACAAATTGATATCATTTGTGCTTTCTGAGTTGGGGCTTCTGTAGATACAACCAACAAGAATTCTTTCCTTTTGTTGTGACATCTATGTACTCCATACTGATTCCTTAACATAGCCGTATGGTGGTGTGGTCGGGCAGCTGCTCCCCCCCCCCCCACCCCCTCCTACGCACACACACACACACACACACACACACACACACACACACACACACACATATATATATATACACACACACATGCACGCACGCACGCACATACACACACACCCCGGTCAACCGGGCATCATTCACTTCCCTGGCTGACTGGTCTGCAGCTCTGACTTTATTGATGCTGGGAAGTGAAATGATGGGTGTAAACGGGTGTAAATAACTTTTTCAGAATCCTGTCCGACTTGGCTAGACATTTGCGATGTCTAGCCGAGTCGGGCATGATTCAGGTAAATTGTCGCATCAAAATCATGCCTTCCCGACGTGAAGAAAACAGGTACAGGTTAGTTCGGTTTCTGTTGTGGGTGGACCATCTGAATAAAAATGGATAGTCTCATTATCATCCTTCAACTAATTTAGGATGGGATCCAGATGAGTCAAAGTAGCAGCTGGGTCATGCCATTTTGAATGAGAGATGGTACAGAATGAGCATACGCCTTGCCTGGTATAAATGACACCTGTATGTAATGTTGCCTGTTTGTGTAGCTGCCAAGGTGAACTGAACGAATCTCTGAAGCATATTTGCAGCAATAATTCTCGAAAAGGTCTATGTGCAATATTGCCTCATCATCAAATAGAGTGTCCTTTAAGGGTTCATATTGCAGGAACTGGTGCTGTATATTTTAGACATGAGGACACAGATAATTTTTCAATCCATCTTGAAAGAAGGTTTGCAGTTGCCCAACAGCTCCAGAGACTTTGCAGTTTTCTGGAGGTTTTGTGCAGTTTTGTCTACCCCATCCTGGGAGTAAACGTCCTTGACAGTCTCCCAAGTGGCCAAGCCAACCTCCATATTTCCTTGTTGTCATCACCATCAATGTCACAGAATTCCATCTGATTTTCTAAACAAAAATTACGTTCTCTATACAGACATTTAAAATTCTTTGGATCACCAACAAAATATGGTTGTTGTCCTCAACTCGTTTAGAATTTAATAGTTTTAGTGAATAAAGGCAATCCACTTGGAGCTGGAGATTACCATGTTTCTTACACAGACATGTTTCGCGGTCTGCAGCAGATGGTGTTACTACACAGAACGATTGTAGTTTACACAATTCTGAGTATGAGATGTTTACATTAGAGAATTCGGCTAGGAATTTGGAATGCAGTTTTTTAGTTGTTTCCAACAAGAACTGCTTTGCCTGTTTGTTGCCTGTCTTTGTTATGGTGTCTTTTTGTTCATAGAAGTACGTGAATTACCATCTCTTTCAAAGAAATCTGATAGCACCTTCGTGGCATCAGAAATGTCATTAGATTGTCTCTTACATTCATACACTAACTTGGCACTTCTCTTCTGATTGTTCTTACATCTTTTGCTTGAAATTGATAGGCCTTTCTTTTTGGCAAAGTTCACTAGCCTGTACTTGTGCAATGTCTTTCCAGAAACACATTTTGACGCAATTGTTTTTCCATTTCTCCTTGCGAATTTTCAGTTACAGTTGAGTTTATATCTGTGATTAATGTGTTATGGAACAACAGTGGTGTTTTACCTCCTTAAAACATTACTGTCCTGTAGTAACAATTTTGTCTTTCATCTGGGAGTGTTGGTGGATGATGAACATGGCTGGTTTCGCTGTGCACGTTTTCTGTACATATCTACCATCTTCATCGCATCCAGCCTAACAATTAGTTTCTGATTTTTCCTATAGACCATGGCATGGCCCTTCCTCGCCTTCTTTCTCCCCCGTTGCGTGTTTTCAGAGGCCTGAGTATCACTTGAGTCGTGTTCAGTCGGACCCATTGGTGGTGTTATATTTGCTATGTCTTTCGTCATATTTCTGCCGATCTCTTTATGCTTGTGATGCACGTTGCAATTTCTTTTTTAATGGTTGCTGTATAATCTTAGCCATATCATTTATGGAGACAGTACAATACTGCCAACCTTTTCCTTCGCTTGATATGCACGCTTCTGTTAGGTCTTGGTCATTGTGCATTCTTTCCATGTATCTCCATATCTTTTCTGCTACTGACAATGGCAATGTGAAGGTTCTAGACAAAGGCATAAATTGTAAAGTACTACTATTGTAATTATTGCTGCTGCTGAGTGTTACTACTACTACTACTACTACTACTACTACTACTACTACTACTACTACTACTACTACTACTACTACTACTACTACTACTACTGATGCCACTGTCGCTGCTGCTGATGATGACAACGCCACCACCACAACTATGGCTGCTACTACTGCTACTGCTGCTACTACTACTACTACTACTACTACTACTACTACTACTACTACTACTACTACTACTACTACTACTACGGCTGCTGCTGCTGCTTCTGCTGCTGCTGTTGCTATTGTTGCTGGTACCACCGCTACTGCAATGGCATGACCAGAGAAGTTAAAATGTCATTCACAAAAGCTAGACTCTTAAACAGGTACATACAGGTTCCAATCTGTGAAAATCACGTTTAGCAAGTACATCATAAATGCTTTGTGTCCAGCATGTGGGATAGAGGACGACATCATTATCCACTTCCTTACATCATGCCCATTCACTAAATCCATCACAGAACAGCATTTTGCCCCAAGCAAACATAAGAGATTGCAGAAAACTATCGGACACTCACTCCTTGGCAAGAAATTACCATCTGATATCAGTCCTTCTTCGCTTTTTCCCACTATGTCTTGTCCTCAGCCGAAATCCTTAGCTTCCTCAGGTTCATTCTTGACTTGAGTTTACCGTGTCCTGCTTTCTTGAGGTCGTGTCCTGCTTTCTTGAGATCACCTCGTAGCACGTTTAGCAGATGTATGCAATGACGTCCTCTCCTGGCTTTGTATTGCCTGGCTCTGAGTAGGGCGAATTCCAAGGCTCTGTGTACTGGTGTCTTTTCTGGCATCCTTAGCACATGGCCAAACATGGACCGTCTTTGCTGGGCGACTTTTACTACACATCTTGTATAGTGCATCGTTGGAAATTATGCTGTCTGTCCATCAGTGTCAAGTGATGGTGCATAGGTGTTTGCGGTGGCAGGCATCGAGTTTGTCTAGAACTGCCTTTGGAGCTTCCCAGCTGTTACAGTTATACAGCATCAAGGATACACAGGTTGCATTGTATAAACGTAGCCTTTTTATCAAGGGCGTTTTTGATCCACGAATTCATATCTTCCGGAAGGACTGGAAATCTATATTCCCCATGACGCATCGTGCAGCAATGTCAACAGTACTGCAAAGTTGTGAGCCCAGGATTTTACTTTTCCTCCATGGTTCGCTGCCACGAAGTGAGTCGTCATTTTTTTAGTTTCATACTTTGTAGATAGGTATATATGGGTGAACTCTGTTTTGGATTCATTCATATAGATTCTCAATTATCTGACATGTATATTACAATCTTTAAGCCACACTCTCGTTCACACCCTCCATCCATGATATTCTGACCATCTGGTCTTGTGCCAGTTTTCTTGTCTTTGCATTTACTTTTGTAATTCCAGCACGATGCTGTTGTTAAATACTTGTGTATTGTGTTGTATAATTATAAAATCTTCAAATTTGCATACCCTACTGGAGTTACGCCTAAGAATTTTAGTCGCCTTTGAACATAAAATCAATCGACTGCCAGATTGACCAATTACAGTGATTGGATCTGGACCATAACATATGTGGATAACATATTCAGCTTTGGCTGATGGACAAGAACCTGATAACCAACTTCTAATGGGCCTTTAATGGCATGCCTCTTCGAATCTGTGTAAGATTTTACTTTTATTTTATACATGCCATCACGCTTACATGCTTTTGAAATCTGTGCCCGAATAGAAGACTTTGCACCCTTTAATTTAGGCCCTGATGGAAGACCATCACCAACAGCTCGTCTGAATAATGCAAAGATGGTTATACAGCTGTTGGAGAATGTGGACTGTTTCTGTAGGAAAACAGGTAATCAACAAGGGCTTCTTTTCAACATTTGTTTTCTACTTTGGCTTTCGTTAAAGCCAACTTCAGTCTTCTATTGAACCTTTCAACTTCATCATTCACAGACAGCCAAGGAGGAGTTATACGCTGATGCTCAGTACCACATTTATTCATAAATGTGGCAAACTTCAGAAATGAACTGGCCACCATTGTCAGAAGACAATATTGTAGGCAGGCCATGTGTTGCAAACACATACTTCAAGTAATGCACCCAAGTTCACTACGAGCAACGGGTCTCATACACATGAGGAATATACAAAACAAGAAGAAAATCTTTTTTTAACTTTGAGAGAATGAAATGAATAATTCAACACAAGAATCTGATGATAAAATGGGGTTATGTAGGTTAGATGCATTAATGAATACTTAATGTTGAAGCTGATGCTTGTATTTGTTATTATTCTTCCTCGATGTGGCTGTTTAAAGCTTATGATACCGGTTTTCGTTTCACCATCGTTATCGTATCGTCAAGGCATACGCCATTCCCGAATTCGGATAGTCGCGTTCGCCCTCTCGGCTAAGATCGGAACCCGTCAAACGACTTCCGGTTTATTTGACAGATGATTTAACCACAGGCATTTGAAGTTTACCCGCCTATTTCATATTATTAGTAATTTAGTATATTTCATATACTACTATATATATATAATACACAAGGTGGTCAACGAAGATCACGGAAACACAGTACGCATGAACAAAAACAAAGCAAAAATCTTAGTCCTAAACCTCTCCATTCGGGATGATGGCGGCGTATCATGTCTGTTATATCTGTCTAACACATCGACGCTGGTTTTGCATCGCCGCTACAAATTTTATTAACTTTATTACGGTTTTTTTAAGCGAATTGTAAATGTTCCAGAAACCATTGGGGAACAACTAGCCATTGCTAGACTGGTCCCTGGCACTCTGTATCTGTTTGCGGAATGCCAGCATCGTTGGACCTTTCACCCCAACATCAACAATATGCATTCAGATTCAAGATCAATTATTATTTTACTTCAGTTTAAATTTTATATTTTGGCTTGAAATATTTTAATTGTCATTTGAATCTGAATGCATATTGTTGGTGTTGGGGTGAAAGGTCCAACGATGCTGGCATTCCGCAAACAGATACAGAGCGCCAGGGACCAGTCTAGCAATGGCTAGTTGTTCCCCAATGGTTTCTGGAACATTTACAATTCGCTTAAAAAAACCGTAATAAAGTTAATAAAATTTGTAGCGGCGATGCAAAACCAGCGTCGATGTGTTAGACAGATGTAACACACATGATACGCCGCCATCATCCCGAACGGAGAGGTTTAGAACTAAGATTTTTGCTTTGTTTTTGTTCATGCGTACTGTGTTTCCGTGATCTTCGTTGACCACCTTGTGTATTATATATATATATATATATAGTAGTATATGAAATATACTAATAATATGAAATAGGCGGGTAAACTTCAAATGCCTGTGATTTAACATGTGCGCTTAAATATGTAAACAACGTCCAATGCAACTGCTAAACAGCTATTTAGCGCAAAATATTATTGTTTTCGCGCTAATTCCATTTAAATATTGGAAAATGAGTTGCTGTGAACATGATTGAGTCTAGATTTGTGCTCTAATTTGCACTCTATGGGCGTTTTTTGTACCACGAAAATAGGTAACTATATATACAAACTGTAGTAACTTAGCTACGTATAAAAGGTTACTCACCCAACAGAGGTCTCGAATCGGCCCGTGGAACCAGCGGCAGATGTGCGCAGTTCGGATTCCAAGGTACGACTGCCAGGCGTCCGTAGAAACAGCGGGAATCAGGTAGCCCAGCAGCCGCAAAACACGAACTACAGAATTGCGGGATACCGCCAGCACCACACTCTCCCCCGTTTATAAAAACATGGTTATTTAATTAAAAATTATATCTAAAAATCTAATCCTTAAAAATTTACATACCATAAAAAACACACAGTCATTGACGCTCAACTGCTAAAGGTAGAATTTGAATTTACCAATTAAAAAAAAAATTTCCCATAGGTGTCGATCTATCCAGAAAGAAAGTGCTGTTAATAATAAAACAGATGGATAGCTGCCGGACGAGGGCCATCGTTACAGATTTTAAAATAGCATAGCATCCTAACTAAAATTAAGGACAGTGGTTTTCCACCACAGCAGAAAACTAACAGAATTGACGGAATTGCCGAATTGATAAAGAAGTAATAAAAATAATCTCACATGAATTTGGTGGAAGTGTTATCTGAAATTAACATATGTGAAATTCGAGGAAAACTTATGAATATTGCATATTTTTTAATTTAATGAACATTTTTAACCTTAACATTTATGATATACCGCTTATATAATTGAAACGGATCTGGCTATATTCACAGTATTCATTGACATTTCAATTTTTGTACCCCCTGTAATTGTTAATTAGCTCCTGTACCTGAAATTATAGACACACCCTACTATGTAATATATCATTTTAAAGGTAATTGATTGGGCTTACAGATATATGATGCAATATTCAAGACAAATAACCTTTATTTTCATACCAGGGTTTGTTATGTCATTAAATGTTAGAAACTTTCATTTCCGAGGTCTCGCAGGACCAAAACCACTAAGTGTGAAAGTTATTTATTGTAGCAAGAAGTGTTACATATCAAAATGATTAGCATTAATCAGACTTTCTGAAATGTAGTTTAATTTTTATAATCCTAGCATATATCCTATGAGTAATTACAGAAAATATAACATTTTTCCCATATACCAAAGTGTGTCCGAACAGCCAACAATGAGGTAATCTTGAATGTTATAAAAATTCTGGCACGCCAAACCTTTGAGATGGCCTGTCAATCTTTTTAGGGTGCAATGCACATATATTGCCAATATAATTCAACATAGTTATAGTTTTAAAAATGTAGTGTACAATTTGTAATCACTATTTTTGTGACCTTGAATGAAAATGTCACACACCCATATTTTTAACATATTTAACCATAAAATTGTAGAAGCATTATCCCTGCATTTCAGTATAGTTTTGTAAAACACATTTTACTTAGTATTTTTGAAATGCACATTGTTTCTAGTTTCCAAAGATATATGACACTCAATGTTATCTCTCTTTTTGTTGCAGATAACAAGCCGAGATTAACCTTGAATGAAAATGTCACACTTTGTACAATTTTCGAAAGTGTAGCATTTTGTCCCCATGTCAATCTCCACCTGCTATTTTGCAAGAGAAAAAGATAATTTCATTCTAATTTTTTACTTTAGCTGTGACCAGCAGCTAATATAAGTCTGTCTGTCTGTTGGTTGGTTGAGCTGTCTGTCTGTCTGTCTGTCTGTCTGTCGATCTGTCAGCCAAAAATTGTGACATTTCTAACATAGGTTATATCTCGGGACTGGATTATCATATCAAACCAAAACTTGGATAGATGGTTGGCTATATCAAGTGGAGCCAGCATGCAGAGGTCAAAGGTCAAAATTCAAGGTAAAAAACATAGGTCCAATATTTTTAAATTCTGACAAAGCCACTGAGGTTGCAGCTATAGTGCATACACGCTTGTCAGTACAATATTTAATGTACCTGTGTAATCACATGTCTTTTGCTTCTTTTATAGGTGAGAATACAGACATATAGTCCATAATGGGAAAGGCGAAAAGCAAGCTCACCGGGAAAGAACGGCTTGAACTTGACTTGTTTCTTCTCCCAGAGTTAAAAAGGTCCTGCAGTCTGCTAATATCTTACAGACACCGGAGTCAAGAAAAAAGCTGGAGTTTCATGATCAAGTGATAGACAGTGTCAAGGATACAATTAGCTCACTAAAACGTAAACGAACGGACAGTGCTAGAATTCAAACATGTGTTACATTGTCCGCAATAGTAGGTCCAAAACTAAAGAAGGCCAGAAATATTAAATCTCTTTCAGAAGCTCTCTCCATAAATCGCCGAAGAGTTGGAAAGATTGCTGTAAAAAGACCTGATGTTTTAAAAAATGCAGCATCCATTAAGGCATTCGCTTCCAGGAAAATACGGTGTGATTCAATATCAACAGAAAACCAAGAACTGATTTATAATTTCTGGGCATCACCGGAGGTTTCTCGACAGACAGGATCTAAAAAGGACATCATGAGACGCAGACTGAAAGCAAAGACATATGTATCCCATCCAAAACAAGTTCTGGAAGTTACCCAAGAGGAGGCTTTCACCATGTTTCAGAGCAAACATCCTGGTATTAAAATCAGCAAAACTAAATTTATTGCCCTAAAACCGTTCTTTATCGTTCACCCTCGTCGGTGTGATAGAAATTCCTGTTGTTGTAGGTATCACCTGGAACTTAGATGGGCATTTAATGCATTTCGTAATCTTAGAAGAGATAGTCTTAAATGCTATGAAGTGAATCCTGTAGACTGTAAGATTTATGATCACTTAACAGAGCTTGTAGAGGACACACTATGTGAAAAAGAGCCTCACAATGAATACCATAAACTGGAATGTTTGTATAGGACATGCAGTGATTGTGGTGTAGACAAACTTACTTTCCTTCCAGAGGAGCTCCAATCAGAAGGTAAGATAGTTAAGTGGTCTATGTTTGACTACAAAGTTGTTTACCAAGACAAAAAAAGGCTTACTGTCATTGACAAAACAGGATCGCCCAAGGAGGCTGTTGAACATTTGAAAACACTCTTACAAGACTTCACATCGCACCAGTACAGGAGTTTGTGGCAACATGATGTTTCTCTTTTAATGAAGCAAGACCTACCACTGAAGCAAGCTATTGCTATTCATGACTACAGTGAAAACTATACATGTGAATTTCAGGATCAACTACAGTCACTTTACTTTGGACAGCAGCAAGCGTCTATACATGTAACCCTTTTGTTCTACCATGCAACTGATAGTACAGAGGACATTCCGAACATTCTGTGTGACCATATGTTTGTGATTAGCTCTGATCTTACACATGACTTTAATTCTGTGCATGATGTCAGGGGTAAAGTTGCAAAGTACCTTAATGATATAGGTGTGCAGATAGATGTGTTACATGAGTTTACTGATGGGTGCAGTGCCCAATATAAATCCAGGCATTGCTTAAATGATTTGAGTTTTTCGGAGGAAGACTGACTTTAAATCTGTACGTCATTTTTATGAAACCAGCCATGCCAAAGGCCCACAGGATGGTGCTGGAGCTAACCTTAAGAACTTTGCATCAATGTCTGTTATAAAGCGCAAGATAGTTATTCGTAATGCTAAGGAACTATTCAACTATGTGAGTACTACATTTACAGAGTCTCGGCATGGAAAGTGCATGAATAAGAGAGTATTCTTCTACACAGAGTCAGTGAAAAAATGTGGTAGAGGTAAAGACGGTAACTAATGTACAACTAAGAAAACTACATTCTGTTCAGAGCACTGGAGAACCAAACAGAGTACAGGTCCGTGACCTTTCTTGTGGATGTCCATATTGTTTGGACCTAGATTATATGCACTGTATAAATACAAATTATGTGCCAAACTGGAATACACTGCATCTAACTCCAGAAAACATGACATTCCGAACTTCTAGAGCCTCAACATCAACTGCTGCACCAGATGCTGATAGTGAAGATGCAGAAGATAGGGTTATCGCTGTTAGTGACCTGATAACTTCAGACTCTATTGTAGCGCTGGAATCAGATGAACTGCTAAACCCATATTACCTCGTTAAGGTGCAAAGTGGTCCAGATGTTCTTAAAGACACAGAGACTTATTCATACGGCGTGGGCCATTATAAGGGAGAAACTGTTTTTCGCGGCCATTATTTTTAATTCCTAAAAGACGATCGAACTGGGAAACGTTTTACACTGTCACTAAAGAAATTCCTCTTCTACCCAGGGACTGTTCGATATATTTGTAGTGACATTCAGAAGGTTGGCTCTGGAAAAAATTTATACTATAAGTTAACAAAAGTTGAAGAAATTGATCTGATTGGTGCCTTGGAACAATGAATAGTTTTATTTTCCCTGTATTCTGTTTATAAAGTCTGTAATTTAAAATGATGAGTCGAGTCAGGGTAATCCACATTGGGGCAGTCAATTCTGATCATACTTAGTCCAAATCAGTGCATTATTCAGAATGACTATGGTCTGTGTAACACACTAGGATATAGATATGAATATTACTGCCCTGAGCCAATTCAGATTAAGTATGGTCAGAAACGACTTCCCCTATTTGGACTGCCCCAACATTGTCTAAGTATGACCAATATTAACATACTTCTAAGTCCGAATCAGGGCAGTTCTGACAGTGACATTGGCTGACAAAATATTGCCCATGACATGATCTGATAAAATAATATCAGTTAAATAGGTTCATGTAATCTGTATTAATTATTAGTGGATGTGAATATAAAGTTTCTGTGACTGCCCCGATTCGGACTAAATATGTTCATATTATTCACCATGATAGATGAGGGATATTGTTCTCCAGTATCAAACTATAGTTTCAATGGTTTTCTTAAAATCTGTTTAATAATCAAGAGTTCAAGAGTTTCTAAAAATAAAAGTTGTATTCACTTGTTAAAGACATTTTTAATTAAGTTTATATATGCAGTACCTTTTAAGTCAATGTACAGGTAAACACCTAGATGTGAAATTCCTTGATTTCCGCCTAAGGGGTAGGGTTCTAGAAATGGTGATAACTATGTAAACATATGTCCCAGAGCTTTAAAAAATCACATTTGTATGGCCAATACATTGTAGATCATGGAATTACTCCAAAAAAATAAATCCTTGAAACTTCATATTTTGGCTCTATGAGACCCATATGTGAGGCAACTCTGTGAAAATAGCCATCCACAAATTTAGGAAATCCGAAAAACCACTATCCCTATCATAATAAAGATATCTGAATGAAGCTAAAACGGAACGGATAATACAGCAGAAGAAAGAAACATGAATTTGCGCTATGACTAACGCGCCAATTACTTCGCGCATTATGAAATGGTAAGCGCAAGAAATGCATCTGTACGATTTATGCAGTCTTTGCTAAATGCATATTATAAATATGCTGTCATATGCAAGACTTCTGCAGTATAGAGTAATGCACATTATAAATATGCATGAGTTATGCATTATAGAGTAATAATGCATCATTGCATCATTTTAACATGTAATTGCTACACGTTTAATAAATGAAATACCTAGGTATGGCAGTATATAATATGTTGGCCTAATATAAAATATCTGAACTGACCTATGTAGAATTAATATACCTGGGCTATCCTATAAAATATCTGTGCTGACCTAATAAAACTATATATAATATATTTGAGCTATCCTTTAAAATATCTGAGCTGACAAATGTAGAACTGACATTAAATAGCTAACCTAAACTGAATTTCACTATACATAGATGAGTTTGCATCATAACATATGATACATATACTTATAAAAGCTTGTACATGGATTTAATCCATATACACATAAACAGAGAGCATTATTATGACCACATGTCATGACGGACAATAAATACAGTTAACAATACAATGCGTATGATTAATGCGTAACAATTTACACACCATTTGACAACGCATATTTGTAATGTGTGATCAAGAAATGCATAAATATAACCACGCATTACTACGCGCAATTATTCACGCGTCATTCGAAAAAACGCGTAATTATAATAACGCGTTCTGTGAGTCATACAGCGATGGACCCCTGTTGGTTTTTGGTATCTCAAGGAGTATTATTGCCGGAAAAAAGCCACTATGTGCTTATGTGTCCAACTAATTTGGTTTCCCAAAAACTTACAAAGAATAGGACATCACGATTTTGCTGTTGCTGAAACTAAAGCTAAGATGGAAACGGAACATAAGCCAATGATTATAAATGTTTTCCGGACAAGTTGAATGTCTTCAGTGTCATGCAGAATGTTAAAATTTGAAGTCATAATTTCATATCATCTGGATTACAGTAATTCTTTTAATGTTGGATTACTGTTACCATTGTACATTATCACATTACTATTGTAGTACTGTACTACAACCGATAAGCTAACTGCAGTCCGCAACAATACCATGACCAAATGAATCTGAAATAAGACGAACCTAGAGGAATATTTATTCAGGTGGACAAGCAGGGCCCATGAAGACTTACATAATCTAATTCACGAATGCTTAAAGATCATTCTAATACATCTCATAATCTAGGAACCTGTTGGGAAGACGGCACTGCCTTCCTGTTCGACTCTGAATGGTGTGAGTTTGGAGTTGGTCATCTCTAGATGTGTGATGTATTTCCCCTCAGACCTGACACCTCATGCGCCTAGGGGAAAAAGTGTGATGTGGTTCCCCTCGGACCTGACACCTCATATGCCTAGGGGAAGTGTTATGCATTTCTCCTCGGACCTGACACCTCATGCGCCTAGGAGAGTGATGCTGTGTTTGTGGGACGGGTAAAACAGAGTCGATATCCAGGTCATCTGTCAAAACAGCATCTAGATCATTATGCAGAATTGATGAGGATGGATCAATACCATATGGAATGGTTTCATCCAAATCCTCTTCAAAAATGGAAACACGGTTATCATCAGATAACCTACGGCCATTATCGGGGGATAATAAGTCATCATCATCGCCATGATCTTCAGAGCTTATAGCACATCTCATTCGCAATATCCAGAGAGGTAAATCACGATCTCTGCATAGCTTTAATCTATCATGGTGAACAACTAGTTCCCGGCATTGGTTTTTGATACCAAACAGTGCTTCTGACAACTTTTTATAAATAATAAATGGACCAGTCCAAGGAGGTTGTAGTTAACTGGACTGACCTATTTTAGTTGCAAGATAAACTACATCACCAACATGATAGGCACGCTACCTGTTGGACGAAGTCACTGGCATCTGAAGGGGCATCCTCTGTAGTCGCAGACACAGGACATTTGCACATTATGTCAATAGGCTGAAGCACTTCTCGACCAAGCATCATCATGTTGGGAGTATACCCCGTCTGTCGGCTTACAGTAGATCGTATAGCTCCAGCGATGAAAGGAATACACTTGTCCCAATCTTTCTGTCTGTCATGCTCTTGCAGGTAACACTGTATACACTGCAAGACAGTACGGTTTATACATGCAATCTGTCCATTTGAACATGGTCTATAAGCTGTGGTGCGTGTTTTTGAAATCTCCAGTAAATGGCACAGTTCCTTAAGTAGGCTGCTCTCAAAGTTACGACCCTGGTCGGTGTGTAAGAAATATGAACAGCCAAATGTGGTGACAAAACGCTCCACATACGTTTTGGCTACCAGTTCTGCCCCTTGTTCATGGAGCGCATAGCGCTCAACCCATTTAGTGAACTGATCTATGATCATCAACACATATCTATTTCCCAGTGCAGATGTGATAAAGGGGCCCAAAATGTCCATATGTACCCGTTCCAAGGGAAAACCGGCATGGAACTCGCCCAGAGCAGCTCTAGGTCGGATGGAAGCTTTTTTGCTACAGCTACAAATCCGACAGGATTTCACATATGCCACCACATCACGAGAGTATCCGTGCCAGATATATTTAGCATTCACTCTCTCTAATGTCTTCTGCTCACCCATGTGACTGGCAAGCTTGGAATTATGACAATTTTCCCAAACCAGCTTCTGGAGAGACTTTGGGACTACCAGCAGATTCCGTGTGGTATTTGCTTCTACCCAGAGATAGTGCAAAATGCTATCGACAAAAATGAATTGATCATAACGAGCCCACCAAAACTTGACAGCTGGACTAGCTAAATATAGCTCCGCGTCAGAAGGTGTGTGTAACTGCTCAATCCATGATACAACTGTCTTCAGATCAGGATCCTCCAACTGACACTCACTTAGATCTTCTGAAGAGAATGCGTCTAACCAGTTTGACCTTCCGATAACCTGGTCTGTTTGGGGGACACGATTCAGCAGTCCATCTGGATCGTTGCTGTCTGTGTCACTGTCTGATAGGTTATTATTACTCAGTTGAAAGGCCTTTATGGTTTGAAAAGCCAAAGGAACTATATCATCAACATCTTGTTCAAATTGAGACCATTGCTGCTGAAGCTTGGTACAATATTTGCACCCACCACATGGTAATGAACTAAGAGATTGGCCAGCTTTATAACAGTGGCAAGGTGAAGAATCACTTGGAACTCGTGATAGACCATCAGCATTAGAGTGCTGTTTACCGGGCCTGTACTGCATCGTCATATTATATTGGGACAGGTCTTCTAGCCATCTAGCTAGTTGTCCTTCGATGTGCTTGAAACTGAGCAGCCACATGAGACTGTGATGGTCAGTCCGCACAATAAATGACCGTCCTAGCAAGTACATACGGTACTGCCTAGTAAATGCTACCACGGCTAGCAACTCTTTGCGTGTAACTCAATATTTACGCTGAGCCGGTGTCAACGTTCAGCTTGCAAAACCAATGAGCACCTCTTTCCCATTCTGAATTTGGGATAACTCTGCACCAATAGCAGCCTCTGAAGCATCAGTATCCAGTATGAAGGTACCATCCGGTGTCGGATAACCTAACACTGCAGGGTTGGCCATAGCACCCTGAAGTGTTTCGAAAGCTACCTGATGCTCTAGAGTCCAGTCATACTCTACTTTGGAACTGGTAAGTGAAGACAGAGGAGCAGAAATACCAGCAAAACCCTGTATGTGCTCTCGGTGGTAATTCATGAACCCTAGGAAAGATTCCAGCTCTTTCCTGGTCTTAGGAACAGGCCAATTAGCGACGCTTTCCATATTGTTTGGCTTAACAGCGATTCCCTTATCACTCACCAACTTACCTAAGAAACAGAGTTCTGTACGGAACAAATTACACTTCTTAGGTTTTAATTTAAGGTTGTGCAACAGGAATCGGGAAAGGACAGCTTTCAAGTTGGTCATATGACTGTCAAAGTCAGTCCCTGTCACTACCACATCATCTAAATACGCAAGACACTCGCACCAGTTAAGACCTTGCAACACCAGCTGAACAACCCTCTGAAAGGTAGCCGGGCAGTTGCACGTACCAAATGGCATCCGGACAAATTCAAAGAGCCCATATCTTGTGATAAATGCGAGCTTGTGGTGGTCCTCTGGGTCAACCTCGACCTGCCAATACCCGGCTGCCATATCAAGTGTGCTGATGAACTTAGCACCACCAAGTGCATCCAGACATGTCTCGATGTTTGGTAGGGGGTAAAGGTCTTTGCGAGTTAGACTGTTTAAAGCTCGAAAATCGACGCAGTACCGCACGGTACCATCTTTCTTCCGAACTAATACCGGGGCTGACGACCACTCAGATTTTGACGGAACTATGATACCTTTCTCTAACATTTCCGCAAGGTGTTTCTCTTCCTCATTCTCAAAACCAAGAGGAGTTCGTCTAAGTTTAGAACGAACAGGTTGTGCATTTCCTGTGTCAACCTTATGTCTTATCCCCTTGAACAAACCCAAATCAAGATCATCTTTTGCAAATGCATCCTGATACTCGATTAACCTGGATTTAACTTGCAAAGACTGCATCTCCGATAAACCCGATGTCGACCTCTCATACAGATCCTGTAAGAACACAGGGATGTCCACCTCAGTGGCTGTATAAGTCTGTAAACCATCCTGGTTTATGGGATTACCAGCAAGTTGAAATTCTGTTCTAGGGTCAAAAACCTCCTCAATTTCTGTGACAATACCAAGGTTGTGGTCTTGTTCCAGAGTAATATATTGGGCCGACAGGTTCCTTAACAAAATAGGAATCTGCGAATCTTTTGAAGTGGCCACTGTATGAGGTGTAACCAGACCCGCCAGTTTAACTACTATTTTGAGATAGATAGTGTCGAAGTGAGCAGTCGCACGTAGTTACCGTTCTAATTTCGTGGCAATTTACGTCAGTTGTCAAATTGCAAAATATATGTACTGTAGCTAATGAAAACGGCATATTTTCATATTTCAAATTATTTTCGATCATTCTAACCCAGTATTTCATTAATATCGGTTTAATTAGTGATATCGTCACCGGTTTTCTTTTAGGCCAAACCGCCCAGCCCTAGACCAAGGACACTGCCCTGGGGAACTCCGCTTATTGCATCTGCCCATGAAGAAAAACTGCCATTAACACAGACCAGCGATTTGTTAGAAAGGCCTTGATCCAAGCAAACAATTTCCCAGTAATGCCATAATTTTGAAGCTTGGAAAGTAATCTGGCATGTGGCACAGTATCAAATGCCTTCTGAAAATCGAAGAATATTGTGCCAATGCAATAATGATTATCGAGCATCTGGGTCCAGTCTTCCATAACCAATAGTAACTGTGTTGTACATGATTTTCCTTCCATGAAGCTATGTTGTTCAGCTGAGAATAGACAGTTGGACTTCATGTAGCCAACTAGGGCGTCTCTTACCATTGATTCCATCATTTTATAACAGATAGAAGTTAGACTAACAGGTCTATAGTTATTTAGAGCCCGCTTGCTTCCTTTTTTGAATATTACTGTGACATTACTGCATCGTCATTGTTTGGGAGTTATGCCTTCACTGATTGATTTTGTGAATATTATGTGTAGTGGTAGCGCCAATGATGTATTCAGTTCCCTTAGAACTCTAGGTTGCAACTTGTCAGGACCAGCAGACTTGTTAAATTTTATACCCCGCTAAAAAATTTGTTGGGGTATTATGTAATGGTGCCGTCCATCTGAGCGGGTGGATATGCGGGCGGCAGATCGACGATGATCCGAAATCTGATAATTGGTTTCTGGATGATAACGCCGTTACCGTTTATTGGATCGCTTTAAAACTTCATGGAGTGGTTGGACTAGGACTGGGGAAGAAACCTATCGAAATTGACAATGATCCGAAATCCAAGATGGCCGCCAGCCACCGGTAGCCATCTTGAAAATTGGTTTCTGGATGATAACTCCGGTACCGTTTATCGGATCGCTTTGAAACTTCATAGAGTGGTTGGACCAGGTCTGCGAAAGAAACCTATCGAAATCGATGATAATCCGAAATCCAGGATGGCTGCCAGCCACAGGCGGCCATCTTGAAAATTGGTTTCCTGATGATAACTCTGGTACCGTTTATCGGATCGCTTTGAAACTTCATAGAGTGGTTGGACTAGGTCTGGGGAAGAAACCTATCGAAATTGGTAATGATCCGAAATCCAAGATGGCCACCAGCCACCGGTAGCCATCTTGAAAATTGGTTTCTGGGTGATAACTCTGGAAAAAACCTATCAAAGTCGATGATGATCCTCAATCCAAGATGGCTGCCAGCCACAGGCTGCCATCTTGAAACTTGGTTTCCTAATGATAACTCCGTTACCGTTAATCGGACCACTTTGAAACTTCATAGAGTAGTTGGACTAGGTCTGATGAAGAAAGCTATCGAAATCAACAATGGTCCGAAATCCAAGATGGCCACCAGTGGCCATCTTGAAAATTGATTTCCAGATGATAACTCCGTTATCATTTATCGGATCGCTAGGAAACTTCATAGGGTGGTTGAACTACCTCTTGGGAAGAAACCTATCATGATTGACAATGATGCAAAATCCAAGATGGCCGCAAGCCACCGGTGGCCATCTTGAAAATTGGTTTCCAGATGATAACTCTGTTACAGTTTATCGGATCGCTTTGAACCTTCATAGAGTGGTTGGACTAGGTCTGAGGAAGAAACCTGTCGAAATCAACAATGATCCGAAATCCAAGATGGCCGCCAGCTACCAGTGGCCATCTTGAAAATTGGTTTCCAGATGATAACTCCGGTATCGTTTATCAGATCACTATGAAATTTCATAGGGTGGTTCGACTACCTCTGGGGAAGAAACCTATTGAGATTAACAATGATACGAACTCCAAGGCTAGATCTGGCCTAGTCAAGCATGGTCAGTGCCAAGTTAACTGGCTACGGCTTGGTTACGACCTGGCTACGGCTTGGTTACGGCCTGGTTAAGCCTCGCTAATGCCTATTTAAGTCATAGCAAAGCCTGTTCAATGCCTTGGTATGGCTAAGTCACGCCAGGTTAAGGCCTAGCTGATACCTAGTCAAGTCTAAATAAGGACGAGGTAAGGCCTAAGTAAGGACTAACTAATGCCTACATAAGCAAAGCTAAGGCCTAGGTAAGACTAAGCGAAGCAGCTAAGGCTTAGGTAATAACTAGGTAACCATAGCTAAGGCTAGATAAGGCATATCCAAGCCTGGATAAGGCCTAGCCATAGCCTAGCTAATGTCTAATTAAGACATAGCCAAGACCAAGATTGGCTACGGCAGAGCTACGGCCTAACCATGTAGGCTAGACTAGGCCTGTAGGCTAGTAGGCTGGTATACTAGGACTGTAGGCTAGTAAGCGGGTAAACTAGGCTTGTAGAATAGTAGGCTGTTAGAGTAGGCCTGTAGGCTAGTAAGCTGGTAGACTAGTCCTGTAGGCTAGAAGATCGACCAGACCGACCGACCCACTGACCCACCGACTGACTGACTGCACACCCACTGACTCATCAATTCACTGAATCACTTAGTCACTGAATCACTCACTGAATAACTCACTCACTTTTCCACTCATCCACGCACCCACTTCCCTGTCACCCACCCACCCTCACACACCCAAGCACCCATGGATGTAAAATGAGAATAATGAATGCAGCATAAACAATTGAATACCTTATCTAACCAGTAAAACTGACACGATCTAGATCCATCCTGTCAACATTAGAACCTTGCGAGGAGTGCAGTCACCACGCAATTGTCACACATGTGAGAACATGTGACATCGTTAAGGGAAATTTGCAGGACATGATTGAGGACTATACCGCACTGGTAGCCCAAATCCGTGTTATCTCACCACACATTCAGATTTGTACATCATCTCTTCTACCTCGTCCACAAAATCAACATGAAAACTATGCCACACTTGGATTTAATAGTCTGCTACTCATACTTTCAGAATCATTAACACGGGCCATGAATCTTAAAAGAACTCGGTCATATATTAGCATATCCATTATTAATCATTTTTGAAAGCGCGTTAAATGTGCAGGCAATTACAGACCTCTAAGTCTCACAGGTATTGCTTGTAAAATCCTAGAAGGCATAATTAGAGATAGTATCCTACTTCATATGAAGAAATATAAATTATTTTCAAAAAATCCAGAAAACATATCAAGTATGGTAAAGTATTATATGAATCAACCTGATGTTGTCAGGATCTGGACACATTCATCTGGATGATAGGGACCACAATCAAACGTCTCATATTTCTTATATACATGTATGATCACAGTTTGCTTACTTACAGCGATATTGACTTTCAAAATTACCTCCATATATGGAGCTGTATGTTCCGGTTACAATGAAATGTTCTAGAGACAATGGAAACTTTATTAGCAAACAGTGCAACATTTTAGGTACACAATAATGATTCACTGGCATCAACATGATGTCTGACAAGTTTGATCTTTCAGTATCTGGCACACACGCCCCATGTAAGGATGTCTCTGAGGTACATTCATGATTGGATCTCATTCCAGTCACACCCTCCTTCACACGTGCAGAGATGTGCATTTCAGTGCCGCTTTTCTGCATTTGTAATTCCCTCTGAATCCTTTTTTGCAGCCACAGTGAATAGGCTCATAGCAGCTCTTGGCAGCTTCGGGAAGTGTTGTCCAATGAGGTTCAAACATTTCATCGGCTGTTGTTGCCCAGCCCCAATCTGTCAGAGATGGGAGCACTGTTTGCGCACCCAATGACTGCCCCCCCCCCAGCAAAACCTGCCTTGGTAGATTGCTCTCCTTATACGCTGCACAAGAGCAGCAGGTGTTGGAGGTATTGCCTCCAGGGCCCATATTCAGGAAGAGGATGTAACTTACGCCTGGCATAACTTACGCCTAAAATTATGCCTCATAGTTACGCCGTATTCATGAGCGGCATAAATAAATGCATCGCTGTAATGCATGTAGGCCAGAATTCGTTGGTCACATATGCCGCTTATTGACGTATTACCGTACGCGTCAACAGCTGTCAAAATGTGTGGCCTTCACTACAATGTGGAATACTGAACAGGCTAGCTACCATCGACTCAAAATTTAGTATGTGCGCATATGCTTAATATTAACAAATAAATTAATAAAAAATATTTATTCGGACGTTCTATCGAGTCTGACTAACCTAGCATATAACCATTCATTAGTGCTTGTCATTACAAAAACTAAGTGCTGTAAAAACATGTAATTTTTATATTCTTACAACTTTTCCGTAGCATTCAGAAGCCTTTTTAGGAAAAGGTGACTTAGCGCAGCGTTTCATTCATGTCGTTCACGCGCGCTTGTTGCTAGGCAATGACGTATAGCTCTACCATATTTACTAAATTGTTTCAGCTTCATTAAGCGCGCCGTGGGTACTTTGAATACAGAAATAGGAAAAGTATTCAGCTCAAACATTTTTAAAAAGTGGCTGCTATGGCTTCACATTAAATAACGCTTAAATTTTGCAAAAGGTCAGCTAAATGCAAATTCAATTTATAAAATTCCTAATATCCGATATTCGACTAAAATTCTAGACCACGTAAAAAAACCCTGAAAATAATGACTTATGCCTTGTAGTTGGAGGGCATAGAGCATTTGAGCAACCATTACAGCAATCACGACCACATCAGTATCAATGGTACGGATTAGTATCTCTTTGTGGCCACACTTTACAGCATCTGCTGCATGGAGGAGAATCTGTGTGTTTGCCTCTTCGTAGTTGCATGGTGAAATGGATGATACATCCTGGCGCAGAGGAGCTCTGAGAGCCTCCTGATCTGGCATTACAACTAGCTCCTTCCCTTCCTTATTGAAGGCATCAACAAGTTGCTTGGAGAGGAAGCTGAACAGTTCCATCTTGTTGGCATCCACTCGTATAAATTTCTGCCAGTTTCCTGGAAATGGTGTCGAATTCCCTTTCCACGCTTATCTCTAGCAGTCCCTTTCAAGGTGTTGAATAAAATAGTGATCCCACACCAGATCCAGACATGTAGAGATCCAGACATTACTATGTTGGGATGATATATATGGCAGAAAGACTTGTTTTGAAATCGCTTCAAATGTCTTCACGATACCTGGTTTCAGCATTTGGACTTTTGGAGCCTCTGTTTTAGGCTCAGATGTTTCGTCCAAGCACTGGAGTAGCTCAGATTTTTTACCACGGTTGCGCTTACCATCCTTGGAAAGTGATGGTGGGTGAAGCTGATTTTCATGTACAAAGAATTTCCGTCGCATGTCTTGCAGCCAATGTACAGCCATGACAAAAATCATTCCTTAGCGCTGTAACCTGGTGCTTGTCTCTGATGCCATCAGTTGTGGATGAGTTGCCAAAGAGAGGTAACTTGTTGCAGTGGATGACATCATCTAGTGGCTTCATTCAGTCAATCAACCTTTCCTTAACACAATACATTGAACTGATCTTTTCCCAATTTTCTCACGTTGCAAACGGTCTGTGCTACTGACAAGGCTGCAATTTCCTTTGTGTCAAGGGCAAGCATGTCTGTAGTCTCTTCCTGAAAAGGATTGCCAAAGTCTTCGATGACTGCCACAAGAGACTTCAAATCTTTTTCGAACCTTCTCTGAACACTAGGTATTTGGTCATGATGTCTTATGTCTTCTCGATCTTCTATTGACGGTATTAAATTCTCGAATTCCCCTATTAACCATGTAACCTCTGGCCCCGCAACCATCCATCGTCTTAAAGCAGATGGGTTGTCTGTAAGGCGTACCGCCCCTCCATCCCCTTTAATGCAAGCATTGTTCTGTTCGGGCGGCTGGTCAATCGGAATTGATGAGAATGCATGTTTGGTCTTCCACACAGTGAAGTTGCTTTCCTTGAACTGCTTTGCTAATGCTCAGTGATTGTCCTGAAGCCATGTCATATCTCTCAAGTGGACAGGAGTCCACCATGTCACAAGCTGAGTCAGTGAATCTAAGTACATGTCAAAATTTCCCTCTCGCAGGGAGCGTACAAACACGAAGAATGCAGATTTCTAGTTCCAGTACAAGTGTCCAGTACTTGAACAACTGGATTTGATCCTCTCTTTCCTTACACCACGCGTCAAATGGTAGAAAGAGCTGCTCTCTGTGCATAGCATATGTGGTATAATGATCGTAGTTTCATCTACGGTGACATGCTGATTCTAGACATAGTTAATCTAACAGAAGTTTCTTAAGAACACCAGTTAATCCAACAGAAGTCTCTTAAGAATGGTAGTTAACCGGAACCGGAGCTGGGTTGCTAGCGTGTTTAGTTTAGAAGATATGGGGTAATATACATTTTGAGCAGCGGCCATCTTGAAATTCAATATTGAGGCCAACGCAGCATTTTTGAATTGGTACCATCAGATTCCTAGACCCCAAAAATGTAGGTATATAGCCAATGGAATTTTATTCCAACCTTGTATACTTTGGGAGATATAGAGGAAACTGTATATTGAATGGCGGCCATTTTGAAATCCAAGATGGCCACCATACGGGCATGTATTTCGGATGCCTCCCGATCTTAAAATGATTGGCTAGTGATATTCTAACTTGCCACCAACTTTGGCGCTTTTATGAAAACGTGCACAATTCCTCATTTTTCTGGAGCTAAGCTGCCCCACTAATAGGAGACATTTCCTCTAATTCTGCTAGTGATTTGGCAAAAACATCTCTGTTCTTTGATATTAAATCTATTAGCTGTTGCTTTTGGTTATTATCTAAGTCGGCATCTGTCATGTCAATGCCTAATTCATCACAAATGCTTTTAAATACTGGGTTAGTGTTAGTACTTGTGCAAGTGAAAGTGTTCTTTGATTCTGTGCTAATCACATTCATACAGTTAGAATTAGAGATATTTGATGATTTACCATTAGTGTTGTTGTTCCTGTTGTTGTTGTTGTTGTTGTTGTTGTTGTTGTTGTTGTTGTTGTTGTTGTTGTTGTTGTTGTTGTTGTTGCTGCTGCTGCTGTCAGTGATGGTGGTGGTTATACAGTTAGAATTAGTGGTACTTGATGCTTTACAATTAGTAGTGTGGTTGTTGTTGTTGTTGTTGCTGCTGTCAGTGGTGGTGGGCTTGTCATTCACGACCTGTATTGAATTTTGAATCACTTCGCAAGCTACTGCCAAAGGCATATTTCTGTGAATGTGTATTGAGGATTTTGTGGGATTAAGTATTCTGTATCTAGCTTGTGATTGTTGTACATTAACTAAGCATTTACTTCCCATTAATTTGTGTCTACCCAATGATTGTACTAGTTCGAGTAGCAATAATGAAGCATTTGAGTGTTTTGGGATTTTAACATTTAACTCATATTCACAGCTAGGTGGAATAAGTAAAGATTTGTTTGACCTGGCTAAATAAGAATGATTTACTTGGCCTATTAGGTTAATGTCAACCATACCATTTTGTAAAGTTATCATTTTATTACCCAGGTCAACCTCCGCTTTATTATTCTCTAAAAAGTCCATGCCTAGTATTAGTGAATGCTGTACATGCTGGAGTGCATAAAATTTCTGAAACAATTTGAGTCCATTTATCATGACAGGCAAGTCGACTATGCCAATTACTTCATGGGATTCACCACCAACTCCTCTGATTTCACCGACATCTGTCTCTAGGCGGTCTATTTTATCTTTCAATTTGGATACAAGAGCTTTGCTGATACAGGAAATGCTAGCTCCTGTATCTACCAAAAGCTGTTGTATCCAAATTTTCAACATTGACATAAATCAAGTTTTTGTTTTCACTTTAGCCTTTGACAAAGGTGTTACTTCTGGAGGTTTCTTACAGTTTCTACAATTCTGAATGGTCTGCCTATCTACAGGCACTGGGAAATTCCTATAGACAGACCCCCTCATCCCTCATGCTAGTGATGAAATGACAGATTCAGGTGACAGGCCTTTTTGATATGCCCCCCCCCCCCCTTTATGGCATCTGAAGCAATTCATTCTCGTTGCCCAACAAACTATGTCTAAGCGATGGTACTCACCACATACAGTGCAGAGTTGTTCATCAGGTCATTCTTCTCTGGAGGACTTTACACTCGGATAATGGGCTTGCCGGGAATCTCGCTGTCTGTTGTCATTACGGTGGTATTGCTGCTGCTCATCTTGCCATGTTATGCGACGGTCGTCTCTGTCTCTGTGTTGGTACTGGTTTGGGTGGCTATTGTATGTGTTCTGTCGATCTCGCGATGATGAACGGTCATTGTATTGGTTCGACTGGTAGGTTCGGCTGTGGTTCGGTGGCTGATTATTGTACCTAGGCTGTCGATCTCGGGAAGGGGTACGGTCATACTGGCGCGATTGGTAGCGATTGTGGGTGTGGTCTCTCTGTCTTTGATTTTTTGGCAACTGGTCTGGTCTGATGTTGTTAGGATGAGATTCTGCGCTGGCGATGGTAGCTACTGGCTTTTGTAATGAATTTAATCATGCTTATCTGCTTTCTAATGTGCTCGAGCGTTTCTTTCATCCGGAGTTTCTGAGACTCATCTGGAGTTTCTGAGACTCATCTGGAGTTTCTGAGACTCATCTGGAGTTTCTGAGACTCATCTGGAGTTTCTGAGACTCATCCGGAGTTTCTGAGACTCATCTGGAGTTTCTGAGACTCATCTGGAGTTTCTGAGACTCATCTGGAGTTTCTGAGACTCATCTGGAGTTTCTGAGACTCATCTGGAGTTTCTGAGACTGATCTGGAGTTTCTGAGACTCATCTGGAGTTTCTGAGACTCATCTGGAGTTTCTGAGACTCATCTGGAGTTTCTGAGACTCATCTGGAGTTTCTGAGACTCATCTGGAGTTTCTGAGACTCATCTGGAGTTTCTGAGACTCATCTGGAGTTTCTGAGACTCATCTGGAGTTTCTGAGACTGCATTTGCTGCAATGGAGGCTGCAGCTTGGAGTTCTTCAAGTGATTTTGGCTGTCATTCTAGGATGATGCTTCTGTGACGGCCACTGATACCATTAATAACTGCATTTATTATTTGCTCATTTGGGCTTTTACAGATTTCCCCATGCGCGATATCTTTGAGATATTGTCTAACAAGTGTTCACTTGCTGTGTGTTTTAGCTGAAGCATTTCACCTACCACTTTCCACTGTGGCTGTGCATGAGTTATATATCTCTGCTTGTAAGCACTGCAGAGCCTATCATAGGTGTCTTTTTGATTATTGTCTAGGCCTTCAAGCCAGTCCTTGGCACTATCATTTGTGTAAATATAAAACTGATATCTTGTTGGCTTCGCTACAGTTAACTAGAGCACAATAGTGATCAAAGGTATAGATCTAGCCACCTCTGGGCATCTTCATATTGCTGTCCGCTGAATACCTGTATAGGCTGTGGTGGCAAAACTGTTGGTCCTGCTGCCATTGTGTCTGGGATGGTTTGTGGCAATCTGACTACAGGTTCTTGTTCACTTGTACCTGCAGTTTCTTTGTTTCGTAGATTTTCGGCTGGGGGTCTGTTGAATTCGTGGATCAGGTTGTTGTTTGGCTGCGTGCGAGGCATCCGGGATCGCCAAACAGCTAATATGGCTGATGTCAGGTCTCCACCAATCTGTTATGTAGTTTTCTTGGTTAAGCCTATGGTGATAGGATGGCTTTCTTAAATGCTGACGGGGATTCAGCTCTAACGCCTTACTGTTCCAAGCTAAAATTCAATATGGCAATTTTGGCTTGTATTTGACATTCTCTCACTATCACCCTGGTAACTACTCAAACATGACATAACTCAGAGATAACTCAGAGACTTGAATATTTTGTGTTTTAACATAAGTATGGGATGGGTGGGTATGATGGGTGGGTCAGTTGCTGGTCAGTTAACCACAATGCCCAGTTGTGTGATTGCTAAGTAGGTGTGGGTCAGGGTGTGATGTGTGAACAATAGGGAATAATATCTTAGTTATAGAAACGTTGAATAAGAGGTGTGTGGGTCTAGGCAAGACTGGTCAGTGGAGTTGGCTAGTTGTATGTTAGGAGTCACTCAGGTGTAAAAAATCAATACTTCTGATTTCTGATTTGGTTTTAAATAATAATATGGAATAATTAACTGTACTGGTTCAGATATGCCCACCCCCTGGTCATAAGCAAAAGTTAGCTGACATCTATCATAAGATTATTACCCTATTTGATTCTGAATAATTGTAACTTCCAGCTCCTATCCAAATGCATCAGAATTCTGTTGATTATTTTGCAAACCACTAGACTGAAAGTTATCTTAGTTAGACCGTCATAGCTTTCAGTCATATTATTTCCAAAACAACCAACAGACTCCCTGCTTATCATTCATAAATTCATGTTTCTGGCACCTCAGACTGAAATGGTTAATGTATTTGTCAGCTAAAATGTGCAGGGGGAACCGAGGTGGCCTATTCTTTAAGAGAACCACCTGTCTATAATGACCACTTTCCAGCTATATAGGAAATGGCCCTGAAAGAAAGTGGTCAGTATAGATAGGTGGGTCTCCTAAGGAATAGGTCACCTAGGTTCCCCCTGCACATTTTAGCTGACAAATACGTTAACAATTTTATTCTGAATACTTGTTAACAGTATTTTACTCTGAGAAATTCAGAAAATCCTGATGACTATTTTGAAAACAATCAAAGTGAAAGTTGTTTCTGCTTTAGGCAGCAACAACTTTCAGTCAAATTATTTCCAAAATAATATGCAGGTTTCTAATGCTAATGTCTCGAAATCATGTTTGTGGGGATTTAGAATGAAAATGGTTATCAGATTATAAACATGTATTTTCATATATATGTTATTATATATAAAAGTTCAGCATCCTCATGTCTTGGATTACTGTGATTTATTATGTCCACACTGCAGGCTGGGTCGCTTTAATTGTTCTGGCTATTAATTGGGCTATTGTCCTCTATCCACTATACTCCTAGAATCGCCACGCTTGATTTCATATGACTCAGCTGGTCATAATTATAAACATTTTAATTTATGCTGGTTAAAATCAATAATATATATAGTGGGGCGGATATGTAACAAATCTGAGGTAAGACGTTCCATTCTGGCAGAAAGCATGAAATTTGGCATATAGGTGGTTTAAGGTGTGCTGAACATAATTATATGCGGTGCCACATGATTCCACCAAGGGAACCCATTCAAAATGGCAGATTCAAAATGGCCGCCTTCCCAGCGGAAAATCTGCATTACTCAAGTTCTAGATGGAGTAGAGGGCTGGAATTGATGTCAAATTAAGGGTTTCTTGGGTCACTGGTTATGATTTTACCCATTACAATACTCTAAATAGATAAACATGCTGAAAAATATATTATTATTATTATCGTCGTCGTCGTCGTCGTCGTCGTCGTCGTCGTCGTTGTTGTTGTAACATTTGTAAATTAGTAGTATTATTGCTAAACGTTTGTACACACATGTTCCGGGTGGAACATTTTAGAAACAAGTTTTCGCTAGTCAAAACTATTGGTCTACACGTTTTCTCCAGTAAAAGTAATTGTATGCCAGCCCCTCGCTTCGCCGAGCATTATTTCGTTGCGGATTTCCATATAATTATTGTAGTTTCCTAAACTCACACTGACTATTTAAATATATTAGGAGAATACAGAGCTGCATAGCAATCACGCACGCACATATTGTGCTCTTGCTTATAGACAGCGACAATAGCCTATTATATTCTCGCATTCAAGTCAATATGTCAAAGAAAGTGAAATTGACATCTGATCCCACAGTGGATTTAGCACACACGAACTGGTCCCTGTGTGTTATTTGCCAGCAGTCCACAACGGAGCATCTCATAGATCCATGTAGTAACACAAATCATGACAATGTGATTACGAGTTATAGGCCATTAGCTGATAACCTTGATAGGCTACAGCAACTCCATGCCCTTCCACCATACCTGGATCTCTGTAGGTTGAATGAAGGATCTGGAATTGCGGAGACGCTCATAGAAAACTGCTAGGTGGTACAAATCTTGGGTTGATCGCGCCGTGAAAAGAAATGCGAAATTAGAATCCAGCGAGGATCTCAGGTCACCAGTCAAATCTAGATTGAGGTCTAATTTCACTATGCCAAGTATAAATGACCCCACTCAACCACTGTGCTTTTTCTGTGACCAACCGATAGAGCATGACATTCATAGAGCCGCAACATCAAAATTTGACCAAAACATACGCAAGATGGTGACAGAACTGAGAGATACTAAACTTCTTGCTAAAATGTCATCTGGAGACATGACAGCATTGGATGCTATTTACCACAAGACTTGTTTGACAAAACTATACACACGACATAGATCTCTTTCGAGAAGTGAATCTGATATTGCGGACGATATGAAACCTGACTCTGTTGCTCTTGCAGAGCTAATATCATACATGGAAGATCGTCAAGCCTCTGAGCATCCTATTGGCAGCATATTTAAGCTTCCTGATTTAACACAATTATACACTCGCCGTCTTGAACAACTTGGTGGTGCTATGCCAAGTAGGATTAACTCTACCAGGTTGAAGGAAAAGATCTTGTCGAAAATGCCAAATGTGGAGTCAAACAAGAGTAACTATGAAGTGATTCTCACATTCAAGAAAGACATAGGCGATGCTCTATTACTAGCCACCAAAAATTATTCTGATAGTGACGCAATTGCGTTGATGAGGGCAGCTCAAATAATCCGCAAAGAGATTTTTCAGATTAAGTATGATTGCAAGGGTTCACTTGATGCTGACCAGTATGACAACTTACCTCAATCGTGAAACAGCATTGCCACTCTACTTAGGCCTACTAATTCATGCCTAAGCGCGAAAGCGGGAGCTTGTGGATGAACTCTTCAGACATGGACTTATCCTACGATCGCGTCATGCAGCTCTCGACTGATGTAGAAAATAAGGCTATAGACATGTTTAAAAAGGATGGGGTTGTTTATCTGACTAACTTGGTTCACAACTGGGAACCTTGATAACATAGACCATAATCCTACATCCACATCAGCACGAACTGCATTCCATGGGACAGCAATCTCATTAACACAACATTGGTCAGACACAAATACTGGGGTCATTCAAACTCTTGAACAATTGATACCAAACGTTGTACAAAATCCACCACCATCCATCCATTACCCGAGATGTACACAGTTGTGAATCCAACTGCTTTCCCAAGTGATAATCCTCTGCCTTCTCGAGCTGTTGATCCTTTGATTCCCAGTGATACCATATTAATCTTAGATAAGACTCAAATTGCATGGCTGGACAAGATAAACGAACACTCGATCGAGGGCGATATGTATGGGACAGATGACATATCGTGGGCAGCTCACTTTGCTAGTTTGCAAGATGTCCCACCTCCGCCAGCAATTACTGCACTTTTGCCTCTCTTTCTAGATGCTATGTTGCTTTTGTTCTCAAGGGATGGATCTTTTAGATAACACATCTTAAAGAGCCACCATCTTTTGACATCAAACACAGGTGGTCACTATGGAAGGATTGATATTTACATATTTAGAGTATTGTAGTGAGTAGAATTATAACGATTGACCCATGAAACCCCTAATTTGACATTAATCCCATCTCTCTACTCCGTCTAGAGCTTGAGTAATGCAAATTTTCCGCTGGGAAGGCGGCCATTTTGAATCCGCCATTTTGAATGGGTTCCCTTGGTAGAATCACATGGCACCGCATCTAATTATGATCAGGATACCTTAAACCACCAAATGCCAAATTTCATGCTTTCTGCCAGAATGGAACATCTTTTTCACATATCTGCCCTACTAATAAGTCCAAACAGAATTTCCTATACCTGGCCTAATAGCACCATGACAGCTAAATGCAGAGTAGTTGATTTAGCAAGTAGTGATTGAATGGTAGGTATGCTTACAGTGGTTAATAAAACTGCAGACCATCCCACAATGGGGGTCTGTTGGGGGATTTGCTATTAGCCTCATTTCTTGACATACAATCATATTATTAGCTCACCTGGCCATTCTGGCGACCATCCGGCATCTGTGTGTCTGTCCGTCAACTTTTCTTTAATTTTTTCTCAAGAACCATTTGGCTGATTTCAATTATATTTGGCAGGAAGCATCCTTAAGGTATAGAGATCTAAGTTTGTTCAAGCGAAGCCGATCGGCTAATTTGGCAAGTAGCCATCTTGAATTTTGGCAAATTTTTAGCCTACCTGGCCTGAAAGGCCAAATGAGCTTATGCCATAGCGGCCATCCATCATCCATCCATCTGTCATCTGTCCATCCGTCCATCTGTCAAATCGCTTCTTCTCCTTAACGGTTTGACCGATTTCAACCAAATTTGGCTGGTACCCTCCAGACTTTTTCCGAATTTTGATTGGTCAATTTTTGATTTTATGACAAATTTACCGGAAATGGTCAAAAAGCTACTTCTCCATAGCCACTTTGACATATTTCAAACAAATTTGGCTTGATGGATTCTATGGTAATAGATTCTAGAACCTCTATTCAGAATTTTGATTGATCAATTTTTTGGGTGAAAATCCTAGATTTTATGACAAATCTACCGGAAATGGTCAAAATGCTACTCTTCCTTGGCTGCTTGACATTTCAACCAAATTTGACTAGATGGATTCTATGGTGTTAGGCTCTAGAACTTCTATTCAGAATTTTAATTGATCAATTTTTGGGGTAAAAATTTACCAGAAATGGTAAAAATGCTACTCCTCCATAGCTGCTTGACATATTTCAACCAAGTTTTACTAGATGGATTCTACTGTGATAGGTTCTAGAACTTCTATTCAGAATTTTGATTGATCAATTTTTGTGTGTGAAAATCTTAGATTTTATGGAAAATCTACCAGAAATGGGCAAAATGCTACTCCTCCTTAGCTGCTTGACATATTTCAACCAAATTCGACTAGATAGATTCTATGGTGGTAGGCTCTAGAACTTCTATTCAGAATTTTAATTGATCAATTTTTTGGGTAAAAATTTGCCGGAAATGGTAAAAATGCTACTCCTCCATAGCTGCATGACATATTTCAACCAAGTTTGACTAGATGGATTCTACTGTGATAGGTTCTAGAAGTTTTATTCAGAATTTTGATTGATCAATTTTTGTGTGTGAAAATCTTCGATTTTATGAAAAATCTACCAGAAATGGTCAAAATGCTACTCCTTAGCTGCTTGATATATTTCAACCAAATTTGACTACATGGATTATATGGTGATAGGCTCTAGAACATCTATTCAGAATTTTGATCGATTAATTTTTTGGATGAAAATCTAGATTTTATGAAAACTACCGGAAATTGTCAAAACGCTACTCCTCATTAACCACTTGGCGGATTTCAATCAATCTCGGCTGGAAGAACCCTAGGTATGTAGGATTCAGAACGTATATACAGAATTTTGATTGGTCAATTCTTTTGGTGGCCATCTTGGATTTTCCGAAAATTATCCATTATGTCTTTAAATGCAAATGGTTCAAACACTTCTGGTCCAGGTGAGTGCCACAGGCCCTTGGGCCTCTTGTTAGAAATGTCTTTAAAAATCTTCTCCAAAACTGCTTTGGGGATTGATTCAAACCTCAGGAAATATCATCTAGGGCAAGAGCTGAACCAAGTTTGTTCAAGGGAAGTTGACTGGCCAAATACTTTGTCGGCCATCTTGGTTGACCTAGTTTTCATGAAAACAACTTCAGAATCGCTGAAAGATCGGGCCGAAATTTGGCAGATATGATTTGGGACTAAGGGCCATTAAGGTTTGTTCAGGGAAAGTTGATCCGTCAAAAAACATGGCTGCCGTGGGCCAATCAAAATCTAGCATGTTTGATGGCCATATTGGATTTAATTAGCTCACCTGGCCTGAAAGGCCAAGTGAACATATGCCATGGTGATTGTCCGTCCGGCCGGAGTCCAGCGTCTCGGTCTGTTCATCAACTTTTTCTTTTAAACAATTTCTCAAGCACCGCAGGGCCAATTTCAATTATATTTGGCAGGAACAATCTTTAGGACATAGATTCAAATTTGTTCAAACGAAGCCAATTTAGCCAGTGGCCATCTTGGATTTTGGCCAATTTTTAGAAATATTTTTTACGAATCTTCTTCACCGAAACCGCGGGAGTGATGCAAATCTCATGAAATATGATCTAGGGCAAGAGCGTAACCAAGTTTGTTCAAGGGAACTTGATTGGCAAAATGGTTTGGTGGCCATCTTGGATGAAGTTGTTTTCGCTAAAATTAGGGAGATATGAGACATTAAAGTTTGTTCAAGGGAAGATGATACGTAAAAAAAAACCATGGGCGCCGTGGGCCAATCAAGATGTAGCGTGTTTGGTGACCATATTGAATAGTTTTATTTGATGGATTTTGAAGGCAAACTTGGTTTCATATATTTTTTGGGTGTGCTGGTTTCAAATTTCCAATTTCAAAACTTGGATAAACGATTTCGCGGCCATCTTGTATCTCTTTCCTACCAAAAACTCCCATACGAAACCATTGGGAAATGTCTTCTTCTGGAGAACTACTTTGCCGATTTCAAGTATATTTGGCAGGAAGCATCCTTAAGCAATAGAGATACGGGTTTGATCAAACAAAGCCGATCGGCCAATTTGTCCAGCAGCCATCTAGGATTTTTATAAATGTCTTTGAGAAATGAAAGCACTTGTTTGATTAATGTGAAACTCACAAAACTTCATCTAGGCCATGAGCTGAACCACCTTTTGTTCAAGAGAACTTGATGGCTCAATTTCCTTGGCAGCCATCTTGGATGACCTAGTTCTTGTTGCAATTCTGGCCAAAACCTTAGGATTCTACTTAGACGTGATGATCTTTCTAGTTGAAATGCCTGTGTTCCAGATGAGCGATACAGGCCCCTTAGGCCTCTTGTTTGTTTTATGAAATGATGTTACAGCTTGCAGTAATGCCCGCTATTTTAATTAATAACTGTTAATTGTATATTTTTCAGTTGGATGTTTCGTACCTGCATGAAGCTGAAATTGAAAACCTTAGCTCTGGCCATAGGCGCTATTCTGTTTGTATCATTTCTAAGTATTTACTATATAACATCAGCTGCTTCTAAAGTCCAAGCACATCACGCACACCGCAAAGCATTTAAGCTTGGCGACGTTCTAATTGAGGATCTTGGTGCCGAACTAGATAGTGCTCCGAATCAGGGAATAATGTTTCGGGATGGTAAATCTGGTCGAGTTGGAACAGGTGAAGGGAATTCTAAGGATGACTTGATGAATGTGAAGTCACCCGTGGTTCATAACCGGAACAAGGTGGCTATGGAACTGTTAAAAGGGATTCCACCTGAGGCAACCATATTTGAATCAGATGAGTGAGTACTGAGGTTATCTGGCGTCTGTCTGCTGAATTTCTGCAGACTACATTTATGTATATATATACAGGGCATAATTTAGAATTTAATATTTGCATAGCATGTATTGCTATGCAAACTATAAATTGTATCGCTATCGGCAAAAATGTATAGCAATCAACTCTTTCACCGATAAATTCCCTGTATCTCAATCTCAGAGCAAACAAATAGGAAAGCTGTTGAATATTTTGAAATTAATATGATTGGAAACCATTGCTGCCTTAGGCAGCAAATGGCTTCCAGTCATATTAATTTCAAAATATTCAACAAAATATGGTATACATTATAAAGAATGTACTTTTTCAGGGATTTAATGTTAAAAGGGTTAATGATAGAATTTTGAAAATCAATGATAAATTGCAATCGCGTACAAATTTTGCATAGCAGATACAGCTATGCATGTTGCAGAATGCATAGCAATTGCTTAAATATGTGTAGCAAATTGTGATGCGATACCAGATAAATTATACCCTGATATATATATAGATAGATAGATATATATATATATATATATATATATATATATATATATATATATATATATATATATATATATATATATATATATATATATATATATATATACTGAGTGCCAATGAAAACGCAACACCTAATTTTTTCAAATATTTTGTAAAAAATAGAATTCTACAGTACTTAACGTAACCATTGTTTATTAGTTTAAAACTGAGCAAGGTTTCTTTCGACAAGTTCACATACCACTGCTTTTTTAAAACTCTCTATTCACCGTTATATCCATATGAATGCACGGGTATTTCGTTTTTGGCGCGAATCTCTGCACGATTGATTTTCAAAAGACTTGTTTTGTAAAGGATAACTAAAGTGATTACAAATCCCGTCAAGAGTTCCAAAATTTATGGCCCGGTTTTCCAGCAACCAGCGGCATGAAGTTTGGGGTATGATCTAAGGAGGCCTTTCTCGATAGTGTGGAGATTCGCACCAAAACGAAATACCCGTGCATTTGTATGGGTATAATTGTGGATAGAGAGTAAAAAAAAATTGAAATTGTCTAAAGAATCCTTGCTCAGTTTTAAACCAATAAACAACAGTTATGTTAAGCAGAATTCTATTTTCTACAAAATATTTGAAAAAATTAGGTGTTGCGTTTTCATTGGCACTCAGTATATATATATATATATATTTTCTCATGACCATGATCAAAGCATGTGTGATGGTCAGTAACAGAACGCTAGGTCAGAATATGTTTGGCCATGGTCAAACAGAACATGGTGAACCACGGTCAAATCTAACCTGGCCAATAATGGTCTGAAGGTTGAGGTTTGACCATGGTCAACCATGAACTAACTGTGGTGCCATTTAACCTGCATGGTCAGACCATGGTCTGAAGGTTGATGCTCCACCTTGGTCTGACTGTGGTGCCATTTAACCTGCATGGTTGACCATTGGTCAGCAATCCAGCTCCACTTTTGTAACAAGGTGTACATGTGCTAGACTGTACAGCCTACAACACTCTATTACTTTAGTCTTAGCCAAAAGGCCGAGAAATGATTATAACATTGCAAGCATTTAAAAAAAAGGAAATCATAGTGTACATTATGAATCTAGTGCAAAAGCAGTAGAAAACAAATCCCACAGTCATATAGGTGGTATCTGGAAAAGCCCCAGACTAGCGACCAAAATGGTGTCCAAAAATTCCACACCTAATGGCTGACTACATCACTTGTTCTCCTATTGCATCATACACCTTTACCCTAGAGGCCAGGTCTTACGACCATCTGCGTACGCAATAAGAGAGATTATTTGCTGAGTTATCCATTTGATTCCCCCGCACACTTTAACAAAAGTAATAGAAAAACTTATTAATAAAGAAAACCTCTCACCTCTCACAATTACCTTGTCTATATATAAATTCAAACACACAGCTACCAAGTCACCCAGCTGCATGCACCTACACCCACCTCGATTTGCATGTCACATCTACGGTAATTCATAGTTTCGCAGATCCGGGCATTTTGAGATCGGCCACCATTAAAGTGGGGGCAAACTTACTACATGCTAAAGAGGAAATTAGCCCCTCCAAAAATGGCGTCGCTCCCAGAGTATTATGGGAAATTTGATTGTGATGACGTCATCGCGATTCTATGAATAGGCATGGAGATATAAAATATTGATCAAACTTTCAAGATGTATATGTATAAGACTGAAAATTTTGGCATTGTTTGAAATAAAGTTTTCTGCAAGAATTCAGTGTGCATTATTACTAGTATGTTTCTATGTATATGGCATTCACTATTCAAATGTCACAATTAATGATGATTACATATAATCTATGTGCAAGAGAATAATTAAGACTTTAAATGCAAAAAGACACATGTTTTCAATGAGAGAGTTGCCTCCCTTAGTAATTTATACCAACTGTGATCAAAACTTGGTCGGCCAAAAGACCAAATAATCAAAAAATAAATAAATAATCAAATAATTGTTCCGGAAAATGGTCAAGAACAGCTTTAAAAATGGCATTTTAAGAACTTTAAAGCTTAAGAATTGTTCCTGAAAATATTGAAGAACAGTTTAAAAAGATTTTAAGATCCTAAGTTCAAGAATTGTTCTTCAATAATATTTTTTAAGATATTGGGTGACATTTTGGACCATGATATATCCAGTGACAATGGTTGACCATGATATATCCAGTGACAATGGTTGACCATGATATATCCAGTGACAATGGTTGACCATGATATATCCAGTGACAATGGTTGACCATGATATATCCAGTGACAATGGTTGACCATGATATATCCAGTGACAATGGTTGACCATGATATATCCAGTGACAGTGGTTGACCATGATATATCATGATCAATGAGGGACTTTGATAATTGTTAAAAATATTGTTGACATATTTGACCCTGATATTACTGTCAATAGGAATAACATTGAAATATCTCCAGTAACCATGGTCGACTATGGTCAATCAGGGACTTTAATAATTGTTAAAAGTATTCTTGACCATGAACTGACCATGATATCACTGTCAATAGGAATAACATTGAAATTCTCCAGTGACCATGGTCGACCATGATGTGTCATGGTCAATGAAGGACTTTGATAATTGTTAAATATATTGGTGGCTTGTCTGACCATGATATCACTGTCAATAGGAATAATTGAAATTCTCCAGTAACCATGGTTGACCATGATATATCATGGTGAATGAGGGACAGTACTTTTTTTAATATTCACGTCTGTCACTAATATGACCATGAATTGACCATGACATCATTGTCAATAGAAATAGAATTATACCGTTGCAGTAACCATGGTCAACCATGATATTTCATGGTATGAAGTAGAAGTTCAGCTACACATGAACTGACCGTGATATCATGGTTAATAACAAAACCGTACATTTATTGCATGGTCATCTGATCATGATGTACTGATCAGGATAATATGGTCATTGGGACCATGGTCAGTTGAGCACAAAAAAATCAGCATCAAACCATAAACAACCATGGTCGACCAACCGTGACATCATGGTCAGCTGGAAATCAGGGTAATTACTACATTGAAAGTTTGAACAATTTGATTGAAAGTTGCGGTAATGATTTTCAATCAAATTGTTATCAAAACCCAGTGACATTTGTAATTGTCTGCTGATTATTTCATGAACAATTTGATTGAAAGTTGTTGCTGTTTTAACTCTTTCAATGACAAATCCCTGAAAAAGTACAATCTTACATTTACATGTAGCCTATTCTGTTGAATAGTTTAAAATTAATATGCTTGGAAGTCATTGCTGGGTAATGCAACAATGGCTTCCACTCAATTTAGTTTCAAAATGTTCAACAGCTTTCTTATTTCTTTTCCTCACAAAATTGAGAAACCGTTCAAGCAGGGAATTTATCAGTGAAATGGTTAAACATCAACAATTTTCAGTCAAATTGTTATGAAAAAATATGTAGCTCACCAGTTCGGATCTATCATGGAAAATACACAATTAGAATCAAACTACTATAGTCTTACAATATGCTATACTACTGTAGACATGTTAGAGGTAGTTCTCGCCTTGGAAGCCACCAGTACAATGACTATCATTAGCGCTACAAGAATATCAAGCAGTGTGCAACATCATAAACAATGGACATTTCCAGAGTAATGACATCCTATAACGTCATAATCAGCTAAGCGGCGTATAGGATGACATCATAATCATTACGTCATGAATGATTCTATACGGACCGTCTTTAACTCTTAAAAGTCTGACACATAAGAATTGTATGTCTCTACTATTTAATAAACATGCTGTTGAATATTTTGAAACTAATTTGACTGGGTGCTGTTGCTTACATAGGCAGCAACAGCACCCAGTCAAATTAGTTTCAAAATATTCAACAGGTTACCTGTATAGTTTTCTGGAAATTGATAGTCAGGGAGTTCAGAGATCGATAGATCCCAGCACAGGCGAGGTATGGGCAGAGCTTAGCTAGAGATGGGCGGGGAATAGCTAAAAATGGAAAGGTCCATAGAATGCCAAATAATGGAGCCTGAAAATATCAATGTTCTAAATATTTCCATGTCTTATTGCTTCAATATAACTTTAAAACTAGCATATATTAAAGTTTTAAGACTAATTCTGCTGTCTCAATTTATCTCTCACTGAAATGGAAAAACTTTATTTCAATCGAGCGATCCAGTTCTAGCTATACCCCGCCCACCCAGATTCCCAGGATCAAGGTAACTAACTATACAGGTAAGCCGTTGATTATTTTGAAACTCATTTAACTGGGTGTTGTTGCCTATGGCGCGACATCGCCCAGTCAAATTAATTTCAAAATATTTAACAGCATGTTTCTTAAAGGATAACTAACCTCATCGCTCGATAGCTATGCAGGTGATCTAATGTGCCACTCATAAACTATTCAGGTAATTTTAAGCTTTTTATCATGGTGCTAAAGAAAGATATTCAGGCTTTAGTACTAGCTAAATGTTGCTACATTCCTACAGCCTATGATGGCTGTCATGATTGAGTTTTCAACCAATCATAAAAAAACTAGTGTGCCTGCCTCGGTATATACGCTCAGTCATAGAGGTGTTAGCTATAGTTTAGCAATTTCATATAAAAGCAATCATACAGGTAAGCTGTTGAATATTTTGAAACTAAGTTGACTGGAAGTTGTTGTTGACATAGGCAGCAACAACTTCCAGTCAACTTAGTTTCAAAATATTCAACGGGATAAGTATTGCGTATTAAAGAATCTGAGATGAGATTAGCATCCCTTTATATAGTAAATCCATCAAAGACACAGTTCTTACACTTCACGGACCATTCCTGCTTCTCTGTCAATTAAAATTGTGACGTTAACCTACGCACAATGTAATTGACTATGATGTCATATACTTGAGTGACAGATTGGATTCATCCATTGTTGAAATATACATATTTGTTATGTATCATGTGTAATATCCTTCCAGGTTACCACATGACCATCGTCTTTGGCCAACAGTCGGGAATGGCCACCTCTCCACAGCCGTTTACTCTGATGCAGTATTTATGAATGGCTTATACAATGGCCATGGGTCAAAATCCCATCGTGCACGTATACCTGGCGTCATTTCCATTAAAATTACGCCTGTGGGACCGTTTGAAAATGTGACGTTAAAAAATTCACTCGATGTAGGTCAAGGTAGGTGAATCTTGTAGCAGCTTGAGTGAGTATGATTCTAATGAAGTATCATGCTCAGAACCATATCTTCGGGCACCCACCGACAATATCTTTCATGATTTTCCCTATAGCATGTATCCTATATTCTTCCCTGTATTCTCACAATGTTACCGTATTCTTTGCTAATTTGAGTATTAAAATTAACTCACGGTCCCTGTGAGGAGTTTTATAATCTCGGGACATGAAATGTTGTTATTCCCCGGGCATAGAATATATGTGGCATGGTATCGCTATCAGCATGTCTGTGTCCATCTGTCCATCATCTGTAATCATTTCTTGTCAAAACAACTCTTAGAGCTTAGTTGTGATTGCTGTGAAGTTGGTACATGTATGTGAATTCATGCGATCTATCCATCCATTCATCAGCATTTCCTATTAATGCATTATAATTATTGCTACACATTTTGAAAAAACTGGCGGCCATCTCGAAAATTGGTTTCCAGATGATAACTCTATTACCATTTATCAAATCGGATTGAAACTTGATAGAGTGGTTGGACTAAATCTGGGGAAGAAACCTATCGAAATTAACAATGATCCGAAATCTAAGATGGCCACCAGCGACCGGTGGCCATCTTGAAAATTGGTTTCCGGATGATAACTCCGTTATCGTTTATCGGATCGCTTTGAAACTTTGTAGAGTAGTTGAACTAGATCTGGGGAAGAAACATATCAGACTCGACAATAATCCGAAATCCATGATGGCCTCCAGCCACTGACGGCCATCTTTAAAATTGGTTCCCGGATGATAACTCTGTTACTGTTTATCTGATTGCTTTGAAACTTCATAGGATGGTTGGACTAGGTCTGGAGAAGAAACCTATCTAAATTGATAATGATCCGAACTCCAAGATGGCTGCCAGCCACGGGTTGCCATCTTGAAAGTTGGTTTCTGGATGATATCCCTGTTACCATTTATCGGACCACTTCATAGGGTCGTTGGAATATGTCTGGTGAAGAAACTTATCAAGATTTATGATAATCCGAAATCCAATATGGCCGCCAGTCAGTGGTGGCCATCTTGAAAATTGGTTTCCGGACGATACCTCCTTGACCGTTTAACGGATCGCTTTGACACTTCATAAGGCTGACTGGTCTGGGTCTGAGGAAGAAATAAATATTTTCTGGTAGCTCTCATTCATTGGTTTGTCATCATGGTGGGGTATTATGCGCCGTTTCTGGAGTTCTTGTTAATATTTAAGAAACATGCTGTTGAATATTTTGAAACTAATTTAACTGGGTGCTGTTGCTGCTATAGGCAGCAACAGCACCCAGTCAAATTAATTTCAAAATATTTAACAGCTTACCTGTATAGTTTTCTGGAAATTGATAGCCAAGGAGTTCAGAGATCGATCGATCCCAACACAGATGAGGTGTGGGTGGAGCTTAGATAGAGATGGGCGGAGCATAGCTAAAAGTGGAACGGTCCATTCACAGCCTGTTAATGTCAAGGTAGCAGTAAAGGTAAGCTGTTGAATATGTTGAAACTAATCAGAGCCCTAGAGTAATCACCACGCCTGTCTGTCCATATGTATGTCAGTCAACAATATCTTATAAAGAGCATACAATTTAAGATATTTTACTGAAATATGAAATTATGTTACACTTCTGGATGATAACTAAAGTTCTACAGAAGGATAATTCACAAACTTGGTCTGTGTGTTGCCCTTGGTGGTCTGAAGAACCGTAATAAGTTAGGGGTCAAAGCCATAGTGACCTAATAAGTAAATTGTAATTACCTTTAATTCTAATAATATGGCTATATCATCAGTGCAGTACATACTAGCATATATAAATAAGCATCTGCGCAATATGATGTGTCAATTGCCTTTGAACTCCTAGGTGCTCTTCATGCTACATTAATCCATTGTGTGGTGGGCATAAATTCCATCAATCTCTGATTGTCATTGTTGTTAGCTCACCTGGCCTGAAAGATATGATTAGGGACTAAGGGCCATTAAAGTTTGTTCAAGGGAAGTTGATCTATAAAAAACATGGTCGATTTTGAGGCTGAAATTGGTTTTATATATGTCTTTGGGTATTCTGATCTCAAATTTGCAATTTTTGAAACTGTCGGATAAACGGTTGGGTGGCCATCTTGGATTATTTTCCTGCCAAAAGCTCCCACACTAAAGCAATGGGAAATTTAAAATGGTTTCTAGAACTGCTGGGCCGATTTCAATTATATTTGGTAGGAAGCATCCTTAGATTGTAGAGATTCAGGTTTGTTCAAGTGAAGCCAATCAGCCAATTTGGCCAGTGGCCATCTTGGATTTTGGCCAATTTTTAGAAATGTCTAAAAATCTTCGCCGAAACTGTTTGAGCAATTGATTCAAAACTCATAAAATATCATTTAAGGCATGAGCTGAACCAATTTGTTCAAGGGAACGTGATTTGCCAAATGGTTGAACAGCAGGGTTTGTACAAACGTGAAAAGCCCTTGAATTTTGGCATCTACCCTGAAATGCCTTCAATTTGAAATTTGTCTTGAAAAGTACTGAAATTTCACCGATCATCCTTGAAAAGCCCTTGAAAATCAACATTTCCTCCCATGTGATTTTTACTGTCTGCAAAACGTTCACGTAATGATGTCAATAAAAGATTTAAGAAAATTTGATTGCCAATTTGACTGTCAAAATCCATCTGGAAGCGAGTAAGTTCCAAAATTCAAATTTGAAAGGTTCTAAAGGTAAGCTGTATGAAATTTTGCACCAGTGTCATATCCTCACTTCGTCCGGGTCCTGGTTCTGAGCCCTTGAGAAATCAACTTGTTTAGTCTTGAAAGACCTTGAATAAGAAAACCTGCCAGCTGTATGAACCCTGAGTGGCCATCTTGGATGGCCTGGTTTTCATGAAAGTAACTTTGTCTCCTGAGCCACTGAACAGATTGGGCCAGAATTTTAGATTTGATATTGGTGACTAAGGGAAATTAAAGTTTGTTCAAGAGAAGTTGATACATAAAGAAACATGGCCTCTGTTTTCTTGTTATAAGTCTGCTCAACTCATTAGAGTTCTACTTATTGTTAATGACCATTCTAGTTGAGATGCCTATGGTCCAGGTAAGTGATACAGGCCCCTTGGGCCTCTTGTTTGATTTCTGTGAATAATCGTCATGGCTGAAATTCACTCACGCAGTCTTCATAGCTATTTTGCAAGCACATAGCAGGACTGACATGACACCCAAATCTCTCATAGCTTTCTATTTTGCAGGTGTTTTTACATCAACGATGCAAGGTTCTTACTTTGATCTCGAGCAAAGCATTTATGCTCATCGTAGCATGCCAGAGGTTTTGGTGACTGAAATACGCATGTATCGCTATGATGTCGCAAAGCCACTTATGCTTGTGCTGGATGTGAATCACGGACCCAAGAGCAATGATATAAATTTCATGATAGAAGAACCTAGATCACAGCTGGTTGATACGATGTGAGTTGTAAATACAGTAAGATCTATCTTAGGCAACCATCTTATGAAGTACAATCAATTAGTTACAATAGGCTTGTCACGTAGTCACATAATTGTGGTTCCGCCTAGACATACTTCCGGGTCCGCCTAGCTATGCTTCCGGGTCTGCCTAGACATACTTTATGTCAGATTGCAAGCGAAGACTATACTCAGGGCAGCCATTAAAGTTCGCTTCTTAACTGGCACATATTTACAGTCAAAACTAAGCAGATTTAACCAAAACAGTCGATCCTACCTGTCCTTTGTGTCAGATTGCAAGCGAAGACTATACCCACAACATTTCACTTCAAGAGTATACTTACCTCCCTAATACTTTTGATATTGCTAAATATTGGCTTTCACTCAATAAACACTCAGATTTAAACAGTTAGGTGCCCCTACCGGGCAGGGAGTCAGAGCGTAGTCCGGCGGATGCCAGCCCCACCACCGCGCATGCGCAGACTAGCACTTCCTCTTTGCTAGATTATTGGCAGAGAGATCACACATGTTTTTTTGTGCTATAGCTTTTTCGTACTCTTAAACTGTTTAAGTGGTGTTTGTTTGGAGTGTTAGTCACTTTTTTGGATGGCGGAAAGGAATACTTCGCCACAGGAGGACGTTGGACCTTTAAATCAGGTGACTTCTAGTAAAATTAGCGAGTTTTCTTCCCGGTGTATTGTGTTTCCGGGACTCGCGTTTACCGTGATAAGCGCCTGGGTTGGTTGGGTTATATCAACTCGGTGCTACCTAGGACTAATTTCTCTTTCTGTTTATGTCCACAGGTCTGTATGACGCTAGATGGTGACATCACAGTAGCAGAGATTTAGTTTTCTCTCCACCATGGTTCCATTTCCTACTAACACTGTTAGGTTATCTAACCAAATGAAAAATTATGTCCAGTGAGTTGGAGGCCTGGTATAAAGGTCTTCTCACTTTGCCCTCTTGATCCAATTCCTTCCCCATGAGGTGGAGAGAGTTAAGAGGCGTGCAGATGGTGGAGTTTCCGGTTCGTCACGTTGGATGGTTTGTCTATACAAAGTGTCAGGTATCTAGTTATTGATAATGTGGTGATGTTAATTATTGTAAACAAACAAAGGGAGATAATTAACATTTTTGCCAGAAAAGAGTTATCTATATGTATCTGATGGTTGTGTAGTCAACTTATCCATTCAGCATACAATTCGTCCTTGCACTTGGATGTTTTGTTGGGATCGAATTTTTCCTGTCACGGGATTAATGACGTCATAATCAGCCTGGCTATGTATTTATCAGCAATTCAAGCGCTATGCTGGTTTTTGATGTATATTGATCTTTATGATCGTTTTCCTTCTCTTTGAGTTGGATTGAGTTTCTAAGCTTAACTAGTTGCTCATACTCCTTGTCCTTTGCCCTGTTTCAGGGACCGGGTTGCGCGTCCTGTGGACGTTTTATGCATGTAAAGTTCTGGCCGCATCTGTGTTATCGATGTAGCCCTTGTGGTCCATTGATTAATTGTGACATATGTAAGCACTGGGGGGGCGAGTTAATGTCCGAATTCTTGTGCTGCTTACAGGCGACGGACAAGGTGGTAGAGGAGGAGAAGAAGAAGAAGCGGAAACGAGAGGTAGTAAGTAGGAAGGGTAAGGGGAAGGTCTCGTCCGCGGTGGATATGGAGACCTTCCGGACCGAGATGTTGGGAGAGATGAAGAGGACAATAAAAGATTTGGTTCCAGGGTTGCTTCGTGGCATGCTTCCTGGACCAGATCCTTTATTGTCCTCATCATCGGCTTCGGAGCAGGTAATCCCCGCCTCTGGATCGATTTTCCTTAGTCCGCTTCCGTTGTCCGACGATTCAGAGGTGGCCCCATTAGAGGGGGCGTTCCACGACCCTGGCAGCAGGCTTATTGCCGCGCCGATAGGGGACCGTGGACGGTTGTCGCTGGAACCCGCGGGCTGCTTATCAGTCCAGGGGTATCCGCACGCCGCGGTGGCCAGTACCTCCTATGGCACCGTTCCTGGTCAGCCCGGGTTAGCTCTCTTTGCTGACCCGGGGTCTAATCTTTCTGACCAGGGTGATGAGGATTACCTGCTAGGGTCGCCGTCTGACGACGTGGACATGGATGAAGACGTTTGTGCTCCCCTCGCGGGGAATACAGGCGCTTTTTTCCACGGTATTACTCACCCTGGAGTAAGGTCCGCGGTTCAGGTGGTGGCCCAGGGCGCTGCTGATGGCCAGCGGTACCGCATACCTCGGCTTGCCGAGCGTGTAGCTGGTGCTGGCCGGGCCCGTGGTGGGACTATATATACCCCGCGCTCTACCGCGGTGCCTGCTCCTGGTCAAACCAGTGATATTCTCATGCCGGTGCTGTCAGGCCCGCATGTTTTCCCTGGCTTGCCAGGTGTATCAGCGTACCCGCCGTCAAGCTCTACTGCTTGCGCTCAGGAGGAAGACGAAGGACCCCGTCTTGTAGAGCGCTCGCAGTTAGCCACGGAGGAGGATTGGTATGACGCTTGCCAGTGGTTGGTGAGCGTTAGGCCTGATCTGCCTGTGGAGCAGTCGGCTAGCCACCGTGTTCACACGCCGTGGTTAGCTGGGAAACCAACTGCTAACGCTATGCCTTCTCTGCCGCTGGCGGAGCATGTCGTTGACATGTTCAAGGCGGCGGAGTCGTCCATTAACACGAGTGGACGTCTCGCGAAGGCCCCTCGCGAGGTGGCCAGGCGTTGTCGCATCGTGCCCCTGGACTACCAGCGGTACGGTGTGGTACCCAAGCCCAGCGTGGATGACCGCGCGGCTTTGGGTGAGGATACGCGGCCAGGCTCCCGTTCTGACGCGGGGGTCTTGTGCGCGAACGCGTTGCGTTCGGCGAATACCGCGTTGCGTGATGCGGAGGAGAGTGGGAGGGCTTCGATCGCCGCTCTGTCCCACGTCTCCCAGCTGTTACAGGGGGTAGTAACGGCATCCGCATCGCGCCAGCCAAGCCCGCTCGCGGTCCAGCGAACCATCCAGGATGGTATTAACCTGGCGCTGGACTGTATGACGCGGGCGGTGACCAGGAGTGTCCGGGCAAGACGCACGTTTGCCCTGGACAATCTGTGCCCGTCTCAGGACCTGTATAATAGGCTACTCCGTACGCCTATGACGGGTCCTGGTCTTTTTGGAGGTGAGGGATGTCGCCACCTCCAGGAGACGGTCACCCTGGTGAATAACCAGAGGGCGCTGCGCGAACAGTTTGAGGTGCTGCGTCGTGCTAACGTTCGCGCCGCGGCCCCTGCGTATCGTCCCCTGCAGGCTCGAGGTGGTGCTGGCCAAGTCAGAGGCCAGCCGCCGTCGCAGCGCCGGCCTCGGCCGCGTGCGATTCGGCCAGCAGTGAGGGGGGCGCAGGCTCCTCAGCCGCCGTCAGCCAGGCAGCCGCCCGTGCACCGAGGTGCGCGCGGGGCGGGGCGGGGCGCGCGAGGATCTGGGCGTGGTTATCGTTCCTGACAGGGCGCTTACCGCGGTAAGGACCACGCCGGTGTGTATGGCGACGGAGACAGTGCCACTCTTGCATGCCTTGTGTCCACCGCGGTCCCTAGGTGGACCGGTGGGAGGCCGGCTAGCCGACCACATGCAAGAGTGGGAACGGTTAACTCAGGACCGTTTAGTCTTGCGATGGCTTTCCGTGGGGTATCATCCAGAGTGGATGACAGGCCCGCCGTCGCAACTGTCTCTGGTGCCAGTCTGGACTCCCATTCCGAGAGATCCAGATCAAAGGTTGTGTATCGAGGAGGAGATAAATTCCCTCGTACAAAAAGGAGCTATTCAGCCGGCACAAAGGTGTCCGGGCTTCTATTCAACCCTGTTCTTGGTAACAAAACGCACCGGAGGGTGGAGACCGATTCTCAACCTCAAGCCACTGAACAAGTTCATCGAGACGCCCAGTTTCAAGATGGAAACGGTGCGCTCGGTGTTGGCGGGGTTGGAGAGGGGGATGTGGACGGCGTCGATAGATTTGAAGGACGCTTATTTCCACATCCCCATCCACGGGAGTTTCTGTCGCTTCCTGAGATTTGCATTCCAGGGCAGACAGTGGGAATTCAGGGTGTTGCCCTTCGGAATTTCCACGGCTCCTCGGGTTTTCACCCGTGTGGTTCTTGCAATCACAGCATACCTCCGCAGGAGAAGCATAGCAGTCCACACGTACATAGACGACTGGCTGTTGAAAGCGCACACCCGGGAAAGTTTGTCGGCCAATCTGGAGATTGTTTTGAAAACTCTCACAGACTTAGGCTGGATGATCAATTTCCCAAAATCAGAGCTGACTCCATCCCAGAAGTTTGTTTACCTGGGGATGTTCTTCGATCTAGAGACAGGATATGTTTATCCTACTCAGGAGAGAGTTCAGAAACTCATCTCATTAATTCAGTCAGTGTGCGACAGTCGTCATGTCCTGGCACGGGTTTACTTGAGAATGCTGGGGTTGATGGTTTCATTGGAACCAGTCATTCCTCAGGCCGCCTTACGCAGGCGGCCGATCCAGTTATTTCTCATGACACAATGGACCCAGAGTACAGGTTCGCTGGACTCGAATGTGTCAGTGTTGGCGCCTCTCATTCACCACCTGCAATGGTGGTTGAATACAGAGAATCTCTTGCCGGGGGTTTTGCTAACCCCTCCCCACCCTCAGGTGACTGTGTATACAGATGCATCGATGGAGGGCTGGGGAGCTTGCCTGGAAGAGTACACGATATCAGGGCTTTGGAATCTGGAACAGTCAAAGGAACATATAAATCTACTGGAGCTAAAAGCAGTAGTCCTGGCCCTGGAACATTTCTTACAGAAAGTTCAGGGCAAGATTGTTCTTATTCGTTCAGACAACTCAACAGTTGTGACTTACATAAACCGCCAGGGCGGAACGAAGTCGCCCAGTCTCTGTATGATGACATGGAAACTGCTTTGTTGGTGTCTGGATCACCAGATTACCTTGAAAGCAGTTCATATTCCGGGAAGGTTAAACCTGCTAGCAGACTCATTGAGCCGAAGGATGAGTGTTTTACCCACGGAATGGCAACTAAATCAATGTGTGGCGGATCGTCTGTTCGACCATTGGGGGAAACCCAACATCGATTTGTTCGCAACGAAGAAGAATGCGAAGATGACGACGTACGTCTCTCCGATTCCGGATCCAAGCGCTTTCGCAACAGATGCGTTAGCTATCAGCTGGGGGAGAATGTATGCATACGCATTCCCTCCAGCAATCCTGATTCCAAAAATTCTTCAGAAAATCAGACAAGAGGAATGCCAAGTGCTTCTGATCGCCCCGGATTGGCCAAGCCGATCATGGTATACGGATCTGCTGGACCTTCTGGTCTGCAATCCGGTTCCTCTGCCTCTGATGGACGATATTATCTTCCAGGGCAAGGCCCTTCACAACAATCCGTCAATGTTCAGATTGACTGCGTGGATGTTGTCAAGGAATCTAGAATTAAGGAGGGCTTTTCTGAGCAAGCAGCCATGTTTATGGCCAAAGCCAGGAGGGGGTCAACCTCCAGAGCATATAATTATAAAATCAACAGATTTGCAGAATGGTGCTCAAAAAGATGTATTGATCCAATGGATTCATCTATTCAAGTAGTAGCTGATTTCCTCTGTCACCTCTATGATGCCTATAGCCTCAAGCCTAACTCTATTGCTGGTTATAAGTCAGCATTAATGTCTGTTATTCCTTGCTTGGCTAAGAGGGGAAGTGATGAAGTAAATACATTAAATGTATTAATTAAAGGCATGGGCAATCTAAGACCAAGGAATCCTCCTGTGATTCCGTCTTGGAGTTTATCGCTAGTGCTTCAAGTACTAGGTGATAAGCCTTTTGAACCACTTAGTTCCATTTCTATGAAACTATTAACACTGAAGACTGTGTTTTTAATTGCTGCGGCCTCGGCTAGGCGTAGGAGTGAAATTCATGCCTTATCAGCCGAGGATGACCGTTTTGTGGTTTCAGGGGAAGGCCTTAAGCTGCTACCTAGGATTAATTTCTTGGCTAAAAATCAGTCGTTGAAATATCCAGGTCAACCTATTATTTTGCCTGCTTTAACTAGATATGATCCTAATTCTAAAGCATGGTGTCCCGTCCGGGCGCTGCGCCGGTACAAACAACGTACGGCGGAGTGGCGCACCGACCAGTCAGCGTTATGGTTGTCATATATTGAACCCCATGGCAGGGCTTCTAAGGACACCATTTCCAGGTGGATTGTGGAATGCATTCAGTTTTGCCATAAATCCGCCACCGGGAAGCAGGTTGACGTGGCCAAGGCTCACAGTGTCCGCGGCGTAGTGACATCCACCGCCCTATTTAATGGGGTCCCGGTGGATGATATTATGTCGGTGGCTCAGTGGCACTGTGAGTCAAGTTTTACAGACCATTATCTCCGTGACACCTCTAATCCTCTCGCCTTGTCGATTTTGAAAAAATAACTCGGTTTATATTTTTTGAGGAGGGTTTTCCTCATTACTTATATATTTCACAATTAATTTATGGAAACACCCACTTTTTTGGGCCTGCATCAGTCTTTACCAATGGGAAGATGATGTCAGCAGCCATTTCAACAAGGTCAGTCTTGTTCATGTGTTGTCCATTGTTGATTGTATTGTCACGTTACCCGTTATTAATATGGTGATGGTTTGTGTATTTGTGTGGTTCATTGTTGAGAGTTACGAAAATGGAGTTTTTTCGTCTCTGTCCTGTAGTACATGGCACTTGTACGTAGAGAGCGTATAGGACATTGAGGTCAGTCGACTCTTCCTCCCAGGAAGGAGGGGGGGGGAGCGCATATGACATTCGGTCATCTCTCATACATCGGTGGTGTTATCCGATGATTAGTCAAATCCTGACTGTTTTTTCAGACAGTTTCAGAAGTTTAAGTGCCTTAAACGCAGAAAAAGCGTATAGGGATGAGCTGGTCTTTTGACCTCGCCTCCCTCCCGCCAGATTCACTTTCGAATTCTGGCAATATCAAAAGTATTAGGGAGGTAAGTATACTCTTGAAGTGAAATAAACGAAATCTAGGATTTCTTTTTTCACGAGAGAGTTGATACTTACCTCCCTAGATACGGACCCGGCCTCTCCACCCCACAGAGGCTCGGTCTTCAGGCTCTTAATAGTTGCATGTGTGTCAGCCAATAATCTAGTCAGAGGAAGTGCTAGTCTGCGCATGCGCGGTGGTGGGGCTGGCATCCGCCGGACTACGCTCTGACTCCCTGCCCGGTAGGGGCACCTAACTGTTTAAATCTGAGTGTTTATTGAGTGAAAGCCAATATTTAGCAATATCAAAAGTATTAGGGAGGTAAGTATCAACTCTCTCGTGAAAAAAGAAATCCTAGATTTCGTTTATTATCCAATATGGTGCTCTGTATAACTATAGGAAACAGTTTACAATGTATAAAAGCTGCAGTGACCGAATGCTGTGGTTCCCATCACTGGGACATCATTAGTAGTGACCCTATCCTACTTACTTATTATAGACTGTACTGCATTGCCCACCTGTGGGATACTACTGTATAATTCTGACTTTATGTATAATGTTGAACTACTTAGCAGACAACTCTGTTACAACATACACTGTAGCAGAGTTCATATTCTCAACACCATATCAGGACGAGTATCCTATGCCTATAATGGTTCCCGTAATAGATTCAGCAATGCATCTGCGGGTGTTGTGTTGAATTACTCTGGCCATTCCACACATCCCCTAGGCACTTGGGATGCCTGGTCCAAGGGGAACATATGACATCTTGTGCGGTTCACCTAAGGTTTTTCTTGGCACTACCCGATGTAGCAGATGAAATTGACGATCTTATTTTTAGTACCAATATAAACCTGTGATAAATCAACCAATTAATACTGGATCTCTTTCTGGACATGTAAACCTTTTTGTTTTGTTAAAATCGATTGACGCATTGGCACTTTTATTCTACCAAAGCATCAAATAGTACGTTTGTACTTTATTTTAACTCAAATATGTTTTAAACTTATGATAAAATCTTTAAAATTAATGCGTCTTAATGTTAGAATTTTATATTGCTCTTGTTCAACCACTCTACCTAGTTTGGTTTGTTGTTTTATTCTGTACTGCTCTTGTCCAACTACTCTACCTAGTTTTAGGGTGTTGTTTTATTCTGTACTTGTTTATTTAATTTTCTCTTGTTTATTACTTGCTTTTATTCTATTTTCGTTTGGTTATTATCCGATTTTAACTATTACCACTACGGTGGGTGCTCCTATCAAGAGGAGGATTATATGCACATAACATAACATAACACTTTCGGGTCCGCCTAGATATACTTCCGGGGTCCGCCTGGACATACTTCCAGATCCACCGGGACATGCTTCCGGGGCCGCCTAGATATACTTCCGGGGTCTGCCTGGACATACTTCCAGATCCACCTGGACATGCTTCTGGGTCCACCTAGACATACTTCCGGGGTCCGCCTAGACATACTTCCGGATCCGCCTGGACATGCTTCCAGATCCGCCTTTTAATTTTTTCATAGAAAATCTCCATTTACAGACCAAGAGATTATTTTTGAAAATTTACCACTGAAATGGCTGGCTCAAATATTGAATCAGTTATTCCGGTGGTTTAATTTTCAAAAGAAATATCTTTTTTGCATGCAAATGGATATTTATCAAGACCACATCAGAAGCCGTTTTTAGTCGGCTTGAGTGAGGGTGAAGTGACTGTTAAATAAAAATCCCACGGTTAGCAATGAATACTTAGAGATAGATATATATAGAGATAGATAGTCTGCATTTCCTATAATCATACTTTTCTATGGTATTTACAGCTACCAGCATGGCAAAATTAAAGAGCCTGAATTTGAGGGGGCACCACAGCCTGAAGTACACATGTTCTACACTGAAGTGCCCAAAAACATCACGATAGGTGAAGCTATGTCTGAAGGATTATGGATCTTTATGGTGGCAATGAGCACAAATAAAAAGAAAGCAGAAACTGCGTATGATGATGGTACATTAGAACACTAACATATTGCTGATATCTTGTATTCTGTGCCTCTAGTTCCTATAATAGTATGTATGATTACTGTATTCTGTGCTGTAGTAGTAGAAGCATCCTACAGCTGCAATCAGTCCTTCTTCGCTTTTGACCACTGTGCCTTGTTTGCATATTTGCTGGCTCCCAGTAGGACGAATTCCAAGGCTCTGAGCAGGTGTTTCTTCTGGCATCCTTAGCACATGGCTAAACATGGGCCAATTTTACAGACAATGGCGATGTATTACACATCTTGTATAGTGCATCATTGGAAATTATGCTGTCCAGCCATCGGTGTCCAGTGATGGTGTGTAGGTTTTGAAGAAGGTATCAAGATTGTCTAGAGCTGTCTTTGGAGCTTCCCAGCTGTTACAGTTATACAGCATCAAGGATATGCAGGTTACGTTGTTTAAAAGTAGTCTTTTTGTCAAGGGCATCTTTGATCTACAAATCCATAGCTTCCTGAAGGACTGTGAAGCTATGTTTTGATGCAGCATGCAGCAATGTCAGCAGTACAACAATAGCAGTGAGCCCAGGATTGAACTTTTCCTCCATGGTTTGCCTCCACGAAGTGGATCGTCATTATCCTTAGTTTCATGCTTTGGAGATAGGTATATGTGGGTGAACTCTGTTTTGGATACAGTCAGAAAGAGATTCTCAATTTTTAATTTAGTGCTGTCAATCTTGTTAGCCACATTGCCTTGTCCTCAGATAGAGTCCCCGCATTGTTTCTTAAAAACTGTGTGTACCGAAAATGACTTCTACAGTGGTCTTGAGAAATGTCCATTTGCAGACCAAGAGAAGACTATTTTTTTTAATTTACCACCAGAAGGCCTGGCTCGATAACCGAGCCAGTCATTCCAGTGGTAAATTTAAAGAAATAGTTTTGTCTTGACAGCAAATGGACATTTTCTATGAGAAATTTGAATTTTTAAAACAATTTTGAGAGTTAAAGGATTAATCTTTGGCTCATTCCAATAACAGGTTTTCTTAGTGATGTCTTCTCCCGGCTCTGTGGAACTGGTATGACAGAGTCAGTGAATTCCAGGGCAAGGTGCCTCGTGGTATTTGGAGAACGATGCCAAATATAAAGCGTTGTTGGAAATCAATGTTTAGATGTGAGACATGGCAGTGCTTCGGCATGTCGGGGTTTATGGAAGTTCTTCCAGAAATTCTGGTCCATATCTTCATGCTGGTTCTTTGTTCTGACTCATGGCACATGGCTTTGGTATGATAATACGTCTGAAAGTCTCAATAATCTCTGATTCAGATCTTGTAGATGTGTGTTTTCATTATGATAATGACAGCCATTGACAGATATCTGACCAGTCTGTTTCTCTGATTCATCTCACAAGTTACCATCATATTGACTAAAAGTTTGATAGCATCCTATTTTTCCATTTCAAAATAATCCACAGCTTACCTTTCACGTCTGTGTGGTTGAATCTATAAATTGCACCAAAAATGATTGACAGCTTATCCCTTTTACTCTTAACACGTTAACACTCATATCAGCAAAAAACGGCTTCTGCAATGGTCTTGAGAAATGTCTCTTTGCACACCAAAAGAAGACTATTTTTGAAAATTTACCACTGGAATGGCTGGCTCGATAACCGAGCCAGCCATTCCAGTGGTAAATTTTCAAAAATAGTCTTCTCTTGGTCTGCAAATGGACATTTTCTATGAGAAAATTGAAATTTTCTTGAATAAATTTGAGGGTTTTACTCTTAAGAAAGCCCCTTATGAAGCACCAAGAAGGCCTCACTAAAGTCACACGGTCTATTAACCCTTTAATGCTCAAGGTTCGTCATGAAAATTAACATTTTTTTTTCGTGAATGTCCATTTACAGGCAAAGAGAAAACTATTTTTGAAAGGTTAGCACTGGAATGACTGGCTCGCTTATCAAGCTGTCATTCTAGTGGGAAAGTTTAAAAAATAGTCTTCTCTTGTTCTACAAACGGACATTTCTCAAGACCACTGCAGAAGTTTGTTTTGGTGGGCTTGACCATTAAAGGGTTAATATGGGTCACACACCATATGGCTGTAAGGGGACACAAGATGGTCTACCATCGCTTAGTCCCATAAGACATGTGCTTCTGGATACTGTGGATTTATATCGTTTCCTTGTTATTTCCAGCATTGCGCTTCTTCCAGATCAAACACCTAAAGACGAAGCACATCAAAGCGTGGTCAAAACTCTGGAATGCTGGCCGAATTGATGTGGAAGGAAATCTGGACATCGCTCGACAAAACTATGCCGCTCTTTACTACATTCTGAGTAGTCTTCCCTTACATCAAACCCCTGATTTCTCCTTCGTAGGGCTATCTCCTGGCTCACTGAGTTATGGACATAATGATGAGGTAAAAAACATCTTCAGTGGCATAGTCAGCACTATATAAGTGTGTGTTCTCTTGGGAGTGAATCGAGGAGTGGCTATCCTCTTCTAGTCGGGGTGGGGTTTGTGTGTGCATGTGTGAGTGCGTGTGTGTAAATCTTTACAGATTTGTGCTATGCCATCATTGCATCCAGTCTCCATCATGTAGTAAACGTGGGCTTTTCAAATGGTGGGGGGTGGGGTTTGTGTGTGCATGTGTGAGTGTGTGTGTGTGTGTGTGTGTGTAAATCTTTACAGATTTGTGCTATGCCATCATTGCATCCAGTCTCCATCATGTAGTAAACGTGGCCTTTTCAAATATGCTCTATATTTTTACATGGTTTCCACTTTATTTTGACCAAGAATTAGAAGACTGTTAAAGTTTTTCAATGGACTATTAAATCCATCAAGGGCTTCTCTGATCTCAATAGAACTTTATGGATTTGTTCGTTGGGCCAAGTGAGCTTATGCCCTGGCAACCGTCCATCTCCTTTTGGCTTTGACCAATTTGGCTGGAAGGATCTTATCATGGTAGGCTCCAGAACTTATATTCAGAATTTTGATTGATCAATTTTTCTGGCGACCATCTTGGATTTTTCGAAAATTTACGGGAAATTTAAAATGCTATTCCGCCAATATAAAGGGCCCGATTTTAACGAAACTTGTTTGGACTAATTCTATGCTTGTAGGCTTCAACACCTCTAATGAGAATTTTAATTGGTCGATTTTTCCGGCGGCCATATTTGATTTTGTGAAAAATTTTGGAAATCAGTTAACAGCCTACTCATTAACTACTTGACCAAACCTAAGCAAACTCGCCTGGAAGGACCCTAGAGTGGTATGTTTTATAAGTTATCTACAGAATTTTGATTGGTCACTTTTCGATGGTTATCTTGAATTTTCTGAAAATTGGCAGGAAATTGTTTAAAATGCTACTCCTCATTAACTGCTTTGGCAATTTCAAACAAACTTGGCTGGAAGGATACTAGAATGGTTGGTTTCTGAACTTCTGTACACAATTTTGATTGGTCAATCTTTCCAGTGGCCATCTTGGATTTTCTGAAAATTTTGGAAAATCATTTAAACGGCTACTCCTTATTAACCACTTGGCCGATTTAAACCAAAATCAGCTGGATGGACCCGGCTGGTACATTTCAGAACTGGTATACAGAATTTTAACTGCTTAATTCGTTTGTTGGTGGCCATCTTGGATTTTTCCGAAAATGATGGTAAATCACTTGAAGCACTACTCCTAATTATCCACTTGGATAAAATTGATTGGTCAATGTTTTGGCAGCCAGCTCTGATTTTCTGAAAGTTTTCTGGAACCATTTAAAAACGTACTCATGAATCACTGGCACAATTTCAACAGTGGTGGAATGATCCTGTGATGGTAGGCTTCAATATATCAAACTCAAATTTTGATTGGTAATTTTCTTGGTGGCCATCTTTGATTTTATTTGGAATTATCCATCGTGTCTATTTAAATGCAAATGGTTGAAATGCTAGCTGAGCACCACAGGCCCGTGGGCCTCTTGTTGCATTGAGTTTTCATCATAATTAAAATGATTTGAAACTTTGCTATTCTTTTTCCTATACTATTTTAGCGCCGCACATAATGTGTGATATGTGGGAAAACAAAAGGGCTTGACACATGGGCCTGCAGTCCTTCTAGTATGAATTATATATAACTTATTTTGCCCTCATCTAATGTTTTTGTTTATCTTTAGGATTATATGGGCCATGTTTTCTGGGACCAGGAGACCTGGATGTACCCCAGCATTCTTCTCCTTCACAGTAACCTATCCAGGATTCTTCTCGAGACACGCACACGTACGCTGAAAGCTGCCATAGAACAAGCCAAACATTATGGCTATCAAGGTGCCATGTTTCCATGGGAGTCTGCTTTCACAGGTTTGCAACCTTTATCAACCCATAAGCACGTGGTTTCTGTTATTAAAGCTGACTATTCAATAATCTCGTTATACTCTGACTATTCAATAATCTGGTAATGCTCTAAAATAATCTGGTAATGCTCTAATATAATCTGGTAAAATACTAAAATAATCTGGTAATGCTCTAATATAATCTGGTAAAACACTAAAATAATCTGGTAATGCTCTAATATAATCTGGTAAAACTCTAAAATAATCTGGTAATGCTCTAATATAATCTGGTAAAATTCTAAAATAATCTGGTAATGCTCTAATATAATATGGTAAAACTAAAATAATCTGGTAATACGCTAATATAATCTGGTAAAACTCTAAAATAATCTGGTAAAACTAAAGTAATCTGGTAAAACTCTAAAATAATCTGGTAATACTCTAAAGTAATCTGGTAAAACTCTAAAATAATCTGGTAATGCTCTAATATAATCTGGTAAAACTCTAATATAATCTGGTAAAACTAAAATAATCTGGTAATGCTCTAATATAATCTGGTAAAACTAAAATAATCTGGTAATGCTCTAATATAATCTGGTAAAATTCTAAAATAATCTGGTAATACTCTAATATAATATGGTAAAACTAAAATAATCTGGTAATGCTCTAATATAATCTGGTAAAACTCTAAAATAATCTGGTAATGCTCTAATATAATCTGGTAAAACTCTAATATAATCTGGTAATGCTCTAAAGTAATCTGGTAAAACTAAAATAAGCTGGTAATACTCTAAAGTAATCTGGTGAAACTCTAAAATAATCTGGTAATACTCTAATATAATCTGGTAAAACTCTAAAATAATCTGGTAATGCTCTAAAATAATCTGGTAAAACTCTAAAATAATCTGGTAAAACTAAAATAATCTGGTAATGCTCTAAAGTAATCTGGTAATACTCTAAAATAATCTGGTAAAACTCTAAAGTAATCTTGAGATGCTCTAAAGTAATCTGGTAAAACTCTAAAATAATCTGGTAATGCTCTAATATAATCTGGTAAAACTCTAAAATAATCTGGTAATGCTCTAAAGTAATCTGGTAATGCTCTAAGGTAATCTGGTAAAACTAAAATAATCTGATAATACTCTAATATAATCTGGTAATACTCTAATATAATCTGGTAAAACTCTAAAATAATCTGGTAATGCTCTAAAGTAATCTGGTGAAACTCTAAAATAATCTGGTAATACTCTAATATAATCTGGTAAAACTCTAAAATAATCTGGTAAAACTAAAATAATCTGGTAATGCTCTAAAGTAATCTGGTAATACTCTAAAATAATCTGGTAAAACTCTAAAGTAATCTGGAGATGCTCTAAAGTAATCTGGTAATACTCTAAAATAATCTGCTAATGCTCTAAAGTAATCTGGTAAAACTAATATAATCTGGTAATACTCTAAAATAATCTGGTAATACTCTAAAGTAATCAGGTAAAACTCTAAAGTAATCTGGTAATACTAATATAATCTGGTAAAACTAAAATAATCTGGTAATGCTCTAAAGTAATCTGGTAATGCTCTAAAGTAATCTGGTAATACTCTAAAATAATCTGGTAATACTCTAATATAATCTGTTAATACTCTAATATAATCTGGTAAAACTCTAAAATAATCTGGTAAAACTAAAATAATCTGGTAATACTCTAAAATAATCTGGTAATGCTCTAATATAATCTGATAATACTCTAAAATAATCTGGTAATACTCTAATATAATGTGTTAATACTCTAATATAATCTGGTAATACTCTAAACTGTTTAATTTTGTATGGTAATACTCTAAAATAATCTGGTAAAACTCTAAAATAATCTGGAGATGCTCTAAAGTAATCTGGTAATACTCTAAAATAATCTGGTAAAATTCTAAAATAATCTGGTAATGCTCTAATATAATATGGTAAAACTAAAATAATCTGGTAATACGCTAATATAATCTGGTAAAACTCTAAAATAATCTGGTAAAACTAAAGTAATCTGGTAAAACTCTAAAATAATCTGGTAATACTCTAAAGTAATCTGGTAAAACTCTAAAATAATCTGGTAATGCTCTAATATAATCTGGTAAAACTCTAATATAATCTGGTAAAACTAAAATAATCTGGTAATGCTCTAATATAATCTGGTAATACTCTAATATAATATGGTAAAACTAAAATAATCTGGTAATGCTCTAATATAATCTGGTAAAACTCTAAAATAATCTGGTAATGCTCTAATATAATCTGGTAAAACTCTAATATAATCTGGTAATGCTCTAAAGTAATCTGGTAAAACTAAAATAATCTGGTAATACTCTAAAGTAATCTGGTGAAACTCTAAAATAATCTGGTAATACTCTAATATAATCTGGTAAAACTCTAAAATAATCTGGTAATGCTCTAAAATAATCTGGTAAAACTCTAAAATAATCTGGTAAAACTAAAATAATCTGGTAATGCTCTAAAGTAATCTGGTAATACTCTAAAATAATCTGGTAAAACTCTAAAGTAATCTGGAGATGCTCTAAAGTAATCTGGTAAAACTCTAAAATAATCTGGTAATGCTCTAATATAATCTGGTAAAACTCTAAAATAATCTGGTAATGCTCTAAAGTAATCTGGTAATGCTCTAAGGTAATCTGGTAAAACTAAAATAATCTGGTAATACTCTAATATAATCTGGTAATACTCTAATATAATCTGGTAAAACTCTAAAATAATCTGGTAATGCTCTAAAGTAATCTGGTGAAACTCTAAAATAATCTGGTAATACTCTTATATAATCTGGTAACTCTAAAATAATCTGGTAATGCTCTAAAATAATCTGGTAAAACTCTAAAATAATCTGGTAAAACTAAAATAATCTGGTAATGCTCTAAAGTAATCTGGTAATACTCTAAAATAATCTGGTAAAACTCTAAAGTAATCTGGAGATGCTCTAAAGTAATCTGGTAATACTCTAAAATAATCTGGTAATGCTCTAAAGTAATCTGGTAAAACTAATATAATCTGGTAATACTCTAAAATAATCTGGTAATACTCTAAAGTAATCTGGTAAAACTCTAAAGTAATCTGGTAATACTCTAATATAATCTGGTAAAACTAAAATAATCTGGTAATGCTCTAAAGTAATCTGGTAATGCTCTAAAGTAATCTGGTAATACTCTAAAATAATCTGGTAATACTCTAATATAATCTGTTAATACTCTAATATAATCTGGTAAAACTCTAAAATAATCTGGTAAAACTAAAATAATCTGGTAATACTCTAAAATAATCTGGTAATGCTCTAATATAATCTGATAATACTCTAAAATAATCTGGTAATACTCTAATATAATGTGTTAATACTCTAATATAATCTGGTAATACTCTAAACTGTTTAATTTTGTATGGTAATACTCTAAAATAATCTGGTAAAACTCTAAAATAATCTGGAGATGCTCTAAAGTAATCTGGTAATACTCTAAAATAATCTGGTAAAACTCTAAAATAATCTGGTAAAACTCTAAAATAATCTGGTAATGCTCTAAAGTAATCTGGTAATACTCTAAAGTAATCTGGTAAAACTCTAAAATAATCTGGTAATACTCTAATATAATCTGGTAATACTCTAAAGTAATCTGGTAAAACTCTAAAATAATCTGGTAATGTTCTAAAATAATCTGGTAATACTCTATTATAATCTGGTAATACTCTAATATAATCTGGTAATACTCTAAACTGTTTAACTTTGTATTTAAATTGTACCAATGCAATGATCCCCATCATAGCGGCGCCACTGTTAACTCTTTAACCGTCAAATCAGCCCAAAACGGCTTCTACAGTGGTCTTGAGAAATGTCTATTTGCAAACCAAACCACTAGAATGACTGGCTCGATAATTGTTTAAAATTTTGCTCCATTAATTGCTTGTACAATTTCAACGAGACTTGGCTGGAAGGATACTAGGCTGGTAGGTTTCAGAACCTGTATACATAATTTTGATTGGCCAATTTTTTCGGTGCCCATCTTGGATTTCTTTTAAATTTGTGGATAATCAGATAAAAGGCTACGCCTCATTAACCGCTTCAACGATTTCAAGCAAACTCGGCTGGAAGGACCCTAGAGTGGTGTGCTTCCTAGTTTCTATACAGAATTTTGATTGGTCAATTTTTCTGGCAGCCATCTTGGATTTTGTGAAAATTACTGAAAATCAGTTAACGCCAATACCACTTGGCCGATTTCAAGAAAACTCGGTTGGAAGGACCCTAGAGTGGTGTTTCAGATAATTTATACAGAATTTTGATTGGTCAGTTTGTTCGGCGGCTATATTGAATTTTCTGAAAAATGGTGGGGAATCGTTTAAAATTCTACTCCATTAATTGCTTGTACAATTTCAACCAGACTTGGCTGGAAGGATACTAGGCTTGTAGGTTTCGGAACCTGTATACAGAATTTTGATGGGCCAATTTGTTCGGCGCCCATCTTGGATTTCTTTTAAATTTGTGGAAAAAAGATAAAAGGCTACTCATTAACCGCTGGAATGATTTCAAGCAAACTTGACTGGAATGACCCTGGAGTGGTGTGCTTCCTAGCTTTATACAGAATATTGATTGGTCAATTTCTTCGGCGGCCATCTTGTATTTTCCAAAAATTGGGAATTCGTTTAAATGCTGCTCATTAACCGCTTAGGCAATTGCAACCAGATTTGGCTGGAAGGATCCTATAATGATAGCCTCTAGTAAATCTATTTAGGATTTTGATAGGTCGATGCTTTGGCAGCGATCCAAGTTTATTCAAACGAAGTCAATCGACCAATTTGGCCAGTGGCCATCTTGGATTTCGGCCAATTTTATGAAACATCTCTGAAATCTTCTCTGAAACCGCTTGGGGAATCGATTCAAAACTCATTAAACATCATCTAGGGAAAGAGGTAAGCCAAGTTTGTTCAAGAGGGCTTGATTGACCAAATGGTTTGGCGGCCATCTTGGATGACCTAGTTTTCCAGAAAACGACTTCTCCAGAACCGCTGAAGGGATCAGGCCAAATTTGGTAGGTATGATTAGGGACTAAACTTTGTTCACGGGAAGTTGATCCGTAAAAAACATGGTTGCCGTGGGCCAATTAAAATGTAGCGTGTTTGGTGGCCATATTGGATTTTTTATTTGACGGATTTTGAGGCCGAAATTGGTTTCATATATGTTTTTTGGTATTCTGAGATCAAATTTGACATTTTCGAAACTGGCGAAATGACGGTTTGGTGGGCATCTTGAATTACTTTCCGGCAAAAGACTCTTGATCTTTTCGTTCGCTGATCATACCGCCAGTCCTGTAAGTGTGACTATCGACATGATCATAGGCGTTAAGTGCGTGGATCCATGGTTTATTGGAGTGCGCCGTGCGGCCTGGAACCTCCGTCTTCAGCACTCGAGGTTTCTGTCAGGGTTACCTCACCCTTACCTCCTTTAGTCGCCTCTTACGACACGCAGAGGATATGGAAGGTGTATTCTAAGCCCCACCTACAGGGCAAGGCAAAAGACTAATAATAAAGCAATGGGAAATTTTTTATGTCTTCTCGAGAACTACTAGGCTGATTTCAATTATATTTGGAAGGAAGCATCCTTAGAGCATAGGGATCCAAGTTTGTTCAAATGAAGCCGAACGGCCAATTTGGCCAGTCGCCATCTTGGATTTTGGGCGATTTTAGGAAACGTCTTTAAAAATCTCCGAAACAGCTTGGGGAATCGATTCAAAACTCATGTACCATCATCTAGGGAAAGAGGTAAGCCAAGTTTGTTCAAGAGGACTGGGTTGACAAAATGGTTCAGTGGCCATCTTGGATGACCTAGTTTTCCCGAAAACAACTTATCCAGATCCGCTGAAGGGATCAGGCCGAAATTTGGGAAATATGATTAGAGACTAAGGGCCATTAAAGTTTGTTCAAGGGAGGTTGATCCGTCAAAAAACATGGCCGCCGTGGGGCCAATCAAAATGTAGCGTGTTTGGTGGCCATATTGGATTTTTTTATTTGATGGATTTTGAGGCCAAAATTGGTTTTATGTAGTTTTTTGGACATTCTGATCTCAAATTTATAATTATTGAAACTGTCGGATGAATGGGTTGCCGGCCATCTCGGATAATTTTCCTGCAAAAAGCTCCCATACCAAAGCAATGGGAAATTTAAAATGTCATCTCGAGAACTTCTAGGCCAATTTCAATTATATTTGGCAGGAAACATCCTTAGTGCATGGAGATTTAAGTTTGTTCAAACGAAGCCAATCGGCCAGTTTGGCCGGTGGTCATCATGGATTTTGTCGATTTTTAGAAATGTATTTAAAAATCTTCGCCGAAACTATTTGAGCGATTGATTCAAAACTCATAAAATATCATTTATGCACGAGCTGAACAGGTTTGTACAAAGGAACTTGATTTGTCAAATGATTGGGTTGCCATCAACCTAAAAAATTTGGTTTTCATGGAAACAACACCGTCTCCAGAGCCACTGAACAGATTGGGCCGAAATTTGGGAGATATGATATTGATGACTAAGGGCCATTAAAGTTTGTTCAAAAGAAGTTTATACATAAAGAAAGATGGCCTCTGTTTTCTTGTTATAAGTCCACTCAACTCATTAGAGTTCTACTTATTGTTAATGACCATTCTAGTTGAAATGCCTGTGGTCCAGGTGAGCGATACAAGGGGCCTCTTGTTAAATATTTTTGGTGGTCATCTTGGATTTTCCAAAATTATGCATCATGTCTATTTAAATACTAATGGTCCTGGTGAGCGTCACAGGCCCTTGGGCCTATTGTTATGGTGGACTTGGTTTTGGATAGGTTTATGTGTATAGCGATGTAAAACTTTTGATCTTTTCAAATTATAGGATAAGCTGTTCGCCAGCTATATATCTTGTGTTTGTTTCCTTCTGGGAAACAGTGGAAAGTTTTTAATGTCTTCAAGAACCAACAGATTGTTTTCAACAAAATTTGGCAGAACATTTTTTGAGAATATGCCGAAGAAATTGATTTAAAGAGTACTCCTCATTAACCATTTGGGCAAATTCAACCAAACTGGCCTGGATTATAAGACAGCTTATACACACATTTTATTATTCAATTTTCAGTCAGTCATTTTGGATTTCCGAAATGTCCATGAAATTGGTTAGACGACTACTCCATGTTAATTGTTTGGCCGATTTTAGCCACATCTGGATAGAAGACTACTAGCATGGCAGGGTTCAGAAAACTGACATGACTGGTAAAGAAATTTGATTGGTAAATTTTTCCAGCGATTCATTAAAAGACTACAAATTATCTGCTGGGCTAATTTCAAGCAGGATTGGCTGAAAGGACCTTAGCTTGGTAGGCTTCCGAAAACTTTTATTGAAATATAATTGGTCAATTTCACAGGCAGCCATGTTTAATTTCCGAAGATGTTTAAGAAATTGATTAAAAACTAGTGTCATTAACCTTTAGACCTGTTTCTATCAAATGGCCCTTATTGTGGAAGGCTTCAGAAATTTTATACAGAAATATGATTGGTAAATGTTTCTGGCAGCTATCTTGAATTTCAGAAAATTTCACGGATATTGTTTAAAACATTACTCCTAAAATGTCCAGCCACATTTTGTACTTTTAAAACTTAAATTTCGAGGGAAATATATACATGTATAGGGTTCTACATGCAGAATATGGTCTGTCTACTTGAAATGCCAATATCGCAGGTGGGCGATACATTTTCTACTTGAAATGCCAATATCGCAGGTGAGGGATACATTTTCTACTTGAAATGCCAATATCACAGGTGAGGGATACATTTTCTACTTGAAATGCCAATATCGCAGGTGAGGGATACATTTTCTACTTGAAATGCCAATATCACAGGTGAGGGATACATTTTCTACTTGAAATGCCAATATCGCAGGTGAGGGATACATTTTCTACTTGAAATGCCAATATCGCAGGTGAGGGATACATTTTCTACTTGAAATGCCAATATCGCAGGTGAGGGATACATTTTCTACTTGAAATGCCAATATCGCAGGTGGGCGATACATTTTCTACTTGAAATGCCAATATCGCAGGTGAGGGATACATTTTCTACTTGAAATGCCAATATCGCAGGTGAGGGATACATTTTCTACTTGAAATGCCAATATCGCAGGTGGGCGATACATTTTCTACTTGAAATGCCAATATCGCAGGTGGGCGATACATTTTCTACTTGAAATGCCAATATCGCAGGTGAGGGATACATTTTCTACTTGAAATGCCAATATCGCAGGTGGGCGATACATTTTCTACTTGAAATGCCAATATCGCAGGTGAGGGATACATTTTCTACTTGAAATGCCAATATCGCAGGTGAGGGATACATTTTCTACTTGAAATGCCAATATCGCAGGTGAGGGATACATTTTCTACTTGAAATGCCAATATCGCAGGTGAGGGATACATTTTCTACTTGAAATGCCAATATCGCAGGTGGGCGATACATTTTCTACTTGAAATGCCAATATCGCAGGTGGGCGATACATTTTCTACTTGAAATGCCAATATCGCAGGTGGGCGATACATTTTCTACTTGAAATGCCAATATCGCAGGTGAGGGATACATTTTCTACTTGAAATGCCAATATCGCAGGTGAGGGATACATTTTCTACTTGAAATGCCAATATCGCAGGTGAGGGATACATTTTCTACTTGAAATGCCAATATCGCAGGTGGGCGATACATTTTCTACTTGAAATGCCAATATCGCAGGTGAGGGATACATTTTCTACTTGAAATGCCAATATCGCAGGTGAGGGATACATTTTCTACTTGAAATGCCAATATCGCAGGTGGGCGATACATTTTCTACTTGAAATGCCAATATCACAGGTGAGGGATACATTTTCTTTGCGACTGTTGTTAATAAATCTGAAATGAAAATTGTAGACTAAGTGACTTCCACATTGCATGATTTGTGTTTGATTTTTAGGTGGCGACGTTACCCCGTGTCTAAACTGCTCACGGTTTGAACAGCACATCACCGGTGATATTGCCCTGGCCATTCAGCAATATCTGCATCTCACCAATGACACATCATTTCTTACAGAGGGAAAAGGAGAACATCTTATACTGGAGATAGCTGAATTCTGGGCATCACGTGTTAAAATGGATGCAACTAAGAAACAATACGTAATAGATGGTGAGAATAGAAGATTATATTCATTGTCAGCAACTTTGAGAATACTCGTAAGTGAGAGAGAATGGATGAGTCCACCTTTAGCCCCACCCATTTCCATCTAAGCTCCTCCCACACTTTGCTCGTGTTGGGATCGATCGACCCATGAATTCCAAGGATCCCAATATCAAGGTAACTAACTATACAGGTTAGCTGTTGAATATTTTGAAATTAAGTTGACTGGGCATTCCAGTTAAATTAGTTTCAAATATTCAACAGAAAGAGCTTTATTAAATCATAAAGACATACCTGTACAATTCGTACACTTGACAGACTATTAAGCGTTCATCATGGACTTAGACGCAGCATTCATTATGTATTTTGATTGTGACATCATCTTACATGTGACATAATTGACTATAACATCATATACTTGAGTGACAGATTGCATTCATCCATTATGTAATCATTTCATGATGAAGTTGACCGAAACTGGCTTCTGCAGTGGTCTTGAGGAATGTCTATTTGCAGGCAAAGAGAAGACTATTTTTGCAAATTTATCACTAGAATGACTGGCTCGATAAATGAGCCAGTCATTCTAGTGGTAAATTTTCAATGTGTGGTTGTTATTACACCACAAAAACATCCATTACCGTTCAATCACTATTTGCTAAATCAACTATGCATTTAGCCACCAGAATAAGATTTTTATGCTTGCCTACAATCCCCCATATACCTATTCCATTTCTATGTATACCTTCAACCAGGCTACTGGTAGGGTACACCCCCAGCATATGACCTGATAGAGACTGGCACCAGTCTGTACTCACTCCTTGGTGACATAGGAGCCCAAATAGGAAACAGATTCACTTTTCAAATATTGTGCAAGCAGTACAGTCTGCAAATATTCCAGGTAAGTCTTTATAGCTTTGCGCTGAGTTCAGCTTACTTATTTGAGAGTGCTTCAATTCATGATTATGCCTAATGAAGCCTAGCCTCCCTAATTTATGTTTATCAAGTATTTTGTGGTTTTTACTGCATTGTATACTCTGTATATATGTGTTACCGGTTTTCACATCATGAGATCATACTTACCTCCCTAACACTCTTGATATACTAGTATATAGGCTCTAAATTCAATAATATTCAGAATTATAAAAAGTTAGGTGCCCCTAATGGGCAGGTGGAAGTACACAGTCATGCACATGACAAACACCACCCACTGCGCATGCGCACACCGGTACTTCCGTTTTCTAATATATTGGCTGAAAGCAACATGTGGAAAATCTTCACAGGCTTTTATCGAGAATTTCTTGAAAATAATTACAAGTTTCTGCTGCTTTTTGCTATTGCACTATATTCTCTCTTGCATGTGCATGGGTTCTCGAATATATATAATTTAATATTATATTATTTGGGAGGTATGAATGTCTTTAATATCTAGATATTTCTTGCATTCTTTCTGACATCCCATCTCCTTGAAGGAGCTTTTGCATTGAGGTTTGATGTCATAATCAACCACAGTTTTTTCTCTTTCCTTGATGTCATAATCTTAGTTTAGAGAAGTCTGTGATGTGTTAATCTCCCTGTTTATTAGGAGTGTGGAGAGATATCTAGATAGTCATAATCTTTCTCTCTCTCTCTTAATTTGGGGTCCTGGTTGTGATTGGTCCTATTAACTAGAGAAGTCACCTGTCCCGTCAGGGTTGTCTGTCATAAAAGTGGATGTCTTCTCTCGAGTTTGTTTTGGCTTCTACTAAATAGTCAATTAACAAGGCTTTGAAACTATCATACTCATTGTCTTCGTATCCCTTCCCTTTTCAGAAGTGTCCATCCTGTCTGAAGCCCATGAAGGCTAGGTTCTTCCCCCACCCTTGCCATCTGTGTTCAGCTTGTAGGCTGTCTAACAAATATCATTTGTAAATAGGGGGAGGGGATCTAACCTCTGAATTCTTCTCTTTTCAGGCGAAGATGATGGTGGAGGAGGGTAAGAAGTCGAAGAAGGAGGGTAAGAAGAAGGCCTCTGAGAAGGGTGGGCTCGAGGCCTTCAAGGTTGAGTTAGTGAGTGAGAAGCGCAGGGCTTTGAAAGACCTGATGCCTGACATGCTTCGTGGCATGTTGCCTGGCACAGGTGTTTCATCTTCCTGTGCATCGACCTCAGTGCAGGTAGCCCCCGTCCCTGGATCATAGCCTATTAGCTCGGACAAAGTGTTTAGTGATCCAGTGGCGGCCGTCTTGGACCCAGGCTTGATGTTCGCATCGCCTGGTGTGCCAGCGGCGCGAGAAGCATCAGTCGGGACCCGACCAGCGGGCCTGACCACGATCACTCGCGGAGTACACTCATCATCTGTTTTCGAGCAGTCTCCTGGTCAGTCTGGATTAGTTTTCTTTACTAATCCAGAGTCTTACTTTCCTGACCAGCAAGATGATGATGACTACCTGCTCGGTCCACAGGGTGACCATGAAGACATGGATGTGAACGTCTACACTCCTCTCATGGGGAGCATGAACGCTCGCACCTATGGCACTGTTCCCTCGGGAACAGGTTTCATGGTTCAGCCTGTGGCCCGCCTTGGAGCAGACCGCCGGCCGTATAAGATTCCACGTTTGGACGTGGAATCTCATGCGGACGTTCCGGGCCGCGCCGGTGTGCATGAACCCCCTCACACAAGCGCAGCCTTGGTGCCTGGTTTGCCTATGGAGAATGCTATGCCAGCCCTCGTGGGCCCGTATACATTCCCTGGGCAGCCAGGTTCGTCTATAGCCTCCTCCTCGGCCATACCTGCGAACGCCATTGAGGATGACGAGGGCCCGCTGCTCGTCGGCAATTCGCAGGTAGCCACGGATGAAGACTGGTCATAAGCGTGTGCGTGGCTCCTCGCTGTAAGACCCGAGCTCGCCGTGGATGAGACGGCCGCCGGTAACCCTCGGGCATGGTTACAGGCGAAGCCGTTGGCCAGCACGGCTCTGTCTCTGCCGTATGCTGAGCATATCTTAGATATGTTCTCGGCGGCAGAGGAGTCGATCAGACCGAGAGGTCGCCTCGCGAAGACCCCCCCCACGAGGTAGCTAGGCGATGTCGAGTTACTGCTAGTCAGTATGCTCGATATGGCCTAGCACCCAGACCGAGCGCGGACGACTGCGCCGCTCTGGGAGAAGATATGCGGCCGGGTTCCCGTGCTGACACGGGAGCATTGGGCACGGGCGCTATGCGCTCGGCGAATGCCGCCTTGCGCAACACCGAGGAGAGCTCGCGAGCGGTGATTAGTGCGCTGTCGCATGTCTCTCAGCTGCTATCGGGGTGGTAGCAGCATCGGTGCAGCAACAGCCTAGTCCCATGACAGTCCAACGAGCCATCCAGGATGGCATCAACCTGGCATTGGACTGTCTGACTAGGTCGGTCACAAAGTCACTGAGAACGAGGCGCACTTTTGCATTGGACAATTTGTGCCCGTCTCAGGAGCTCAAGTCGCGCTTGTTGCAAGCGCCGATGGCGGGCCCTGGACTCTTTGGAGGTGAGGGTTGTCGGCACCTCCAGGAGACAGTGACTTTGGTGCGCAGAGAACACGTGTGTGTCCAGCCCTCCGCTGCTCGACAGCAGTACGCTCGTCGCGGTGCTGGCAGTGTCAGAGGCCAGCCGGCCGGCCGGTTTCAGAGACCGCGTCGGCTACGCCAGCAGCAGCGTGCTGTTGTACGACAGCCAGCGCCTCAAGCGCAGCCAGCCAGACAGCAGCCCGCACACCATGGTGCACGTGGCGCTGGTCGCGGCGCGCGAGGAGCGGCACGTAGTAACCAGGCCTGATGCAAGAAAATTTGTTTGTCACAAGTACCACTCACGTGTTATCACTCGTACCAGAGACACACCTACTTTCACATCAAGAGTATACTTACCTCCCTAATACTTTTGATATTGCTAAATATTGGCTTTCACTCAATAAACACTCAGATTAAAACAGTTAGGTGCCCCTACTGGGCAGGGAGTCAGAGCCCCACCACCGCGCATGCGCAGACTAGCACTTCCTCTTTGCTAATTTATTGGCTGAGAGACAACACATGCTTTTGTGCTAGTGCTTTTCGTGGCTCAATTATAAGTGTTTTTGGCAAAATTCAGAACTGTTGATACCTGATTAAGATGGCAGGAAGAGTGACTTCGCCAGAGGAGGGCCCAGGACCTTTAAATCAGGTGACTTCTAGTAAAATTAGCGAGTTTTGTCCCGTTGTAATGTGTTTCCGGGACTCGCGCTAAACGTGATAAGCGCCTTGTTTAGTTGGTTTATTTCAACTAGGTGCTATATAAGACTAATCTCTCTTTGTGTTTATGTCCACAGGTCTGTGTGAAGAAATATAATGGACATCACATCAGCAGAGGGTTTGTGTCTCTCCACCATGGTTCCATTTCCTACTAATACTGTTGGGTTATCTAACCAAAAATTCTATGTCCAGTGAGTTGGAGGCCTATTATAAAGGTCTTCTCACTTTTCCCTCTTGATCCAATTCCTTCCCCTAGAGGTGGAGAGAGTTAAGAGGCGTTCAGTTGGTGGAGTGTTCCAGTTCATCAGGTTGGATGGTTTGTCTAGACAAGGTGTCAGGTATCTAATTATTGATATGAGGTGATGTTAATTATTTAGAGGAAAGGGAGATAATTAACAGTATTTGCCATTGTTATCAGTATATATCTGATGGTTGTGTAGTCGAAATGTCCATTCTGTACATGTTCTGGTTAGAGATACAATTCGTCCTTGCACTGGGATGTTTGTTGGGGATCGATTTTTTCCTGTCATAGGATTAATGACGTCATAATCAGCCTTGCTCTTTATTAACAATTAAAGTTGTCCGAAGCTGGTTTTCTGATAAATAATGATCTTTATGATCATTTCCTTCTCTTGAGTTGGTGAGTTTCTAAGCTTAACTAGATTGCTCATACTCCTCGTCCTTTAGCCTTTTTCAGAGACCTGGTTGTGCGTCCTGTGGACGATTTTTGAGGGACAAGTTTGGCCCTCATCTCTGTTTTCAGTGTAGCCCCTGTGGTCCCTTGCTTAATTGCGAGATATGTAAGCACTGGGGGGGCGAGCTAATGTCCGAATTCTTGTGCTTGCAGGCGAAGGACAAGGTGGTGGAGGAGGAGAAGAAGAAGCTGAAAAAAGAGGTTGTAAGTAAGAAGGGTAAGAGGAAGGCCTCGTCCGCGGTGGACATGGAGGCCTTCCGGACCGAGATGTTGGGAGAGATGAGGAGGACAATAAAGGATTTGGTTCCAGAGTTGCTTCGTGGCATGCTTCCTGGACCAAATCCTTTATTGGCCTCATCATCTGCTTCGGAGCAGGTAATCCCCACCTCTGAATCAACGTTCCTTAGTACGCTTCCGTTGTTTGAAGATTCAGAGGTGGCCCCATTAGAGGGGGCGTTCCACGGCCCTGGCAGCAGGCTTATTGCCGCGCCCAATAGGGACCGTGGACGGTCGTCGCTGGAACCCGCGGGCTGCTCATCAGTCCAGGGGTATCCGCACACCGCGGCTGCCAGTACCTCGTATGGCACCTTCCCTGGCCAGTCCGGGTTAGCTCTCTTTGCTGACCCGGAGTCTAATCTGTCTGGCCAGGAGGATGAGGATTACCTGTTGGGGTCGCCGTCTGAAGACGTGGCCATGGATTATGACGTCTGTGCACCCCTCGCGGGGAATACAGGCGCCTTTTTCCACGGTTCTACTCTCCCAGGGGTAGAATCCATGGTTCAGACTGTGGCCCTGGGCGCTGAAGGCCAGCGGTACCGCATACCTCGGCTTGCCGAGAGTGTCGCTGGTGCTGGCCGGGGCCGTGGTGGGGCGGTATATGCCCCGCGCTCTACCACGGCGCCTGCTCCTGGTCAAGCCAGTGAGATTAGCATGCCGGTATTGTCAGGCCCGCATGCTCTCCCTGGCTTGCCAGGGATATCAGCGTATCCGCCGTCAAGCTCTGTTGCTTGCGCTCAGGAGGAAGACGAAGGCCCCCGTCTTGTAGAGCGCTCGCAGCTAGCCACGGAGGAGGATTGGTCTGACGCTTGCCAGTGGTTGGTGAGTGTTAGACCAGATCTGCCCGTGGAGCAGTCGGCTAGCCAGCGTGATCACAGGCCGTGGTTAGCTGGTAAGCCTACTGCTAACGCTATGCCTTCTCTGCCGCTGGCAGAGCATGTCGTTGACATGTTCGAGGCGGCGGAGACGTCCATTAAGTCGAGTGGATGTCTCGCTAAGGCCCCGCGCGAGGTGGCCAGGCGTTGCCGCATCGTGCCCCTGGACTACCAGCGGTACGGTGTGGTACCGAAGCCGAGCGTGGATGACCGCGCGGCTTTGGGTGAGGATGCGCGGCCAGGCTCCCGTTCTGACACGGGAGTCTTGTGTTCGAACGCGTTGCGTTCAGCAAATGCTGCGTTGCGTGATGCGGAGGAGAGTGGGAGGGCTTCGATTGCCGCTCTGTCCCACGTCTCCCAGCTGTTACAAGGGTTAGTAACAGCATCCGCATCGCGCCAGCCAAGTCCGGTCACAGTCCAGCGAGCCATCCAGGATGGTATCACCCTGGCTCTGGACTGTATGACGCGGGCGGTGACCAGGAGTGTCCGGGCAAGGCGCACTTTTGCCTTGGATAATCTGTGCCCGTCCCAGGACCTCTACAATAGGCTACTACGTACGCCTATGACAGGTCCTGGTCTCTTTGGAGGTGAGGGATGTAGACACCTCCAGGAGACGGTTACTCTGGTCAATAACCAGAGGGCGCTGCGCGAGCAGTTTGAGGTGCTTCGTCGTGCCAACGTTCGCGCCGCACCCCCTGCGTATCGTCCCCTGCAGGCTCGAGGTGGTAGTGGCCAGGTCAGAGGCCAACCACCATCGCAGCGCCGGCCTCGGCCGCGTGCGATTCGGCCAGCAGCGAGGGTGGCGCAGGCTCCTCAGGCGCAGGCAGCCGCCCGCGCACCGAGGTGCGCGCGGTGCTGGTCGTGGCGCGCGAGGATCTGGGCGGGGTAATCGTTCCTGATGGGACGGTTACCGCGGTGAGAACCGCGCCGGTGTTTCTGGCAAAGGAGACAGTGCCGCTCTTGCACTCCTTATGTCCACCTCTATCCCTAGGTGGACCGGTGGGAGGCTGGCTAGCCGACCACATGCAAGAGTGGGAACGGTTAACTCAGGACCGTTTAGTCTTGCGATGGCTTTCAGTCGGGTATCATCCCGATTGGATGACAGGCCCGCCATCGCGACTGTCTCTAGTGCCGATCTGGACTCCAAATCCGAGAGATCCAGATCAAAGGTTGTGTATCGAGGAGGAAATAAATTCCCTCATACAAAAAGGAGCTATTCAGCCGGCACAGAGGTGTCCGGGCTTCTATTCAACCCTGTTCTTAGTAACAAAGAACACCGGAGGGTGGAGACCAATTCTCAACCTCAAGCCATTGAACAAGTTCATAGAGACGCCCAGTTTCAAGATGGAGACTGTGCGCTCGGTGTTGGCGGGGTTAGAGAGGGGAATGTGGACAGCGTCGATAGATTTGAAGGACGCTTATTTCCACATCCCCATACACAGGAGTTTCCGTCGCTTCCTGAGATTTGCATTCCAGGGCAGACAGTGGGAATTCAGGGTGCTACCCTTCGGAATTTCCACGGCTCCTCGGGTTTTCACCCGTGTGGTTCTTTCGATCACCGCATACCCCCGCAGGAGAAGCATAGCAGTCCACACGTACATAGACGACTGGCTGTTGAAAGCGCACACCCGGGAAAGTTTATCGGCCAGTCTGGAGATTGTTTTGAAAACTCTCACAGACTTAGGCTGGATGATCAATTTCCCAAAATCAGAGCTGATTCCATCCCAGAAGTTTGTTTACCTGGGGATGTTCTTCGATCTAGAGACAGGATATGTTTATCCTACTCAGGAGAGAGTTCAGAAACTCATCTCATTAATTCAGTCAGTGTGCGACAGTCGTCATGTCCTGGCACGGGTTTACTTGAGAATGCTGGGATTGATGGTTTCATTGGAACCAGTCATTCCTCAGGCCGCCTTACGCAGGCGGCCGATCCAGTTATTTCTCATGACACAATGGACCCAGAGTACAGGTTCGCTGGACTCGAATGTGTCAGTGTTGGCGCCTCTGATTCATCACCTGCAATGGTGGTTGGACACAGAGAATCTCTTGGTGGGGGTTATGCTAACCCCTCCCCACCCTCAGGTGACTGTGTATACAGATGCATCGATGGAGGGCTGGGGAGCTTGCCTGGAAGAGTCCACGATATCAGGGCTTTGGAATCTGGAACAGTCAAAGGAACATATAAATCTACTGGAGCTAAGAGCAGTAGTCCTGGGCCTGGAACATTTCTTACAGAAAGTTCAGGGCAAGATTGTTCTTATTCGTTCAGACAACTCAACAGTTGTGACTTACATAAACCGCCAGGGCGGAACGAAGTAGCCCAGTCTCTGTATGATGACATGGAGACTGCTTTGTTGGTGCCTGGATCACCAGATTACCTTGAAAGCAGTTCATATTCCGGGAAGGTTAAATCTGCTAGCAGACTCATTGAGCCGAAGGATGAGTGTTTTACCCACGGAATGGCAACTAAATCAATGTGTGGCGGATCGTCTGTTCGACCATTGGGGGAAACCCAACATCGATTTGTTCGCAACGAAGAAGAATGCGAAGATGACGACGTACGTCTCTCCGATTCCGGATCCAAGCGCTATCGCAACAGATGCGTTAGCTATAAGCTGGGGGAGAATGTATGCATACGCATTCCCTCCAGCAATCCTGATTCCAAAAATTCTTCAGAAAATCAGACAAGAGGAATGCCAAGTGCTTCTGATCGCCCCGGATTGGCCAAGCCGATCATGGTATACGGATCTGCTGGACCTTCTGGTCTGCAATCCGGTTCCTCTGCCTCTGATGGACGATATTATCTTCCAGGGCAAGGCCCTTCACAACAATCCGTCAATGTTCAGATTGACTGCGTGGATGTTGTCAAGGAATCTAGAATTAAGGAGGGCTTTTCTGAGCAAGCAGCCATGTTTATGGCCAAAGCCAGGAGGGGGTCAACCTCCAGAGCATATAATTATAAAATCAACAGATTTGCAGAAGGTGCTCAAAAAGATGTATTGATCCAATGGATTCATCTATTCAGGTAGTAGCTGATTTCCTCTGTCACCTCTATGATGCCTATAGCCTCAAGCCTAACTCTATTGCTGGTTATAAGTCAGCTTTAATGTCTGTTATTCCTTGCTTGGCTAAGAGGGGAAGTGATGAAGTAAATACATTAAATGTATTAATTAAAGGCATGGGCAATCTAAGACCAAGGAATCCACCTGTGATTCCGTCTTGGAGTTTATCGCTAGTGCTTCAAGTACTAGGTGATAAGCCGTTTGAACCACTTAGTTCCATTTCTATGAAACTATTAACACTGAAGACTGTGTTTTTAATTGCTGCGGCCTCGGCTAGGCGTAGGAGTGAAATTCATGCGTTATCAGCCGAGGATGACCGTTTTGTGGTTTCAGGGGAAGGCCTTAAGCTGCTACCTAGGATTAATTTCTTGGCTAAAAATCAGTCGTTGAAATATCCAGGTCAACCTATTGTTTTGCCTGCTTTAACTAGATATGATCCTAATTCTAAAGCATGGTGTCCCGTCCGGGCGCTTCGCCGGTACAAACAACGTACGGCGGAGTGGCGCACCGACCAGTCGGCGTTATGGTTGTCATATATTGAACCCCATGGCAGGGCTTCTAAGGACACCATTTCCAGGTGGATTGTAGAATGCATTCAGTTTTGCCATAAATCCGCCACCGGGAAGCAGGTTGACGTGGCCAAGGCTCACAGTGTCCGCGGCGTAGTGACATCCACTGCCCTATTTAATGGGGTCCCTGTGGATGATATTATGTCGGTGGCTCAGTGGCACTGTGAGTCAAGTTTTACAGACCATTATCTCCGTGACACCTCTAATCCTCTCGCCTTGTCGATTTTGAAAAAATAACTAGGCATATATTTTTGATGGGGTTTCCTCATTGCTTATATATTTCACAATTAATTTATGGAAACAACCACTAATTTGGGACTGCATCGTTCTTCACCAATGGGAAGAGGATGTCAGCAGCCATTTCAACAAGGTCAGTCTTGTGTATGTGTTGTCCATTGTTGATTGTCTTGTCACGTTACCCGTTATTAATATGATGATGGTTTTGTGTATTTATGTGGTTCATTGTTGAGAGTATACGAAAATGGAGTTTTTTCGTCTCTGTCCTGTAGTACATGGCACTTGTACGTAGAGAGCGTATAGGACATTGAGGTCATTCGACTCTTCCTCCCAGGAAGGAGGCGGGGAGCGCATATGACATTCGGTCATCTCTCATACATCGGGGGTGTTATCCGATGGTTAGTCAAATCCTGACTGTTTTTCATACAGTTTCAGAAGTTTAAGTGCCTTAAACGCAGAAAAGCGTATAGGGATGAGCTGGTCTTTTGACCTCGCCTCCCTCCCGCCGAATTCACTGTCGAATTCTGGCAATATCAAAAGTATTAGGGAGGTAAGTATACTCTTGATGTGAAATAAACGAAATCAAGGATTTCTTTTTTCGCGAGAGAGTTGATACTTACCTCCCTAGATACGGACCCGGCCTCCACCCCACAGAGGCTCGGTCTTCAGGCTCTTAATAGTTGCATGTGTATCAGCCAATAAATTAGTCAGAGGAAGTGCTAGTCTGCGCATGCGCGGTGGTGGGGCTGGCATCCGCCAGACTACGCTCTGACTCCCTGCCCAGTAGGGGCACCTAACTGTTTTAATCTGAGTGTTTATTGAGTGAAAGCCAATATTTAGCAATATCAAAAGTATTAGGGAGGTAAGTATCAACTCTCTCGTGAAAAAAGAAATCCTTGATTTCGTTTATTCTAATATTTATGGGCACCCCGTCAACCCTAGGTGCACCAGTGGGAGATCGTTTGACTTGTCACATTCGGAAGTGGGCGCGGTTAATTCAGGACCGCTTAGTCTTGCAATGGCTTTCGCACGGATACAGTCCAGAATGGATAAGAAGTCCGCCGTTGCATTTGTCTCTGGTACCGGTCTGGACTCAAATTCCAAGAGATCCAGACAAGCGGTTGTGCATAGAAGAGGAGATAGAATCTCTAATTCTAAAAGAAGCAATTCAACCGGTGCAGGATTGCCCGGGCTTCTATTCTACCGTGTTTCTTGTAGCAAAGAACACCTGGGGGTGGAGACCAATTCTCAACCTCAAACCTCTAAACAAGTTTTAGACACACCGAGTTTCAAAATGGAAACAGTAAGATCAGTGTTGTTGGGGTTAGAGAAGGGGATATGGACAGCATCTATAGATCTCAAGGATGCTTATTTCCACATTCCAATTGCAAGGAGTTTTCGTCGGTTCCTGAGATTTGCTTTTCAGGGACGCCAATGGGAATTCAACGTTCTTCCATTCGGCATCTCGACGGCTCCATGGGTCTTCACTCGAGTGGTACTTGCTATCACGGCATACCTCCGCAGGAGAAATATAGCTGTTCACACTTACATAGACGACTGGTTGCTGAAAGCACACAACCCATGGCCCTGTAGGTGGGGCTTAGAATACACCTTCCGTATCCTCTGCGTGTCGTAAGAGGCGACTAAAGAAGGTAAGGGTGAGGTAACCCTGACAGAAACCTCGAGTGCTGAAGACGGAGGTTCCAGGCCGCACGGCGCACTCTAATAAACCATGTAGCCACGCACTTAACGCATATGATCATGTCAATAGTCACTTACAGGACTGGCGGTATGATCAGCGAACGAAAAGAAGAAGAAGAGCACACAACCCAGAAAGTTTGACAGCAAATCTGGAGATAGTTTTGAAAACTCTCACAGATTTAGGCTGGATAATCAACTTTCAGAAATCAGAGCTGACTCCATCCCAGAAGTTTGTTTACCTGGGTATGTTCTTCGATCTGGATATGTTTATCCGTCCCAGGAGAGAGTGGAAGGTCTCCTCTCGTGCATTCAGTTGGTTTGCAACAGTCGTTATATTCTAGCACGGGTCTATCTGAGAATGTTAGGTCTGATGGTTTCAATGGAACCAGTCATTCCTCAGGTGGCCTTACGCGGGCGGCCGATTCAATTGTTTCTCATGACTCAGTGGACGCAGAGTTCAGGATCACTGGACTCGCACATTCAAGTGTTGGACCCTCTCATTCATCACCTTCATTGGTGGATGGAGAGAGGAAATCTCCTGGCGGGGGTCATGCTGACCCCTCCCCACCCTCAAGTAACGATGTTTACGGATGCATCGATGGAGGGTTGGGCAGCTTGCCTGGAAGAAGCCACTATATCAGGGCTTTGGAATCTGGAACAGTCAAAGGAACATATCAACATGCTGGAATTGCGGGCTGTAATTCTAGGCCTGGAACACTTCCTAAAGGAAGTGGAGGGAAAATTTGTGATGATACGTTCAGACAACTCTACAGTAGTGAGTTACATAAACCGCCAGGGCGGAACGAAGGCGCCCAGTCTCTGTATGATGACATGGAAGCTGCTTTGCTGGTGCATGGTTCATATGATCACCTTGAAAGCAGTTCATATTCCGGGAAGGCTGAATCTGTTAGCAGACTCATTGAGCCGAAGGATGAGTATTCTGCCTACGGAATGGCAACTAAATCAATGTGTGGCGGATCACCTGTTCAATCATTGGGGAAAGCCCAACATAGATTTGTTCACAATGAAGAAGATGACGACATACATTTCTCCGATTCCAAATCGAAGCGCTATCGCAATAGATGCGCTAGCTATCAGTTGGAAGGGAATGTATGCATACGCATACCCTCCAACAATCCTGATTCCAAGGATCCTTCAGAAGATCAGACAAGAGGAATGCCAATTGCTTCTGATTGCCCCGAATTGGCCATGCCAATCATGGTTTACGGATCTGCTGGACCTTCTGGTTTGCAATCCGGTTCCTCTGCCGCTGATGGACAATATTATCTTCCAGGGTAAGACCCTTCACAACAATCCGTCAATGTTTCAATTGACTGCATGGATGTTGTCAAACAATCCGCGATTAAGGAGGGCTTTTCTGAGCAAGCAGCCAATTTCATGGCCAGAGCCAGAAGGGGGTCAACCTCCAGAGCTTATAATTATAAAATGAACAGATTTGCAGAATGGTGCTCAAAGAGATGTATCGATCCGATGGAAGCATCTATTCAGGTAGTAGCTGATTTTCTCTGTCACCTGTATGATAACTATAGTCTTAAACCTAATTCTATTGCTGGATACAAATCAGCATTGATGACTGTTATCCCTTGCTTGGCAAAGAGGGGAAGTGATGAAGTAAGTGTTTTAAATACTCTTATTAAAGGTATGGGCAATCTCAGACCAAGAAATCCTCCACTGACACCATCATGGAGTATTTCTGTGGTTCTGCAGGTTTTGAGTGATAAACCTTTTGAACCACTTAGTGCTATATCTGTAAAATTATTGACACTTAAAACTGTATTTTTAGTTGCGGCAGCATCAGCCAGCCGCAGGAGTGAAATTCATGCCTTGTCAGCTGAGCCTGACCATTATATAGTTACAGGTGAAGGCCTTAAGCTTCTACCAAGATTGAATTTCTTGGCTAAGAATCAATCTTTAAAGTATCCGGGTAAACCTATTATTTTACCTGCCTTAACCAGATATGATCCTGGTGCTAAAGTATGGTGTCCGTGCTTTAAATAAGTACAAGAGAAGAACTCCGGTTTGGCGGACGGACCCGTGTTCCCTATGGTTGTCATATATTGAACCCCATGGTAGGGCGTCAAGAGACACTATTTCCAGATGGATAGTAGAATGTATCCAATTCTGTCATAAGACAGCCACTGGAATCCAGGTAGATAGAGCCAAGGCTCATAGTGTCCGTGGTGTGGTAACTTCCACGGCATTATTTAATGGTGTTTCTATTGAAGACATTATGTCAGTAGCCCAGTGGCACTGTGAATCAAGTTTTACCGACCATTACCTTCGTGACACTTCTAACCCGCTCGCCATCTCAGTCCTCAGAAAATAAAATATTAATGCAGAGGTTTATGTTTGTAAAGAGTTTTCCTCCTCTGCTATTTACAAATATCACATTTTTTGGTAGGGTATCCCTACTATTAGCTGGTACATTTCTCTTCATCCGGTGGGGGAAGAGATGAGTGCCATGTCCAAGACATCAGAGGTCAGTGGTTATGACCATTTTTTGATTTTTTTTTGTCTTGGTGATGGTGTCATCTTATTTTTTAATATGGTGATGGTTAATGTCTCTTAATTGTGGGGTTTTTTCAGAGAGTTTTTTGAAATAGAAGCAATTCTTCTTTTTCCAATGTCTAGTAATACTTTTCATTAAGTATTAGAGAACGTGCTAGTCATTTAGAGCAGCGTTTTTTCCTAACCTTCCTCAGAAAGAGGGGGGGGGGGGGGGGGGGGGCGGAGCGCATTTGCCTTTTGATCAATCTCTCTTCATCGGTCGATTATCCGATGTAAAATTCTATTCCTGGTTGTGGTTTCAGTCACAATTTCAGATGTTTTAAATCTCTTGAGAATTCAAAGAGCCTAGTCTCTTCGAGGGTGTGCTGGTTTTCAGGACCTTGCCTCCCTCCCACCAAAATTTACTTTCAAATTCTGGTTTTTATCAAGAGTGTTAGGGAGGTAAGTATGATCTCATGATGTGAAATAAGTAAATTTATCAAATTTCTTTTTCACGATGGAGATGACATACTTACCTCCCTAACAGGATCCCGGCCTCGCCACCCCACAGAGGCCTGGTCCTTTGGCTATTGAACAGTTGCTTCTATGTCAGCCAATATTTAGTAACGGAAGTAGCGGTGTGCGCATGCGCAGTGGGTGGTGTTTGTCATGTGCATGACTGTGTACTTGCCCATTAGGGGCACCTAACTTTTTATAATTCTGAATATTATTGAATTTACAGCCGATATACTAGTATATCAAGAGTGTTAGGGAGGTAAGTATGTCATCTCTCTCGTGAAAAAGAAATTTGATAAATTTACTTATTTCGTGGTGGTATCCCGTTCTTGTGGTAAACAAAATGCCTAAGTCATCATCATCATTTCTAACCCTCAATTAAACTAAGAGCCTTTATATCCACTTATTTCTAGAATTAAAAATCTTTTAGTGCATTTCGTTTTATATCCCTAAGAAAGTTTGAAAGAAATGCATGTATGCAAAGGGTGGTCGACTGCCTCGAAAGCATATTTTAAGGATTTTGTAGACCGTCTTGACGAAATCATTAAATGAGCGAATATCATCTGCCATCTGCACGGCTAAGGATGTTTCTTCCGAATCGGACGATAACCAGAAGGTTAGCGGGTGTGCCCGCAAATGGGTGAAGCCTACTTCCCTCACGTCCAGACAGGAGATTCAGTCACCAAAACAGAAAATTAAAGACAAGGAAGAGGCTCTCGAAGGTGAATCCGAGTAGCTCGAAGGTGAATTCGAGTAGGTCACCGGGTAAAATCCACATGAGTCTTGAGGAAGGGCATTACCCTCAAGCAGTGGTGGCGGCGGCTGAAGCCCCCGACCTCAACACCTATGCCAACGTCAAGTTTTAGGTCATACCAGTAGCCAGGAATGTTTTTAGATCGCCTGTGTCTAGCTTAATGCAGTCAGGAAGTTCGGTAGCTTCCGGTTTAGCAAGCTCTTCTGGTTTGTGCTTAGTAGATTTTGGTCTCCATGACCCGGGGCTACTTCCGGTTTCCGTTTCTGGTCCTTCCTCTATCCGCTTCCGGTTTGCGTATTTCCAGTTCCTATGCTACTTCTGTTTTTTTACTGTACATCTGGGTCTGTAGGATCTTGTTCAGTTTCCGGTTGTCTACTTCCGGTTTGTGCATTTCTATTTCCTATTTTTCCACTTCCGGATTTCGTACATCCAGGGTTAGGGTCATTTCCGGTTTTCATGGATCTTTGTGGTGTTCCAGGATTAACTTCTGATCTGGTCTTCCTGTCTTGGATTTCCGATGATAGAGAACTTCTTGGGGTTCAAGGTTTGTTCTTCAGGTCCGGTTTATATGTTCGCTTTCCTAGGATCTAGTTATCATCTTGCCTAAGAGCTAGTCTTATTTCCATAATTGCTTTTAAAAAATCGGAATGTTGAATGGCTGAAAATATTCATACCGAGACATTGCCAGTCTTGAAGTCTCTCTTGAAATTGTAGATATTCAGCATTTATTCTTTTATCAGTGACAATTTTCAACGTAATTAAAGACTTCCGACTGGTTGCTGTATGGGTTTTTTGTTGCAGCTTATTTTATATGCGCATATCGTCACTTAATTTTGAATGGTCTCACTCAGCCAAGTCAGTCTGTATTCTACGCATTATCTCTAGATACGTAATTTTCCCTTTCATCCAACTTTAGAATGCCAGTTGTCTTCGGGCCGTTCAGCCTTTTTCCGTGCTTTTTTTTCCTCTTATGTTGGCGGGTTGACATATTTATTTTAACCAAAGGGAGGTAATTTGTTGCCCTGATTCTAGCATAATTCTTAGACTAAATCTGACAGTCGCTGAAAGGAAATAGAATCAGATGATACATAGGGAAGAGAATGGCACCAAGAATAATGACCACAAGAACAAAAAGACGCTAAGAAAGGAGAACCCATAAAGGGAAAAGGAAGAAGGAATAAAAGCCGAGTTTTCTTCTGTGTCGTCAAGGTTTTCGGAGAGTCATTTCGCCCTGCTTTCATATCGCCTCTGTCTTTTCAGCTTTTTTTTGAATTTTTCTATTATTTTTCAAATTTTGTTGTTTTCCCTTTTTATAGTGTAATTTTTTACTCTAAATCTCAGTTTTTATTTTAATTTGGCAGTTGAATTTCATTCTAGGGGCATGATTAGGTTTGACGTCTCTGCACGTGATTCAACCCAGTAGTGTGTATTTCTCTTTATTTCATCATAAATGCTTATTTATGATGTCTTCATTTGTTTTTAATCAAATATCAGTGTTTTGCTTATTTTAGATTCGAACTGATCCCGGATATTCATTATCAATCAATCAATCAATCTGTTTTTGGCATATCAAACACAATGACAGGCGCCATTACAAAGATGAAAAATATTGGTTCTAAGACTATAAATATAAAAAATAAATAAATAAATAAAAAAATTTACCGGTTTAATGTGTAGGGCTATGTTTTAAGTTTGCTGCCTCTCGGCTTAAATATCGGATTGTTTGGGATATCTAATTCAACTATATATCGAATACCAGGACTCATGAAGCTGGCTAGTTTCCCAATGAAATTGATATGGACATTGATTTATATAGGACACAGTTATGCAATCATTGTAGGAACCTGCTTCATGTACAGGATGACAATCTGATGTATTGTGTCTGCATAGGATTTAAAGTACATGCCCGGGTGGCTAGGCAAACGTTGATGTAATCAATATCAATTTTTATTAGATCACCTTCTCCATTATTATATGATTTTAAGAAAAATTTAAATTGGCTACAGGATTTGGCTATATCTTGATTCTAACCCCTCCCATAGGCTTGCTATGGGTTTTCAGTTTGCCTTGATATCTGGTTAAATCTCTTTAAATAAAATTATCTATAATATTTTCAGGGTTTTCAGCATTTTAATAAGTAAGGCTAGCTATACTTATATGATACCTTTTTCTCCATTCAAAGTACATGTAAGCGGTAAAGTTAAAATAACCAAAATAAATGTGAGTTACCACTTTTCGTGAGGGCTAAGCATAAGGATATAGCCCAGCATTTAATGTTGGGAGCATCATGGCATATGTAAACTGTGTTTCTATGAACCGTCCTCTTTAGCATATAGTAAGTTTGCCCCATCTTTAAGGGCGGCTCTTATCAAAAGAGCCAGGTGTTCTTGGATCTAGGACCCTTCTCTGCAGTGTTCTCCCAAATGGTCTTCTGTTCCTTCCCATCAGAAGCTATTAGCATTAGAGGGGTTGTTGGTTTTCTTTGATTGTCAAGGAGTCTATTATGTCTATAGAAGAGGCTCTACCTTGGAAAGTAGACCCAGGCTTCTGTTCAATGATCTTCATAGTTTTCAATTCTTATACGGTTGGCGTCCTTTTATCTTCCTGAAGAAGTTATATCTTCTTTCTTTATCTCGTAAATTTAGGATGGAGTCCTCCCCTGTCGCAAGTTTATTTTTTCAGGCATGTGATCCTTTTCTATCGATCATTAGGATGCCTATTTCATGTGACTCTTTTTACATTTCCTTCTGAAGGTATATGAGTTTTGCTTCCAAGGATAGGGTATGGCAGTTTGAACCATGTCCTTCGATCTGACCGTGGCGCTTTTCTTTCACACGTCTGGTCTCAGCCGTGGCAGGTGTCTTGCACTGTCATTTTATTCTGCAGTCTTTATAGACGTTCGGTTAATAAAAGTTAGGTCTTTCTCAATTCTTTTAAGATTTATTCCAAAGGTTTGCAGTTCACCTTGCAGCCTAGGTTGAATTTTATTTTTCAATAAGTCAACCTAGTTCCTTCTCAAGTTTCTCCCGTCTAGGCATCTCCCTTGAGCTGTTTTCAGGGTCAAGTCTTTTCGTTCAGAGACACGGGTAAAGGCATTCTGGTTGACAGTGATCACCCTGACATCCTCTTTCTATGTCAGGGCAAGATTTTTTCACAGTATTCTAGGCTTGATGATCAGCATTGAGAATGTCATTCCCAGGGTGACGTTGATGAGAAGACTTTCTAATGTTCCTGATCTTCTAGTAGCAGTCAATACATTCTAGCTCCCTCTGAAGCCTCTCCACTTTTGTTCAGATTGAGTGATAGGCATCAAGATCTCGATTCGATCAGTTAGTGCCACGGGGGCTTCTTTCATTTTCAGGAGGAATGAGGTTTTTCTTTCTTCTCTATATGGGGATTTTAGATCCTTTTCTTGGGATGTCACTAGATCCAAATCTTTCTAGTTCCCAGTCATGTTCCAGTTAGATGGATATTTCTTGCAGACTAGCAAGTTCTTACTCACTGAGTGGCAGTTTAAGAGGTTGGTTGCCGATAGCGTTTTCAAGCTTCTGGTCTTCCCCATGTAGATCTTTTTATGACATGTCTGATTGCCCAGATCTTATCTTTCATGTCTCCCTTTTTGGCCAGTCAAGTTTAGGCAATGATCGCACTGTCTCAGTTCTTAACAGGATTGTTGGATTTCACGTTCCTTTCGATATTCCTGATTCTAATGGTTCTGAAGATAGTCATGGACCAGTTTAAGGAATTTCTTAGAGCAGCACCCTTTTGGTCAAAGAGGATCTGGTTGGTAGCCTTTCTCAATGTTCTGGTAAGATTTTGCTAGCCGTCTCCCAGTATCATCAGATCTCGCTCAAGTAATGGGCTTACATCTTCATCCAATCAAGAATTCTTCATCCTGTTTGTTTGGAGAATTTTCAAGCGTCCGGTCTCCGAGAGATCAACTTTTCTTCAAGATCTCATGAAATCATTGTCTCTTCCAGGAGGGAGTCGATCTGTCGAATTTGTACAGAGGTCGACTATTAAATCTTTGGACTATGGTTTTTAAAGCATGGTTTCTTGCCTGATTCCGTTTCTCTCAATGGTTTTATTAGAGGATTGGGCAATATTTGTCCTCCAGTGGCTAAGCCTTTGTCTTCCTGAAATTTGGCCGCGATTCTTCAGTTTTGGCACGTCACCATTTTGAGCCAATTGGTTCTATCAGTCTCAAACTATTGACTCTTAAGGCTGTTTTCCTTGTTGCTGCCTCATCAGCTAAGAGAAGATCCGAAATTCATTCTCTTTCCACAGAAAAAGACAGATTTATCGATTCTGGGGACGGTCTAATTTTATATCCCAGAAGGGATTTTTTTATCGAAGACCCAGTCTAACCGTTACTCAGCCAAACCTATTATTCTTAAATTTTTATTGTCTTTGTCGCCATCGGACAGATTCTGGTGTCCTGTCATGACCTTAAAAGTATATAAATGTCGTACCAATTTTAAAAAGATCCGATTCTTCGCATTTATGGGTTCCGTATGCGAAGGAGGTGGCTAGACCAGTTTCTAAGGCCACAGTTGTCAGATGGATCTGTGAGACCATAAAATTATGCTATGAGATTGCCTCGCCAGGTGAGGCCAATTTAGCCCATGTCAAGGCTCTCGACCTTCGTGGAATGGCTTCCTCCTTTGCGCTTTTCGCCAGCTCATCATTGGATGACGTCATGAGTGCAAGTCACAGGTTCGAAATCTGAATCGACTTTTACATACCTCTTTCTATTTAAAGGATCAAAGCCCAGTGGCCTTCTTTTTTTAGAAATATAACGTTTTTAACAAGACAAGGACCATTTACCAAGCACATCTCACCAAATTCGTTAGCCTGTATGTCTGTCAGATATGGGGAGAATATTCTCTTGTTATGTTTATTTCATTGAGTTGACAATTTTACTTGTTTGATAATCACTGTGTGATTTGTTGTGGATGCACTATTATGTTAATTTATTAACATTTGGATGAGTTGTTTAATTTTTATCCTTGTTTAATGATTTTCAAATCTCCACCCACCAAAGGTTTTTAAGAGGGGCACTGACCAAATCTACGGGTTTAGCAAGTAGTGATTGAACGGTAATGGATGTTTTTGTGGTGTAATAACAACCCCCAACAGACCCCCCCCCCCTTGTGGGTTGGTCTGTAGTTTTATTAAACACTATAAAACATACTTACCATTCAATCACTATGACCACCCCGCGTGGGAATGATTTGAGAATCTGTTTGTAATATTTGGCGCTTAAATTTAGAAAAGTGAATCTGTTTCCTATTTGGGCTCCTATGCGCATGCGCGAGCGTGCTCAGTGACTGGTGTCACCAAGGAGTGAGTACAGACTGGTGCCAGTCTCTATCAGGTCATATGCTGGGGGTGTACCCTACCAGTAGCCTGGTTGAGGGTATACATAGAAATGGAATAGGCATATGGGGGTTTGTAAGCAGGCATAAAAATCTTATTCTGGTGGCTAAATGCAGAGGAGTTGATTTAGCAAGTAGTGATTGAACGGTAAGTATGTTTTATAGTGGTTGATAAAACTACAGACCAACCCACAAGGGGGGTTCTGTTGGGGGTTTCGATCATTCTAGTGTTGTCCACACTAGTGTCGGGTTGAATTCGTTTGTGCGAGTTTAGCAGAGTTTAATGACAATCAAGATAATGCAGGTTTGAGACCATCCAGTATTAACACAGTGAAGGCCCATAACCTGCGTTATCATGGCATGATTGTGGCCTCATAATTGAATCTATGTGACATCACAACAAGAGTGTTGCAGAACTTGCACAAAACGAATTTACTCTAAAACGTATTTGTTTGCGTGAGTTCTGCAAAACTGTTGTGACATCACATAGATTCAATTATGATGCCATAATCATGCCATGATAATGCCAGAGCCTGCATTATCATGCTTGTTATTTAACTCTGCTAAACTCGCACAAACGAATTCAACCTTACACTAGCTTGGACAACACTAGCCCAATCGAAACTGCTCTATAGTCCTCTCTTCGCCTGCAAATGGACATTAAGTAAGCAAATTTTTTTTTTTCTTAATTAAATTTAGTCATTCAAGGGTTAAACTGTGAACTCTGAGTGCATAATGACAAACATTCCTTCTTATCCGTCAATACCCAAGATTTGGCAAGATAATGTAAATATTCAAAGTCCATTTGCAAGCCAGGGAAGACTCTTTGAAAATTTACCACTGGTATGTTTGGCTCAGGTCAGTCATTCCAGTGAATAAATTTAAAAAATAGTTTTGTGTTGGCGAGCAAATGACATTTCTCAAGACAACTTCACAAGGTTTGGTCTTGACCCATTAGCCCATTAACCCATTAACCCATTAGCCCATTAACCCATTAGCCCATTAACCCATTAACCAATTAGCCCATTAACCCATTAGCCCATTAACCCATTAACCCATTAGCCCATTAACCCATTAGCCCATTAACGCTTTCACTGATGAATTTGTCATGCCTCATTTTCAAAACAACCATGCAGAAAATTTGTTGAATATTTTGAAATGAATTTGATTAGATGCTCAAATTAATATCAAATATTTAAGAGAATAAATTTTATATCATAAAGAATATACCATTTCCGGAACTTGGCGGTGATAATTATAGGCTTAAATCACCAATTCTTGTGTCAGTAATTAACGAGTTCACTTTTAAAACAACTATGTCTCACTTCTTATTAGTATATATGTTGTTTGAGCAAATATTACACCGCCATTACTTCAGATGAGCTATGATGCTTGATAAGGGCCTTAGCCCTTTAATCATCACGACCACTAAAGAAGCCATTTTTGGTTGGCTTGAGGGTTAAAGGGATTTGACTAGATATAAAGCATGTACTGATAATAGAAGATTAGGCATGTTGGGGCCATAGCCTCTGTGTATTGTTTGTCCTGCAGCTAAGGCATCGATCTCGTGAATGGCTTGTACAAAATGTCATATACATGTATCGTCACAAAATTGCATCACAGCTGCTTTCAGATCACAATTGCTCATGATCTGAAGAGCATTACAACTTCTAGAGCTATTCTTAATGAAGGACTTGCAATTAAACTTTTCACTGATAAATCCCTGGAAATCTAAATTCTTTACGATATAGAAAACATATTTTGTTAAATATTTTGAAATTCAATTGACTGGAAGATGTTGCTGCCACGGTTTCCAGTCAAATTAATTTCAAGATAGTCAACAGCTTTCCTATGTGGCTGCCTTGAAAATGAGATATGGGGAATTTATGGGTGAAAGGGTTAAAGATATAATCGCAGATGCTGCTTGGTACTACCTTTGTCCATTTATATTTAAACGCTCAGGAAAAGCAGCCACCGATTTCCTTTAAGCATTAGAACAATAAGCAATTTTTTGAAAATCGCCCACCACATCTAAGATCTTTCTTCTCCTTAATGTCAGTTAGGTGGTCACAGTGCCGCAGATCTTTTCATGTTGTGCTTAAAAAATTTTCATTCTTTTTGTAACAGTTAAGTATTGGCTAATAATGACCCGTTTTCTTCTACAGATCTTCTATGGTACCAACATTGATTTGTCAAATTGGTTTTAAAATGTTTCATATTTAGCCCTTGAAACAAGATTTTAAATTCAACCGACAATTCAGCGAAACACTGTATGTACAAAGTATTTTACACTTTCTTAAGATAAACCACTCACAGCTGCAGCCCAATCAGTATTAAAGGCGAATTACGGAGTATTCTTTTGCAGACGCAGTGAAAACTTAATGGTTTACGAGTGGAATCCCTACATGTAGCTTGCGCCAATCAATCCAGTGGTAAATTTCAAAAACTGTCTTCTTGTCTGCAAATCGACATTCACTTGGCAAAATTTTGAATTTCTTGACCATTAAATGGTGTGTTGAATTTTTTAAGTTACCCTAGTGGTCCATTTGCAAATGTATCTGTCCACTTGAGGTTTGGTTGTTGTTGTTGTTGTTGTTGTTGTTGTTGTTGCTGCCAGCATAACTTTGCTTTATGTTTTATTCAACATTTCTAAGACTGATATTTCCTGTTTTTCAATTTCAGGAGTAATGCCACCAGATGAATACCATTTTCCAGTGAATAATTCTGTCTACACAAACTACATTGCAAAGCTCAGCCTGCTGTTACCAAGCTATGCCTTGTCACTCATTGGGAAAGTGGCACCAGCAAAATATGCAGAGATTGCTAACCAAATATATATTCCTTTTAACAATAAGGAGGGTTATCATCCGGAATACGATGGCTATATAAAAGGTTTGTAGCACTGTACAATTAAGAAATAACTTAACATGCTTCTAAAACAAACATGTTTATTAGTATAATTTTACACAATGTAAGAAATGTTCTGTTGAATATTTGAGCATAATTAGATTGGAATATATGGTTGCCAATCCAATATGTTCAAAATATTCAATAGTATGTTTTATTTTGCTTTGAAAACTTGTTAAGTTATAATAACACTGGGATATTAGCTCGGTATATACTGTAGCAGAGAATGTGAGCATAATACCACTGGTGTATTAGCTCGGTATATACAAGTTAGACATTTTTGCAGTACTTGTTTCTTTCAGTTGAAGAACATCAGCAATATCAGAAAATACTTGACTAAAGAAGCAACTACATGTTTTGTTCGTTGGTGCTATCAAGACTGGACTACCGTAATAGTTTGCTCGCTGGCGCTCCAAAGGCGCTCATTCATAAGCTCCAGTCTGTACAGAATACCACGGCTAGAATTATCTCACTCTCCGGTAAATACGAACACATCTCTCCAGTGCTTCGTGACTTGCATTGGCTGCCAATACAGCAGAGAATCCATTACAAGATGCTTTTCTTGACCTACCAATGTGTAAACAACACGGCGCCGACTTACCTGTCAGATCTCATACAGCCCTATGCTCCAGGTCGCGTTCTCCGATCACAAAACAACAGAAATCTTAGTTCCGAACGCAAAACTGGTGACATATGGACAGAAGACTTTCTCCTTCACCGCTGCTTCTGAATGGAACAATCTCCCTTTAGATATCAAAACATGTCATACTCTACAGTCTTTCAAATCAAGTCAAAACATTTCTATTCCGTAGATCTTCAAGCGCTTAGAGCATGCTATTGCATGGAGTTTTGCACTCTATAAATGTACTTATTATTATTATTATTATTATTACTGTAGCAGAGAATGTGAGCATAATAAAACTGGGGTATTAGCTCGGTATATACTGTAGCAGAGAATGTGAGCATAATAACACCAGGGTATTAGCTCGATATATACTGTAGCAGAGAATGTGAGCATAATAACACCTCGGTATTAGCTCGGTATATACTGTAACAGAGAATGTGAGAATAATAACACCGGGGTATTAGCTCGGTATATACTGTAGCAGAGAATGTGAACATAATAACACCGCGGTATTAACTCTATATACTGTAGCAAAGAATGTGAGCATAATAACACCGGGGTATTAGCTCGGTATATACCGTAACAGAGAATGTGAGCATAATAACACCGGGGTATTAGCTCGGTATATACCGTAGCAGAGAATGTGAGCATAATAACACCGGGGTATTAGCTCGGTATATACCGTAGCAGAGAATGTGAACATAATAACACCTGGGTATTAACTCGGTATATACCGTAGCAGAGAATGTGAGCATAATAACACCGGGGTATTAGCTCGGTATATACCGTAGCAGAGAATGTGAGCATAATAACACCGGGGTATTAGCTCGGTATATACCGTAGCAGAGAATGTGAGCATAATAACACCGGGGTATTAGCCCGCTATATACCGTAGCAGAGAATGTGAGCATAATAACACCAGGGTATTAGCCCGGTATATACCGTAGCAGAGAATGTGAGAATAATAACACCGGGGTATTAGCCCGGTATATACCGTAGCAGAGAATGTGAGAATAATAACACCGGGGTATTAGCTCGGTATGTACCGTAGGAGAGAATGTGAGCATAATAACACCGGGATATTAGCCCGGTATATACCGTAGCAGAGAATGTGAGAATAATAACACCGGGGTATTAGCCCGGTATATACCGTAGCAGAGAATGTGAGAATAATAACACCGGGGTATTAGCTCGGTATGTACCGTAGCAGAGAATGTGAGAATAATAACACCGGGGTGTTAGCTCGGTATATACCGTAGCAGAGAATGTGAGAATAATAACACCGGGGTATTAGCCCGGTATATACCGTAGCAGAGAATGTGAGAATAATAACACCGGGGTATTAGCTCGGTATGTACCGTAGGAGAGAATGTGAGCATAATAACACCGGGATATTAGCCCGGTATATACCGTAGCAGAGAATGTGAGAATAATAACACCGGGGTATTAGCCCGGTATATACCGTAGCAGAGAATGTGAGAATAATAACACCGGGGTATTAGCTCGGTATGTACCGTAGCAGAGAATGTGAGAATAATAACACCGGGGTGTTAGCTCGGTATATACCGTAGCAGAGAATGTGAGCATAATAACACCGGGGTGTTAGCTCGGTATATACCGTAGCAGAGAATGTGAGCATAATAACACCGGGGTGTTAGCTCGGTATATACCGTAGCAGAGAATGTGAGCATAATAACACCGGGGTATTAGCTCGGTATATACCGTAGCAGAGAATGTGAGCATAATAACACCGGGGTATTAACTCGGTATATACCGTGGCAGAGAATGTGAGCATAATAACACCGGGGTATTAACTCGGTATATACCGTGGCAGAGAATGAGCATAATAACACCGGGGTATTAGCCCGGTATATACCGTGGCAGAGAATGTGAGCATAATAACACCGGGGTATTAGCCTGGTATATACCGTGGCAGAGAATGTGAAAATAATAACACCGGGGTATTAGCTCGGTATGTACCGTAGCAGAGAATGTGAGAATAATAACACCGGGGTGTTAGCTCGGTATGTACCGTAGCAGAGAATGTGAGAATAATAACACCGGGGTGTTAGCTCGGTATATACCGTAGCAGAGAATGTGAGCATAATAACACCGGGGTGTTAGCTCGGTATATACCGTAGCAGAGAATGTGAGCATAATAACACCGGCGTATTAACTCGGTATATACTGTAGCAGAGAATGTGGGCATAATAACACCGGGGTATTAACTCGGTATATACCGTGGCAGAGAATGTGAGCATAATAACACCGGGGTATTAGCTCGGTATATACCGTGGCCGAGAATGTGAGCATAATAACACTGGGGTGTTAGCCCGGTATATACCGTAGCAAGAGAATGTGAGCATAATAACACCGGGGTATTAGCTCGGTATATACCGTAGCAGAGAATGTGAGCATAATAACACCGGGGTATTAGCCCGGTATATACCGTAGCAGAGAATGGGAGAATAATAACACCGGGGTATTAGCTCGGTATATACCGTAGCAGAGAATGGGAGAATAATAACACCGGGGTATTAGCTCGGTATATACCGTAGCAGAGAATGGGAGAATAATAACACCGGGGTGTTAGCTCGGTATATACCGTAGCAGAGAATGGGCGAATAATAACACCGGGGTGTTAGCTCGGTATATACCGTAGCAGAGAATGGGAGCATAATAACACCGGGGTGTTAGCTCGGTATATACCGTAGCAGAGAATGTGAGCATAATAACACCGGGGTGTTAGCTCGGTATATACCGTAGCAGAGAATGTGAGCATAATAACACCGGGGTGTTAGCTCGGTATATACCGTAGCAGAGAATGTGAACATAACACCGGGGTATTAGCTCGGTATATACCGTAGCAGAGAATGTGAGCATAATAACACCGGGGTATTAGCTCGGTATATACCGTAGCAGAGAATGTGAGAATAATAACACCCGGGTATTAGCTCGGTATATACCGTAGCAGAGAATGTGAGAATAATAACACCGGGGTATTAGATCGGTATGTACCGTAGCAGAGAATGTGAGAATAATAGCACCGGGGTGTTAGCTCGGTATATACCGTAGCAGAGAATGTGAGCATAATAACACCGGGGTATTAGCCCGGTATATACCGTAGCAGAGAATGGGAGAATAATAACACCGGGGTATTAGCTCGGTATATACCGTAGCAGAGAATGGGAGAATAATAACACCGGGGTATTAACTCGGTATATACCGTGGCAGAGAATGTGAGCATAATAACACCGGGGTATTAGCCTGGTATATACCGTAGCAGAGAATGTGAGAATAATAACACCGGGGTATTAGCTCGGTATGTACCGTAGCAGAGAATGTGAGAATAATAACACCGGGGTGTTAGCTCGGTATATACCGTAGCAGAGAATGTGAGAATAATAACACCGGGGTGTTAGCTCGGTATATACCGTAGCAGAGAATGTGAGCATAATAACACCGGGGTGTTAGCTCGGTATATACCGTAGCAGAGAATGTGAGCATAATAACACCGGGGTATTAACTCGGTATATACTGTAGCAGAGAATGTGGGCATAATAACACCGGGGTATTAACTCGGTATATACCGTGGCAGAGAATGTGAGCATAATAACACCGGGGTATTAGCTCGGTATATACCGTGGCAGAGAATGTGAGCATAATAACACCGGGGTGTTAGCCCGGTATATACTGTAGCAAGAGAATGTGAGCATAATAACACCGGGGTATTAGCTCGGTATATACCGTAGCAGAGAATGTGAGCATAATAGCACCGGGGTATTAGCCCGGTATATACCGTAGCAGAGAATGGGAGAATAATAACACCGGGCTATTAGCTCGGTATATACCGTAGCAGAGAATGGGAGAATAATAACACCGGGGTATTAGCTCGGTATATACCGTAGCAGAGAATGGGAGAATAATAACACCGGGGTGTTAGCTCGGTATATACCGTAGCAGAGAATGGGAGAATAATAACACCGGGGTGTTAGCTCGGTATATACCGTAGCAGAGAATGGGAGCATAATAACACCGGGGTGTTAGCTCGGTATATACCGTAGCAGAGAATGTGAGCATAATAACACCGGGGTGTTAGCTCGGTATATAGCGTAGCAGAGAATGTGAGCATAATAACACCGGGGTGTTAGCTCGGTATATACCGTAGCAGAGAATGTGAGCATAATAACACCGGGGTGTTAGCTCGGTATATACCGTAGCAGAGAATGTGAACATAACACCGGGGTATTAGCTCGGTATATACCGTAGCAGAGAATGTGAGCATAATAACACCGGGGTATTAGCTCGGTATATACCGTAGCAGAGAATGTGAGCATAATAACACCGGGGTATTAGCTCGGTATATACCGTAGCAGAGAATGTGAGAATAATAACACCCGGGTATTAGCTCGGTATATACCGTAGCAGAGAATGTGAGAATAATAACACCGGGGTATTAGCTCGGTATATACCGTAGCAGAGAATGTGAGAATAATAACACCGGGGTATTAGCTCGGTATGTACCGTAGCAGAGAATGTGAGAATAATAGCACCGGGGTGTTAGCTCGGTATATACCGTAGCAGAGAATGTGAGCATAATAACACCGGGGTGTTAGCTCGGTATATACCGTAGCAGAGAATGTGAGCATAATAACACCGGGGTGTTAGCTCGGTATATACCGTAGCAGAGAATGTGAGCATAATAACACCGGGGTGTTAGCTCGGTATATACCGTAGCAGAGAATGTGAGCATAATAACACCGGGGTATTAGCTCGGTATATACCGTAGCAGAGAATGTGAGCATAATAACACCGGGGTATTAACTCGGTATATACCGTGGCAGAGAATGTGAGCATAATAACACCGGGGTATTAGCTCGGTATATACCGTGGCAGAGAATGTGAGCATAATAACACCGGGGTGTTAGCCCGGTATATACCGTAGCAAGAGAATGTGAGCATAATAACACCGGGGTATTAGCCCGGTATATACCGTAGCAGAGAATGGGAGCATAATAACACCGGGGTATTAGCCCGGTATATACCGTAGCAGAGAATGGGAGAATAATAACACCGGGGTATTAGCCCGGTATATACCGTAGCAGAGAATGGGAGAATAATAACACCGGGGTATTAGCTCGGTATATACCGTAGCAGAGAATGGGAGAATAATAACACCGGGGTATTAGCTCGGTATATACCGTAGCAGAGAATCGGAGAATAATAACACCGGGGTGTTAGCTCGGTATATACCGTAGCAGAGAATGTGAGCATAATAACACTGGGGTGTTAGCTCGGTATATACCGTAGCAGAGAATGTGAGCATAATAACACCGGGGTGTTAGCTCGGTATATACCGTAGCAGAGAATGTGAGCATAATAACACCGGGGTGTTAGCTCGGTATATACCGTAGCAGAGAATGTGAGTATAACACTGAGGTATTAGCTCGGTATATACCGTAGCAGAGAATGTGAGAATAATAACACCCGGGTATTAGCTCAGTATATACCGTAGCAGAGAATGTGAGAATAATAACACCGGGGTATTAGCTCGGTATATACCGTAGCAGAGAATGTGAGAATCATAACACCGGGGTATTAGCTCGGTATATACCGTAGCAGAGAATGTGAGAATAATAACACCGGGGTATTAGCTCGGTATATACCGTAGCAGAGAATGTGAGAATAATAACACCGGGGTATTAGCTTGGTATAATACGCTTGCATCAAATGGGATTATGTGATATACCAGTTATTAACTCCGCTGATCTATATGTATAGCAATCACCCAGTGTCAAACCATCGCTCCATGTGTGTCTCCATCCTGTGTAAGCAATCACCCAGTGTCAAACCATCGCTCCATGTGTGTCTCCATCCTGTGTAAGCAATCACCCAGTGTCAAACCATCGCTCCATGTGTGTCTCCATCCTGTGTAAGCAATCACCCAGTGTCAAACCATCGCTCCATGTGTGTCTCCATCCTGTGTAAGCAATCACCCAGTGTCAAACCATTGCTCCATATGTGTCTCCATCCTGTGTAAGCAATCACCTAGTGTCAAACCATCGCTCCATATGTGTCTCCATCCTGTGTAAACAATGACCCGGTGTCAAACCATCGCTCCATATGTGTCTCCATCCTGTGTAAGCAATGACCCAGTGTCAAACCATTGCTCCATATGTGTCTCCATCCTGTGTAAGCAATCACCCAGTGTCAAACCATCGCTCCATATGTGTCTCCATCCTGTATAACCAATGACCCAGTGTCAAACCATCGCTCCATATGTGTCTCCATCCTGTGTAAGCAATCATCCAGTGTCAAACCATCGCTCCATATGTGTCTCCATCCTGTGTAAACAATGACCCATTGTCAAACCATCGCTCCATATGTGTCTCCATCCTGTGTAAGCAATGACCCAGTGTCAAACCATTGCTCCATATGTGTCTCCATCCTGTGTAGGCAATGACCCAGTGTCAAACCATCGCTCCATATGTGTCTCCATCCTGTGTAAACAATGACCCAGTGTCAAACCATCGCTCCATATGTGTCTCCATCCTGTGTAAACAATGACCCAGTGTCAAACCATCGCTCCATGTGTCTCCATCCTGTGTAAACAATGACCCAGTGTCAAACCATCGCTCCATATGTGTCTCCATCCTGTGTAAGCAATGACCCAGTGTCAAACTATCGCTCCATGTGTGTCTCCATCCTGTGTAAACAATGACCCAGTGTCAAACCATCGCTCCATATGTGTCTCCATCCTGTGTAAACAATGACCCAGTGTCAAACCATCGCTCCATGTGTGTCTCCATCCTGTGTAAGCAATGACCCAGTGTCAAACTATCGCTCCATGTGTGTCTCCATCCTGTGTAAACAATGACCCAGTGTCAAACCATCGCTCCATATGTGTCTCCATCCTGTGTAAACAATGACCCAGTGTCAAACCATCGCTCCATATGTGTCTCCATCCTGTGTAAGCAATCATCCAGTGTCAAACCATCGCTCCATATGTGTCTCCATCCTGTGTAAGCAATCATCCAGTGTCAAACCATCACTCCATATGTGTCTCCATCCTGTGTAAACAATGACCCAGTGTCAAACCATCGCTCCATGTGTGTCTCCATCCTGTGTAAGCAATGACCCAGTGTCAAACCAGCGCTCCATATGTGTCTCCATCCTGTGTAAGCAATGACCCAGTGTCAAACCAGCGCTCCATATGTGTCTCCATCCTGTGTAAGCAATGACCCAGTGTTAAACCATCGCTCCATATGTGTCTCCATCCTGTGTAAGCAATCACCCAGTGTCAAACCATCGCTCCATATGTGTCTCCATCCTGTGGAAACAATGCTGGCAGTTATTGCTGAACATTTTAATTCTTAACGCTTTCATGACGAAACCAGCCAAAACCCGCCTGTGTAGTGGTTTTGAGTAATGTCCATTTACAGGCCAAGAGAAGACTATTTTTGAAATTTTCCCACTGAAATGACTGGCTCGGTAACCGAGCCAGTCATTACAGTGGTAAATTTTCAAAAATTGTCTTCTCTTGGCCTGCATATGTTCAGTCAATAAGTAAATATTTACATTTTTCGAAGAAATTTAGTCATTAAAGGGTTCAACATGTTCAAAATGTTGATATTGACATCTAATAGCTTCATTGTGAAAATGCAGCTGATTCAATCTCAAGTTTTCAAAATTTTCTAGAGTATAGGAAAGATAATACATCTGTGGCGTGTGTTTTGACATATTTAGAGGTATTGATTTATAATTTAGTGTGTACTTTTGTGCTACCACCTATATGAGAAATAGGTCTGGAGAATATTGGTCAATGGCTAATTTCCATATTGGATTCAATAATAAACTATTTAGGAGGTTTTGTCATTTTTATTTTGGTGTGTTTTTATCAAATCTCCCTGTCTTCTGCCATAGTCAGCTGTTATTTGGCTGCATTTTCTCTGATTGGTTAATCCAACTGTTATTATCTTCACATGGTTCTGCTTACAATTTGCCTTTCATCTGAGTTTGTAATTCGTTGTGTCTTTAATTTATCAATAATACAATGTCTAATTCTTATGGGATGAAGTCTATATGATGTAATTTGTTTTCAGGACTAATCATAAGCATGAATATTGCCAGGCCATTGAAACCACTTTAGCAAGCCCTCCTATCCATGTTCATTGGCCTGTTTATTCATCAATTTTAATAGCCATTGACTAAAATCTCCGTAATTTAATCAGCCTGGATTGTGATGTTTATAGTAGGACTATCCAAGCAGACTTAATATTAAACTATCACATGCACATTTCAACGCTATTGTGTTCAGTAATCGTATTGTCTACTGAAAGATTAGTTCTCTAGTAACCTCAGTTCACCTTTCCAGTCTATCCATCTATCATCTTACATCGTATGACATCATAATTAACTAAATGGCGTGTAGGAGGACGTCATAATCATGATGTCATGAATGACTCGATTTAGTCCATTTTTAATGCTTAATAGTCAGACACGTACGAATTGTATGGCTTTGCTATTTAATAAACATGTAGTTGAATCTTTTGAAATTAATTTGACTGGGCGCTGTTACTGCCATAGACAGGGAGTTCAGAGATTGATCGATCTCAGCACAAGCAAGGTGTGGGTGGAGCTTAGCTAGAGATTGGCGGGGCATAGCGAAAGCGGGAAAGATCCATTAGAGTGCTTAGTTAGCGCTTTATGTTGGAGCATCCAGTGTGTGGTATAGACAGGTCTTACCTTATTTAATCTATGATTCCTATATTGTCTGATAGGTACGAAAGTAAAACAGGCTGATGCTGTGCTGCTTGGATATCCACTGGATATGTCTATGAGGACAGAGGTTAGACGGAATGACCTCCTGGTGTATGAATCAGTAAGTAACACGTCTTAGCATAGCTAGAATAAAGTGAGATTTTAGCTAGGATATCCACTGGATATGTCTATGAGGGCAGAGGTTAGACGGAATGACCTGGTGTATGAATCAGTAAGTAATACACCTTAGCATCTATAAGCTAGAATAAAGTGAGATTTATGCTCAGTCTTCGTCTCAACACATAATGGTGTGAATTTATCAAGAAAGGTAAAATGTTTGCCTAGTGAATGTCCATTTAGAGGCCAAGAGAAGACAATTTTTTAAAGTTTACCACTAGAATGACTCGCTCGGTCATTCCAGTGGTCAAATTTTGGACATAGTGTTGTTTTGGTATGTAAATAGATATTTTTCTAGACCACCGCAATGAACGATTTTGTCCGACTTGACCATTAAAGCAATAAAGGTCTACTCATCTCATCTCAAATGTTGTATTTTACAGATAGATTGTCACATATTCAATAGCATCTCATCTCAAATGTTGTATTTTACAGATAGATTGTCACATATTCAATAGCATCTCATCTCAAATGTTGTATTTTACAGATAGATTGTCACATATTCAATAGCATCTCATCTCAAATGTTGTATTTTACAGATAGATTGTCACATATTCAATAGCATCTCATCTCAAATGTTGTATTTTACAGATAGATTGTCACATATTCAATAGCATCTCATCTCAAATGTTGTATTTTACAGATAGATTGTCACATATTCAATAGCATCTCATCTCAAATGTTGTATTTTACAGATAGATTGTCACATATTCAATAGCATCTCATCTCAAATGTTGTATTTTACAGATAGATTTTCACATATTCAATAGCATCTCATCTCAAATGTTGTATTTTACAGATAGATTGTCACATATTCAATAGCATCTCATCTCAAATGTTGTATTTTACAGCTAGATTGTCACATATTCAATAGTATCTCATCTCAAATGTATTTTACAGATAGATTGTCACATATTCAATAGCATCTCATCTCAAATGTTGTATTTTACAGATAGATTGTCACATATTCAGTAGCATCTCATCTCAAATGTTGTATTTTACAGATAGATTGTCACATATTCAATAGCATCTCATCTCAAATGTTGTATTTTACAGATAGATTGTCACATATTCAGTAGCATCTCATCTCAAATGTTGTATTTTACAGATAGATTGTCACATATTCAATAGCATCTCATCTCAAATGTTGTATTTTACAGCTAGATTGTCACATATTCAATAGCATCTCATCTCAAATGTTGTATTTTACAGCTAGATTGTCACATATTCAATAGCATCTCATCTCAAATGTTGTATTTTACAGATAGATTGTCACATATTCAGTAGCATCTCATCTCAAATGTTGTATTTTACAGATAGATTGTCACATATTCAATAGCATCTCATCTCAAATGTTGTATTTTACAGATAGATTGTCACATATTCAGTAGCATCTCATCTCAAATGTTGTATTTTACAGATAGATTGTCACATATTCAATAGCATCTCATCTCAAATGTTGTATTTTACAGCTAGATTGTCACATATTCAATAGCATCTCATCTCAAATGTTGTATTTTACAGATAGATTGTCACATATTCAGTAGCATCTCATCTCAAATGTTGTATTTTACAGATAGATTGTCACATATTCAATAGCATCTCATCTCAAATGTTGTATTTTACAGATAGATTGTCACATATTCAGTAGCATCTCATCTCAAATGTTGTATTTTACAGATAGATTGTCACATATTCAATAGCATCTCATCTCAAATGTTGTATTTTACAGCTAGATTGTCACATATTCAATAGCATCTCATCTCAAATGTTGTATTTTACAGATAGATTGTCACATATTCAATAGCATCTCATCACAAGTGTTGTATTTTACAGATAGATTGTCACATATTCAGTAGCATCTCATCTCAAATGTTGTATTTTACAGCTAGATTGTCGCTTATTCAATAGCATCTCATCTCAAATGTTGTATTTTACAGATAGATTGTCACATATTCAGTAGCATCTCATCTCAAATGTATTTTACAGATAGATTGTCACATATTCAATAGCATCTCATCTCAAATGTTGTATTTTACAGCTAGATTGTCACATATTCAATAGCATCTCATCTCAAATGTTGTATTTTACAGATAGATTGTCACATATTCAGTAGCATCTCATCTCAAATGTTGTATTTTACAGATAGATTGTCACATATTCAATAGCATCTCATCTCAAATGTATCTTACAGCTAGATTGTCACATATTCAATAGCATCTCATCTCAAATGTTGTAATTTACAGATAGATTGTCACATATTCAGTAGCATCTCATCTCAAATGTTGTATTTTACAGATAGATTGTCACATATTCAATAGCATCTCATCTCAAATGTTGTATTTTACAGATAGATTGTCACATTCAGTGGCATCTCATCTCAAATGTTGTATTTTACAGATAGATTGTCACATATTCAATAGCATCTCATCTCAAATGTTGTATTTTACAGATAGATTGTCACATATTCAATAGCATCTCATCTCAAATGTTGTATTTTACAGATAGATTGTCACATATTCAATAGCATCTCATCTCAAATGTTGTATTTTACAGATAGATTGTCACATATTCAGTAGCATCTCATCTCAAATGTTGTATTTTACAGATAGATTGTCACATATTCAATAGCATCTCATCTCAAATGTTGTATTTTACAGATAGATTGTCACATATTCAGTAGCATCTCATCTCAAATGTATTTTACAGATAGATTGTCACATATTCAATAGCATCTCATCTCAAATGTTGTATTTTACAGATAGATTGTCACATTCAGTGGCATCTCATCTCAAATGTTGTATTTTACAGATAGATTGTCACATATTCAATAGCATCTCATCTCAAATGTTGTATTTTACAGATAGATTGTCACATATTCAGTAGCATCTCATCTCAAATGTTGTATTTTACAGATAGATTGTCACATATTCAATAGCATCTCATCTCAAATGTTGTATTTTACAGATAGATTGTCACATATTCAGTAGCATCTCATCTCAAATGTATTTTACAGATAGATTGTCACATATTCAATAGCATCTCATCTCAAATGTTGTATTTTACAGATAGATTGTCACATATTCAGTAGCAGCTCATCTCAAATGTTGTATTTTACAGATAGATTGTCACATATTCAGTAGCATCTCATCTCAAATGTTGTATTTTACAGATAGATTGTCACATATTTCACTTCAAGAGTATACTTACCTCCTTAATACTTTTTGATATTGCTAAATATCGGCTTTCACTCAATAAACACTCAGATTAAAACAGTTAGGTGCCCCTACTGGGCAGGGAGTCAGAGTGTAGTCTGGCGGATGCCAGCCCCACCACCGCGCATGCGCAGACTAGCACTTCCTCTTTGCTAATTTATTGGCAGAGAGTAAACACATGTTTTTGTGCTTTGCGCTTTTCTATTCATTTTTAAGTCGATTTAGCCTGTTTAGTAGAAGTTTCAAGCCTGTTTGGAATGTCTGAGAGAGTTGCTTCACCGGAGGACGGCCCAGGACCTATCCATCAGGTGACTTCTATTAAAATTTAGCGAGTTTTACCCGGTGTAATGTGTTTCCAGGACTCGCGTTTACCGTGATAAGCGCCTTGTTTAGTTGGTTTATTTCAACTAGGTGCTATATAATACTAATCTCTCTTTGTGTTTATGTCCACAGGTCTTTGTGAGGATATGTAATGGACATCACAGCATCAGAGGGTTTGTTTCTCTCCACCATGGTTCCATTTCCTACTAATACTGTTAGGTTATCTAACCAAAATTTTTTTTGTTCAGTGAGTCGGAGGCCTAGTATAAAGGTCTTCTCACTTTGCCCTCTTTATCCAACTCCTTCCCCTAAGGTGGAGAGTGTTAGGAGGCGTAGTCTTGGTGGAGTGCTCCAGGTCATTACGTTGAATGGTTTGTCTATACAAGGTGTCAGGTATCTAATTATTGATATGAGGTGATGTTAATTATTTAAGAAAAAATTAACTGTATTTGCCATTGTTATCAGTATGTATCTGATGGTTGTGTAGTCGGAATGTCCATTCTGTAGATGTTCTGGTTATGGATACAATTCGTCCTTGCACTTGGATGTTTGTTATGGATCGATTTTTTTCCTGTCATGGGATTAATGACGTCATAATCAGCCTTGCTCTTTATTAACAATTAAAGTTTTGTCCATCGCTGGTTTCAGATGATTAGTGATCTTTATGATCATTTTCCCTCTCTTTGAGTTGGTTTGAGTTTCTAAGCTTAACTATTTTGCTCATTGTCCTCGTCCTTTGGCCTGTTTCAGAGACCTGGTTGCTCGTCCTGTGGACGTTTCTTGAAGGAAAAGTTTGTTCCGCATCTCTGCTATCAGTGTAGCCCCTGTGGTCCCTTGATTAATTGCGAGATATGTAAGCACTGGGAGGGGGGGGGGGGGGGGGGGGCGAACTAATGTCCGAATTCTTGTGCTTACAGGTGAAGGACAAGGTGGTGGAGGAGGAGAAGAAGAAGCAGAAAAGAGAGGGTGTGAGTAAGAAGGGTAAGAGGAAGGCCTCGTCCGCGGTGGACATGGAGGCCTTCCGTAGTGAGATGTTGGGAGAGATGAAGAGGACAATAAAGGATTTGGTTCCAGAGTTGCTTCGTGGCATGCTTCCTGGACCAAATCCTTTGTTGGCCTCATCATCTGCTTCGGAGCAGGTAATCCCCACCTCTAAATCACCTTTCCGTAGGCCGTTTCCGTTGTTCGAAGATTCAGAGGTGGCCCCATTAGAGGGGGCGTTCCACGACCCTGGCAGCAGGCTTGGTGCCGCGCCGAGGGGTCGTGGATGGCTGTCGCTGGAACCCGCGGGCTGCTTATCAGTCCAGGGGTATCCGCACGCCGCGGGTGCCAGTACCTCCTATGGCACCTTTCCTGGCCAGTCCGGGTTAGCTCTCTTTGCTGACCTGGAGTCTAATCTTTCTGGCCAGGAGGAAGAGGATTACCTGTTAGGGTCGCCGTCTGAGGACGTGACCATGGATTATGACGTCTGTGCACCCCTCGCGGGGAATACAGGCTACATATTCCATTGCTCTACTCACGCAGGAGTAGAGTTCACGGTTCAGAAGGTGGCCCTGGGCGCTGCTGATGGCCAGCCTTACCGCATACCTCGGCTTGCCGAGAGTGTCGCTGGTGCTGGCCGGGGCCGTGGTGGGGCGGTATCTGCCCCGCGCTCTACCACGGCGCCTGCTCCTGGTCAGGCCAGTGAGATTAGCATGCCTGTTCTTTCGGGCCCGCATGCTTTCACTGGCTTGCCAGGGGTATCAGCATATCCGCCGTCAAGCTCTGCTGCTTGCGCTCAGGAGGAAGACGAAGGCCCCCGTCTTGTAGAGCGCTCGCAGCTAGCCACGGAAGAGGATTGGTCTGACGCTTGCCAGTGGCTGGTAAGTGTTAGGCCAGATCTGCCCGTGGAGCAGTCGGCTAGCCAGCGTGACCACAGGCCGTGGTTAGCTGGTAAGGCTACTGCTAATGCGATGCCATCTCTGCCGCTGGCAGAGCATGTCGTTAACATGTTCGAGGCGGCGGAGACGTCCATTAAGGCGAATGGGCGTCTCGCGAATTCCCCTCGCGAGGTGGCCAGGCGTTGCCGCATCGTGCCCCTGGATTACCAGAGGTACGGTGTGGTACCCAAGCCGAGCGTGGATGACCGCGTGGCTTTGGGTGAGGATGCGCGGCCAGGCTCCCGTTCTGACACGTGAGTCTTGTGTTCGAACACGTTGCGTTCGGCAAATGCCGCGTTGCGTGATGCGGAGGAGAGTGGGAGAGCTTCGATTGCCGCTCTGTCCCACGTCTCCCAGCTGTTACAGAGGGTAGTAACGGCATCCGCATCGCGCCAGCCGAGCCCGGTCACAGTCCAGAGAGCCATCCAGGATGGTATCAACCTGGCTCTGGACTGCATGACTCGGGCGGTGACTAGGAGTGTCCGGGCAAGGCGCACGTTTGCCTTGGACAATCTGTGCCCATCCCAGGACCTGTACAATAGGCTACTGCGTACGCCTATGACAGGTCCTGGTCTCTTTGGAGGTGAGGGATGTAGACACCTTCAGGAGACGGTTACTCTGGTCAATAACCAGAGGGCGCTGCGCGAGGAGTTTGAAGTGCTCCGTCGGGAGCGCGTTCGCGCCGCACCCCCTGCGTATCGTCCCCTGCAGGCTCGAGGTGGAGGTGGCCAGGTCAGAGGCCAACCACCATCGCAGCGTCGGCCTCGGCCTCGTGCGATTCGGCCGGCAGTGAGGGGGGCCCAGGCTCCTCAGGCGCAGTCAGCCAGGCAGCCACCCGCGCACCGAGGATCTGGTCGTGGTAATCGTGCCTGATGGGCCGGTTACCGCGGTGAGAACCACTCCGGTGTTTCTGGCAAAGGAGACAGTGCCACTCTTGCACTCCTTATGTCCACCTCTCTCCCTAGGTGGACCGGTGGGAGGCCGGCTAGCCGACCACAAGCAAGAGTGGGAACGGTTGACTCAGGACCGTTTAGTCTTGCGATGGCTTTCAGTCGGGTATCATCCTGATTGGATGGCAGGCCCGCCATCGCGACTGTCTCTAGTGCCAATCTGGACTCCAAATCCGAGAGATCCAGAGCAAAGATTGTGTATCGAGGAGGAGATAAATTCCCTCATACTAAAAGGAGCTATTCAGCCGGCACAAAAGTGTCCGGGCTTCTATTCAACCGTGTTCTTGGTAACAAAAAACACCGGAGGGTGGAGACCAATTCTCAACCTCAAGCCGTTGAACAAGTTCATAGAGACGCCCAGTTTCAAGATGGAGACTGTGCGCTCGGTGTTGGCGGGGTTAGAGAAGGGAATGTGGACAGCTTCAATAGATTTGAAGGATGCTTATTTCCACATTCCCATAGCGAGGAGTTTCCGTCGCTTCCTGAGGTTTGCATTCCAGGGCAGACAGTGGGAATTCAGGGTGTTACCCTTCGGAATTTCCGCCGCTCCTCGGGTTTTCACCCATGTGGTTCTTGCGATCACAGCATACCTCCGCAGGAGAAGCATAGCAGTCCACACGTACATAGACGACTGGCCGTTAAAAGCACACACCCAGGAAAGTTTATCGACCAATCTGGAGATTGTTTTGAAAACGCTCACGGATTTAGGCTTGATGATAAATTTTCAAAAATCAGAGCTGACTCCATCCCAGAAGTTTGTTTACCTGGGGATGTTCTTCGATCTAGAGACAGGATATGTTTATCCTACTCAGGAGAGAGTTCAGAAACTCATCTCAGTAATTCAGTCAGTGTGCGACAGTCGTCATGTCCTGGCACGGGTTTACTTGAGAATGCTGGGGTTGATGGTTTCGTTGGAACCAGTCATTCCTCAGGCCGCCTTACGCAGGCGGCCGATCCAGCTTTTTCTCATGACACAATCGACCCAGAGTACAGGTTCACTGGACTCGAATGTGTCAGTGTTGGCGCCTCTAATTCACCACCTGCAATGGTGGTTGAAGACAGAGAATCTCCTGTTGGGGGTTTTGCTAACCCCTCCCCACCCTCAGGTGACTGTGTATACAGATGCATCGATGGAGGGTTGGGGAGCTTGCCTGGAAGAGTCCACAATATCAGGGCTGTGGGATCTGGATCAGTCAAATAACATATCAATCTACTGGAACTAAGAGCAGTAGTCCTGGGCCTGGAACATTTCTTACGGAAAGTTTAGGGCAAGATTGTTCTTATTCGTTCAGACAACTCAACTGTAGTGACTTACATAAACTGCCAGGGCGGAACGAAGTCGCCCAGTCTCTGTATGATGACATGGAGACTGCTTTGTTGGTGCCTGGATCACAGCATTACCTTGAAAGCAGTTCATATTCCGGGAAGGTTAAATCTGCTAGCAGACTCATTGAGCCGAAGGATGAGTGTTTTACCCACGGAATGGCAACTAAATCAATGTGTGGCGGATCGTCTGTTCGACCATTGGGGGAAGCCCAACATCGATTTGTTCGCAACGAAGAGGAATGCGAAGATGACGACGTACGTCTCTCCGATTCCAGATCCAAGCGCTTTCGCAACAGATGCGTTAGCTATCAGCTGGGCGGGAATGTATGCATACGCATTCCCTCCAGCAATCCTGATTCCAAAAGTTCTTCAGAAAATCCGGCAGGAGGAGTGCCAAGTGCTTCTGATCGCCCCGGATTGGCCAAGCCGATCGTGGTATACGGATCTGCTGGACCTTCTGGTCTGCAATCCGGTTCCTCTGCCTCTGATGGACGACATTATCTTCGAGGGCAAGGCCCTTCACAACAATCCGTCAATGTTCCGATTGACTGCGTGGATGTTGTCAAGGAATCTAGAATTAAGGAGGGCTTTTCTGAGCAAGCAGCCATGTTTATGGCCAAAGCCAGGAGGGGGTCAACCTCCAGAGCATATAATTATAAAATCAACAGATTTGCAGAGTGGTGCTCAAAAAGATGTATTGATCCAATGGATTCATCTATTCAGGAAGTAGCTGATTTCCTCTGTCACCTGTATGATGCCTATAGCCTCAAGCCTAACTCTATTGCTGGTTATAAGTCAGCTTTAATGTCTATTATTCCTTGCTTGGCTAAGAGGGGAAGTGATGAAGTAGGGTACATTAAATGTATTAATTAAAGGCATGGGCAATCTAAGACCAAGGAATCCCCCGGTGATTCCGTCTTGGAGTTTATCGCTAGTGCTTCAAGTACTAGGTGATAAGCCTTTTGAACCACTTAGTTCCATTTCTATGAAACTATTAACTCTTAAAACTGTATTTTTAATTGCTGCGGCCTCGGCTAGGCGTAGGAGTGAAATTCATGCCTTATCAGCCAAGGATGACCGTTTTGTGGTTACAGGGGAAGGCCTTAAGCTGCTACCTAGGATTAATTTCTTGGCTAAGAATCAGTCTTTGAAATATCCAGGTCAACCTATTGTTTTGCCAGCTTTAACTAGATATGATCCTAATTCTATAGCATGGTGTCCCGTCCGGGCACTGCTCCGGTACAAACTACGTACATCGGAGTGGCGCACCGACCAGTCAGCGTTATGGTTGTCATATATTGAACCCCATGGCAGGTCGTCGAAGGACACCATTTCCAGGTGGATTGTAGAATGTATTCAGTTTTGTCATAAATCCGCCACCGGGAAGCAGGTTGACGTGGCCAAGGCTCACAGTGTCCGCGGCGTAGTGACATCCACTGCCCTATTTAATGGGGTCCCTGTGGATGACATTATGTCGGTTGCTCAGTGGCACTGTGAGTCAAGTTTTACAGACCATTATCTCCGTGACACCTCTAATCCTCTCGCCTTGTCGATTTTGAAAAAATAACTAGGTGTACATTATTTGATGAGGTTTCCTCATTGCTTATATATTTCACAATTAATTATTGGAAACAACCACTTTTTTGGCACTGCATCAGTCTTCACCACTGGGAAGATGATGTCAGCACCCAAGTTCAACAAGGTCAGCCTTGTTCATGGGTTGTCCATTGTTGATTGTATTGTCACGTTACCCGTTGTTATTAGCATGATGATGGTTTGTGTGTTTATGTGGTTCATTATTGAGAGTATACGAAAATGGAGCTTTTTCATCTCTGTCCTGTAGTACATGGCACTTGTACGTAGAGAGCGTATGGGACATTGAGGTCATTCGAGTCTTCCTCCCAGCAAAAAAGGGGGTGGGGGGGGAGCGCATATGACATTCGGTCATCTCTCTTACATCGGTTGTGTTATCCGATGGTTGGTCAAATCCTGACTGTGTTTCACACAGTTTCAGACGTTTAAGTGCCTTGAACGCGGAAAAGCGTATAGGGAAGAGCTGGTCTTTTGACCTCGCCTCCCTCCCGCCGAATTCCCTGTCGAATTCTGGCAATATCAAAAAGTATTAGGGAGGTAAGTATACTCTTGAAGTGAAATAAACGAAATCTAGGATTTCTTTTTTCACGAGAGAGCTGATACTTACCTCCCTAGATACGGACCCGGCCTCTCCACCCCACAGAGGCTCGGTCTTCAGGCTCTTAATAGTTGCATGTGTGTCCGGCAATAAATTAGTCAGAGGAAGTGCTAGTCTGCGCATGCGCGGTGGTGGGGCTGGCATCCGCCAGACTACACTCTGACTCCCTGCTCAGTAGGGGCACCTAACTGTTTTAATCTGAGTGTTTATTGAGTGAAAGCCGATATTTAGCAATATCAAAAAGTATTAGGGAGGTAAGTATCAACTCTCTCGTGAAAAAAGAAATCCTAGATTTCGTTTATTCAATAGCATCTCATCTCAAATGTTGTATTTTACAGCTAGATTGTCACATATTCAGTAGCATCTCATCTCAAATGTTGTATTTTACAGATAGATTGTCACATATTCAATAGCATCTCATCTCAAATGTTGTATTTTACAGCTAGATTGTCACATATTCAGTAGCATCTAATCTCAAATGTTGTATTTTACAGATAGATTGTCACATATTCAATAGCATCTCATCTCAAATGTTGTATTTTACAGATAGATTGTCACATATTCAATAGCATCTCATCTCAAATGTTGTATTTTACAGCTAGATTGTCACATATTCAGTAGCATCTCATCTCAAATGCTGTATTTTACAGATAGATTGGCACATATTCAATAGCATCTCATCTCAAATGTTGTATTTTACAGCTAGATTGTCACATATTCAATAGCATCTCATCTCAAATGTTGTATTTTACAGATAGATTGTCACATATTCAATAGCATCTCAGCTCAAATGTTGTATTTTACAGATAGATTGTCACATATTCAATAGCATCTCATCTCAAATGTTGTATTTTACAGATAGATTGTCACATATTCAATAGCATCTCATCTCAAATGTTGTATTTTACAGATAGATTGTCACATATTCAATAGCATCTCATCTCCAATGTTGTATTTTACAGCTAGATTGTCACATATTCAATAGCATCTCATCTCAAATGTTGTATTTTACAGCTAGATTGTCACATATTCAATAGCATCTCATCTCAAATGTTGTATCTTACAGCTAGATTGTCACATAATCAATAGCATCTCATCTCAAATGTTGTATTTTACAGCTAGATTGTCACATATTCAATAGCATCTCATCTCAAATGTTGTATTTTACAGCTAGATTGTCACATATTCAGTAGCATCTAATCTCAAATGTTGTATTTTACAGATAGATTGTCACATATTCAATAGCATCTCATCTCAAATGTTGTATTTTACAGATAGATTGTCACATATTCAATAGCATCTCATCTCAAATGTTGTATTTTACAGCTAGATTGTCACATATTCAGTAGCATCTCATCTCAAATGCTGTATTTTACAGATAGATTGGCACATATTCAATAGCATCTCATCTCAAATGTTGTATTTTACAGCTAGATTGTCACATATTCAATAGCATCTCATCTCAAATGTTGTATTTTACAGATAGATTGTCACATATTCAATAGCATCTCAGCTCAAATGTTGTATTTTACAGATAGATTGTCACATATTCAATAGCATCTCATCTCAAATGTTGTATTTTACAGATAGATTGTCACATATTCAATAGCATCTCATCTCAAATGTTGTATTTTACAGATAGATTGTCACATATTCAATAGCATCTCATCTCCAATGTTGTATTTTACAGCTAGATTGTCACATATTCAATAGCATCTCATCTCAAATGTTGTATTTTACAGCTAGATTGTCACATATTCAATAGCATCTCATCTCAAATGTTGTATCTTACAGCTAGATTGTCACATAATCAATAGCATCTCATCTCAAATGTTGTATTTTACAGCTAGATTGTCACATATTCAATAGCATCTCATCTCAAATGTTGTATTTTACAGCTAGATTGTCACATATTCAATAGCATCTCATCTCAAATGTATTTTACAGCTAGATTGTCACATATTCAATAGCATCTCATCCCAAATGTTGTATTTTACAGATAGATTGTCACATATTCAATAGCATCTCATCTCAAATGTATTTTACAGATAGATTGTCACATTCTGTAGCATCTCATCTCAAATGTTGTATTTTACAGATAGATGGTCACATATTCAATAGCATCTCATCTCAAATGTTGTATTTTACAGATAGATTGTCACATATTCAGTAGCATCTCATCTCAAATGTTGTATTTTACAGATAGATTGTCACATATTCAATAGCATCTCATCTCAAATGTTGTATTTTACAGATAGATTGTCACATATTCAATAGCATCTCATCTCAAATGTTGTATTTTACAGCTAGATTGTCACATATTCAATAGCATCTCATCTCAAATGTTGTATTTTACAGATAGATTTTCACATATTCAATAGCATCTCATCTCAAATGTTGTATTTTACAGCTAGATTGTCACATATTCAATAGCATCTCATCTCAAATGTTGTATTTTACAGATAGATTGTCACATATTCAGTAGCATCTCATCTCAAATGTTGTATTTTACAGCTAGATTGTCACATATTCAGTAGCATCTCATCGCAAATGTTGTATTTTACAGATAGATGGTCACATATTCAGTAGCATCTCATCTCAAATGTTGTATTTTACAGCTAGATTGTCACATATTCAATAGCATCTCATCTCAAATGTTGTATTTTACAGATAGATTGTCACATATTCAATAGCATCTCATCTCAAATGTTGTATTTTACAGATAGATTGTCACATATTCAATAGCATCTCATCTCAAATGTTGTATTTTACAGCTAGATTGTCACATATTCAGTAGCATCTCATCGCAAATGTTGTATTTTACAGATAGATGGTCACATATTCAGTAGCATCTCATCTCAAATGTTGTATTTTACAGCTAGATTGTCACATATTCAATAGCATCTCATCTCAAATGTTGTATTTTACAGATAGATTGTCACATATTCAATAGCATCTCATCTCAAATGTTGTATTTTACAGATAGATTGTCACATATTCAATAGCATCTCATCTCAAATGTTGTATTTTACAGATAGATTGTCACATATTCAGTAGCATCTCATCTCAAATGTTGTATTTTACAGATAGATTGTCACATATTCAGTAGCATCTCATCTCAAATTTTGTATTTTACAGATAGATTGTCACATATTCAGTAGCATCTCATCTCAAATGTATTTTACAGATAGATTGTCACATATTCAATAGCATCTCATCTCAAATGTTGTATTTTACAGCTAGATTGTCACATATTCAATAGCATCTCATCTCAAATGTTGTATTTTACAGCTAGATTGTCACATATTCAATAGCATCTCATCTTAAATGTTGTATTTTACAGCTAGATTGTCACATATTCAATAGCATCTCATCTCAAATGTTGTACTTTACAGATAGATTGTCACATATTCAATAGCTTCTCATCTCAAATGTTGTACTTTACAGATAGATGGTCACATATTCAATAGCATTCATTTTCACAAATGTTCCTTTATTCATATCACAATATGATAATAATTTGAGATTGTGTGTGCTTCCATTTTGTGCCTTTATGTGAGTGTGCGATGCCATCTAGGCTCAGATAGAAGAAACGATTTATAATGTAAGAATTATCGTGTTGAATATTTTGAAATTAATGCCAAAATCTCCAACAGCTTATCTGTTTGGTTGCCAAGCTACATTGAGTCTGTAGTATGTCATCCCGGAGATACTGAGACACAATACAGAGGATTTTTCTTATTCATATTAGGTCATTGAACACTCGGCTATTCATTGGATCAAATTTTGTCGCCCACAATCATCTTTCTATTTGGATCTAATGATTAAATTGACCGTTGAATGTTTGCATTTTGTAGTACTTCGTGTGATTTCTGTTATTAGTCTACAGATCCAGGTGGTCCAGCAATGACCTGGGGTATGTTTGCTGTGGGCTGGTTAGAGCTGAAGGTGGAAGATAGAGCAGAAAGACTTTTCAGCAGAGGCATGCTTAATGCAAAAGGACCGTTTAAAGTAAGTTAGCATGTAAATTAATTACATGTTCACAATTAAATACAGTTAGGTCTAGTTATAGTCATCACCGACCCTTTAAGCCAATAAATAGACCTTTCCATTTTTAGCTATGCTCCGCCCATCACTAGCCAAGCTCCACCCACACATCGCCGTGTTGGGATTGATCGATCCCCGAATACCATAGCCGTCAATTTCCTGAAAACTATACAGGGAAGCTGTTGAATATTTTGTAACTAATTTGACTGGGTGCTGTTGCTGCCTATGGCAGCAACAGCGCCAAGTCAAATTAGTTTCAAAATATTCAACAGAATATTTATTAAATAGTAAAAGCAAACAATTTGTACAACAACGCATAGACCGTCTTCAAATACGCGTTCGTGAAGTACTTATCGACATCATTCATGACGTCATTCATTATGATGTCATTCTACACATCACGCAGATCATTATGGTGTCATATGATGGGTGGGTACTCTGGAAAGGTGAATTACAGATGGTTTAAAGACACCCTATCGTTGGCGCTTTCTAAGCGGGCTGGTCATGGCCAGTTTTTAATCGAAGGATCCATTTCTAGCTATGCCCTGCCCATTTCTAGCTATGCCACGCCCATTTCTAGCTAATTGCTGCCCACTTTTTGTGTGGATTTGAATACATTTTTTAACACTGAACCCTGAATTCCCAGAATCTCAAAGTATGTAACTAAGCTGTTGTATATTTTGAAACTAATTTGACTGGGAGTTGTCGCTATAGCAGCAACAACTCCCAATCAAATGAGTTTCAAAATACTCTACTGAATGTCTGTTTAATTGTAAATTCACCAGAAACATGGAATTCAGATGGTTATTGACCTATGTCATTTGATTGTGACGTCAGCTATCAAGTGGCATATTTTGATTATGATGTCAGATGCTTGAGCAAGAGTCATCGTGACAGTGACCTTGTAAAAATCTACCACAACATCTTTCCTGACCAAATTACATCCGAAATCAACATTGTTATGATTCTAACAATCTCTTAGATAATTTCCATTTGCAGGACAAGACATTATTTGTGGAAATTTACCATTGGAATTACCGGCTCGCTTATCGAACCAGTAATTTCAGTGGTAGAATTTCATAAATAATCTCTAGGTCTACACAAGGACATTTCTCAAGACCACTGGGTGGGCCAGCCTAGGCCTGAAAGGATTAATAGTCCATTTTCAGACACCTTTAAATGTGTCTATGCTCTTTACTGTTTCAGATTTGGACTGAGAATGTGGATGGTACCGGAGCCGTGAATTTCATCACTGGCATGGGAGGATACCTACAATCTCTCCTAAACGGTTACATTGGATTTCGTATCCGTGAGAAAGCATTGCACTGTGATCCTATATTGCCACCAAAAGTTACAAAATTAAAAATAACTGGAGTAAACTATCTTAGAAACAAATTGAACTTTGAAATTGATAGAAAGGTTATTAAAATAATTCTGACATCATTAGATCCGCATGCTCAACTGTTGGAGTTAGTATTACCCGATCAGCCGGAAGCAATTCCATTAGATTTAGGTATGTCTGTGACTGTTCCTAGGCGCCGAATATCCATATCTTCCCGATCAGCGAGCACAGCCCAGTGAAGTATTGTCAAGCTTTGTGTGGTGCTATTCTTGAGCTCAAGACATAGGTTATTTACTACAGGACATTTTGGGCAGATGTCAAAAGGAACACTCAAAAGTCCTGAAACAACAAATTCTATATGATGTAAGGAATATTCCATTGAATATTTTGAAACTAATGTAACTGGGAGCTGTTGCTGCCAGTGACAGCAATATAGGTAGCACCAGGATTCAGTGAAATTAGTTTTGAAATATTTAACAGCTTTCTTGTATAGGTGTCTTGAAATTGAGACACTGGGGTTTCAAGGGTTAAAAGCCTAACACATACAATACAGCTCATAAATGACTTAACATGGTCTCAAAACAAAAACAGAAACATGTTAGTTAGCAAGAAATGTTCTGTTGACTACTTTGAACATAATTGAATTGGAAGCCATTATGTTCAAAATATTCAACAGTACCTTTTACTCTGTTGTGGAAGGAACATAAGTTATTTTTTAGCTGTACTGTAAATAACCATAAATTTTGGACACCTAAATTCAATTCTCTTTCATATGATCACTGTTATACTTATTTTGGACCAATGTTGGTGAAAGCTGTGATTATACTTATTCTGGACCACATAAATGCACACTTTGGTCTACTGTGTGTAATAACAAACAGCAATATTATGAGTTAGCCCTTTAAAGGCAAACTGTGGTGAAAAATATCAAATTATTTCCTTACTGACTCCACTTGCCGGCCAAGAGAAGACAATATTTGAAAAATTACCACTGGAATGACTGGCTCCGTTATTGAGCCAGCCATCCGGTGGTAAATTTTTAAAGATAGTGTTTTCTTAGCCTACAAATGGACATTCCTCAAGACCACTGCAGAAGTCGGTTTTGGCCGGCTTTGCCATGAATGGGTTAAGAATCTACAGTCTTATAGGTTCTAAGAGACTGCAGGACTAACAGACCGCAGGACTAAGAGACCACAGGACTAAGAGACTGCAGTACTAAGAGACCGTATTACTAAGAGACCACAGTACCGAGACTGCAGTACGAAGAGACCGCAGTACTAAGACTGCACTACGAAGAGAATACAGTACCAAGAGACTGCAGTACTAAAAGACTGCACTACTAAGAGAATACAGTACTAAGAGACTGCATTACTAAGAGACTGCATTACTAAGAGACTGCAGTACTAAGAGACTGCAGTACTAAGAGAACACAGTACTAAGAGACCGCAGTACTAAGAGACCATAGTACTAAGAGACCACAGTACTGAGACTGCAGTACTAAGAGACCGCAGTACTAAAAAACTGCACTACTATGAGAATACAGTACTAAGAGACTGCATTACTAAGAGACCGCAGTACTAAGAGACTGCGGTACTAAGAGAATACAGTACTAAGAGACTGCAGTACTAAGAAACCACAGTACTAAGAGACCACAATGTAGTGCTCACTAAGATGGTGTATTAAAGCTGTCATGCCATGCTAAAAAGAGGTTATGCTAACCAATATAAATATTAATGTTATACAGATCCATGTATGGTTTACTTTCAATATGGCCTTGGTTAATACACCTCGCCTTGTTTAAAAACATATTTGCCCATTACATGCGAGCTCACCTGGTTTAAAAACATATTTGCCCAATTATCCTCTCATTTTGCGTGTTTATGTCTTTTCCTCATTTTGTTCTGGCATGTTTGCATGCATGAATCTGTTAATATGTCTGTCAGTATGTGTTTGCGTGTGTGTGTGTGCGCATATTTTGGGTGTTTGTTTGATTACTAAGCTTTTATTTACATTTTACTTAGAGTCTGTTGATGAAACTTCAATGGTAGGTTGGTGATCGGACAAGGAAAATGCAAATTTCTTTAGTTTTTAGTCCATCCATCCATCCATCCATCCATCTGTCTTGCTAACCATCTATGCATTCATATTTTGCTCACATATTTGATTACTACAGTTTCTCCTTGGATTATATTAATGAAACAAAATCTCAAAAGCAGCATGGTTGACAGGATAGATGGACTGACCAAAAAATAAAAGACTTCTCAATAGCTTCATAGCTAACAGATCCATCTATCCTGTTGACGATGCTGCTTTTAAGAATTTGTTCGAAAACTTAGTTTCTACTCGGTATGTTGATGCGGCTTCATGAGTAGTTTGATTATGTGGCTATGACTCAAGCCTATTACTTTCTAGGTCAGTCTTTCTATATATATATATATATATATATGTCATAGTAACTATGTATGCATGTCTTGGCAAGCAACCAAAATGTCTACTGTTGGTGTGTGTAGGTGTGGTGGGGATGGAGCGGGGTCATGTTATTTTGCCTAGTTTAATCAACAAATCTTGCTGTGAGGATTATGTGTGTAAACTGAGTAGTTCCATTTGTTGAGCAAATGATCCCGCCAGACATTAGAAGTTGCTAGCCAGGCCATTGTGCTTATTTTGAATTTGTTATTACCATAACCCTTTAAGTCTTGAATTTGTTCAAGAAAATTTCAATTTTTTTAAAGAAAATGTCAATTTGCAGACAAAGCGAAGACTATTTTTTTTAATTTTACCACTGGAATGACTGGCTCGGATAACCGAGCCAGTCATTCCAGTGGTAAAAATTTTAAAAAATAGCCTTCTCTTGGTCTGCAAACGGACATTTCTCAAGACCACCGCAGAAGCCGTTTTCGGCTGATATGAGTGTTAAAGGGTTAAATCCTAATGGTGCCTTCATAAAACCAGACATTCATTGATCTCATTGTTGCAGATATTGGTTAGTATTTATTATTTCAACATGGCATGTCAGCTTTAACTCTTTAACCATCAAATTTGTTCTATAAAATTTAATTGTTTTCGTAGAAAATCTCAATTTGCGGACCAGTGTTAAATTTTCCAAAATAGTTTTCTCTTGGTCTGCAAATAGACATTTCTCAAAACCGCTGCAGAAGCAATCCTGTGGCCAGCTTGGGGTGTTTAAAGTGTTAAATCAAACTTGGCAGTACTTAGTGTAAATTACCCTGTGATGACATTCCATGTTAAAGAAATGAGCATTGTTTTTGTATTACCTGAACTTCACTTTTATGTCATGTATTTCATATTTAAAATAAAATATATATTTTGAAGATTTTATTACTGGATTAGAGAATTTTGTAATAACGCATGTTGCTTGCCACAGTTAGATGCTATTTATACTTCATGATAACCGTTTAACACTCATATCAGCCAAAAATGGCCTCTGCAGTTGTCTTGAGAAATGTCCGTTTGGAGACCAAGAGAAGACTATTTTTGAAAATTTACCACTGGAATGACTGGCTCGATAACCGAGCCAGTCATTCCAGTGTTAAATTTTCAAAAATAGTCTTCTCTTGGTCTGCAAATTGACATTTTATATGAGAAAATTTAAATTCTTTTTGAACGGATTCAAGGGTTAAAGGGTTAACCCTTTATTCATCAAATTTGTTCTCATATAAAATGTCCATTTGCAGGCCAGGAGACTATTTTTAAAAATTGACCACCGGACTGACTGGCTTGATTATCATCTCATGGTCTGCATATGGACATTTCTCGAGACATGTCTTTTGGCTTGAGTGTTAAGGCTTAATATAATAGCGTGAATATTTTTCTCATGTCTCTTGAAGATGTAACAGACATCCCTGGCATTTTGACTCTTCATGGCAGTTGTTAGACTGGGCTAGCGTTACAATGCCATGACCCTGATAACGCTGGTTACTGGGCTGGCCTTGATGGTTCAGTGCTGGCCCAGTAACTTGAATTGTCAGGGGACATGAGTTACACGAGTTACATGAGTTGCGCTCCTTCTGTATTGTGGTTTGCATCGGATAGTCAATGTTAGATGGTGTAGCTGATTATGAATTTAGAGTTGAATCATATTTTTTTTTACTTTTGGGAAACCATGTGAGATTTTGTGTATAGATCATGATTATTCGATGTGTCATGACCAGGCATATAACATTGGCCATTAAAATTACAACATTCAAGGCAATAAAAATGTGAACTTGATAACTATGTATATTTTGGCAGCTGGAATGCAGAAGATAATTACTGATCATGTAATGTTTATGTTAAATTCCAGTCTAGCTGCATCTATTATTTGCACATTGTAATAATTTAAGTGGTTACCAAATTTTTTCCCGGGAAAATCCAATTATTAGTATTACAAATAATTTGTCAAAGAAAATTGATAAATCTGTATTAATTCCTTGTCTGTTTTGATCCTGCTATGTCAGTCAGTCGTAAGTGTCATTTCTTCTTTAGTTACACCTTTAGTGGTCAAGCCGGCCAAAACTGGCCTCTGCTCTGGTCTTGTGGAATGTCCATTTACAGGCCAAGAGATTACAATTTTTTTAATTTACCACTGGAATGACCGGCTCAATAAGCGAGCCAGTCATTCCAGTGATAAGTTTGTTTTAAATTTGTATTCGTTGTGACGACCTGTAAATGGACATTCAATAGGCAGATATTTAGATTTTCTTGACCAAATTTGACCATTAAAGGGTCAAGTGGTCGATGTTTACTATCAGATAATCAGCTTGTCTTTGATTGCATAGCATTCATTAACCCATTATATATCATTCATATCACACCAGTGTAATAACGTCACGCCCTAGTGCTGCATGTCATGAGCAATATTGCGCTACTCAATATGACGCCTAGCAGCTGTGTTGTAACAATACCGCTTGTAGCATTATTCTACTACTGTTCAAATGCTGTGGAATGAAACATTTTGATTAATTTTTAAGAAGCTCGCAAATTTTAAAAAGATCAATTAAAAATAATTTAATTTGGGATCTCACTATCATTGCCATTTCATATCAAATTTTTTAAATTATAAAATGCTTATGGAAAATCACCTTGTAGTGTAGATGTAAAAATTTATCAATTTATAAATATGCTACGTAGGCAAACATATTGAAGAACTTATGCATATGTTTACTCCTCAAAATCTATCTGTTGAAGAACGGGCTAACAGGGGACGGTGTGCTTTTATTGGAGAATTTCCTCCCAGTACAGACAATAGGTTCAAATAATATGCCGATGACCAACAAAATCTATAATGATGTTTTCACTTCTAGTTGGTTAAAGTGGCCATTCAAACAAACAAATACATCACAATCATTTTAAGAAATATGTTTTTTCACACTCAGATTTATGTTACCTTCATTATACGCAAGGAGAATATAAATTGAGCATTTTCTACAGTCCAATTATTTTCAAAATATTTACCATTCATTAAATTTCGGATTTAGCAGTGACATACAATTTGTACACGAGAATAGCATAAGAAGAAAGTAAATTATAGATTTTCCAGTCAAATTGGCGTCAAAATATTCAACAGTTTTTAAATTGCGAATTATTAATGACATACAGTCGTACACTTGAACACGCCACAAGGACAAAGTAGGTTGAAAATGATCACAAGTCAAATTATTTTCAAAATATTCAACAATCATTAAACTGCAAATTTACCAATGACATACAATTCATTCACTTGAAAATACCACTAGAAAGTAAATCGATCAATTAGTCTCAAATATTCAACAGTCATTAAGCTGCAGAATTTATTTACAATACAATTCGTACACCTGAAAATGGTACTAGGAGAAAGTAAACAGTCAAACTAGTTTCAAAATATTCAACAGTTATCAAATTGTGACTATCAATTGTATAAAATTCGTACACATGCTATAAAGAGAATTGAGCATTTTCGCCGGCTGATCAAGGGAGGGGTTGGGAGTCTTTAGGGGCGATTAGTATTCATATGTGAGCTGGTGGGTTGTTAAAGGTAAATTATCAATGTACTTTAAATCATAGATTATTACTAAACATCTGTATTAACTATCGTATGTTTTTTCCATGAATATATATATATATATATATATATATATATATATATATATATATATATGTATGTATATGTATATATATATTTATATATATATATATATACATTTGAGTTGTTACACTTAAGGGCCTATGACCCATTGTAGCAAATAAATATCTATCTATGTCAATGATGACCTTTGATCCTTTAACCCTCGAATTTGATCAAGAAAATTTTAATTTTCTCAGAAAATGTCTAATTTAAAGAGCGAAAGAAGAGTATTTTTTTTAATTTCCCACTGGAATGGCTAGCTCGATAACAGATTTAAATCTTCAAAAATACTCTTCTCTTGGTCTGCAAATGGACATTTCCCATGACCATTGCAGAAGCCGTTTTTGGCTGATATGAGTTAAAGGGTTACTCTGCAGTGGTCTTGAGAAATATCTGTTGGCAGGCCAAAAAGGTTTTTTTGGGAAATTACACTGGTAAATGTAGAAAGTGTAGTCTCTCATTCACTTATCAAAAATGTAAATTTTCTTGATAGATCTTGATCATTCAAAGGTTAATAGATATAGGTAGTGTTTTGAATGCTTTGAGGCGCTGTTCACACAAGAGGAGTTAAAGATTATATTAACCCTTTAACCCTCATAACAGCGAAAAAACTACTTCTGCGGTGGTCTTGAGAAATGTCCATTAGCAGACCAAGAGAAGAGCATTTTTGAAATTTTACCACTGGAATGACTGGCTCGCTAACAGATAACTGAGCCAGTCAATCCAGTAGTACATTTTCTAAATTACTCTTCTCTTGGTCTGCAAATGGACATTTTCTATGGGAAAATTGAAATTTTCTTGAACTAATTCGAGGAATAAAGGGTTAAAAGAAATCGTATACCTTGTAAGATTTCTATCCACTTTAATTTTAACGCCCTAGATGTGCACACTACAGCAATGAATGTTTTCTAGTCAATGCATTACCCCATAATGCTAAAGGTGTGTCTCTGCCAGGAGACTAAATAGCCATATTGGATATTTAGCTGTAAAGGTGTGTCTCTGCCAGGAGACTAAATAGCCATATTGGATATTTAGCTGTAAACGTGTGTCTCTGCCAGGAGACTAAATAGCCATATTGGATATTTAGCTGTAAACGTGTGTCTCTGCCAGGAGACTAAATAGCCATATTGGATATTTAGCTGTAAAGGTGTGTCTCTGCCAGGAGACTAAATAGCCATATTGGATATTTAGCTGTAAACGTGTGTCTCTGCCAGGAGACTAAATAGCCATATTGGATATTTAGCTGTAAACGTGTGTCTCTGCCAGGAGACTAAATAGCCATATTGGATATTTAGCTGTAAAGGTGTGTCTCTGCCAGGAGACTAAATAGCCATATTGGATATTTAGCTGTAAACGTGTGTCTCTGCCAGGAGACTAAATAGCCATATTGGATATTTAGCTGAAAACGTGTCTCTGCCAGGAGACTAAATAGCCATATTGGATATTTAGCTGTAAACGTGTGTCTCTGCCAGGAGACTAAATAGCCATATTGGATATTTAGCTGTAAAGGTGTGTCTCTGCCAGGAGACTAAATAGCCATATTGGATATTTAGCTGTAAAGGTGTGTCTCTGCCAGGAGACTAAATAGCCATATTGGATATTTAGCTGTAAAGGTGTATCTCTGCCAGGAGACTAAACAGCCATATTGGATATTTAGCTGTAAACGTGTGTCTCTTCCAGGAGACTAAATAGCCATATTGGATATTTAGGTGTAAAGGTGTGTCTCTGCCAGATGACTAAATAGCCATATTGGAGTCTGAATTTAACTGACTTTCAAATCAGATTAATTGATAAGCTGCTTGTTGAGGTGGAGAAGATTGAGCGATTCAGTCACCTGCTATTTAGGAATCTGTGCTGCCTTTAAAAGCACATTTTAAACTTTCAGAAATTTCATCTGCGCCAGACCCTAAACCATGTCTCTTTAAGAGAGCCTGATTGCTCAATTTCTCTGGTGGTAATCTTGGATGACTGAGTTCGCAACAATGCCTTCTACAGAACTAGTGACGAGATTGGGCCAAAACCTAGCAAATATAATTATGGTTATCCAATGTCAATACTTTACAGATTTGTTTTATGCCATCATTGCATCGACTCCATCGTAATGAAAATGATTTTCAAATTATTTACATATTTTTAATGTGGGTTGGACTTATTTTATTTGTGTGTGATTTGCCCCCTTTTCAATAATTATAAGAAATTTTAGAGTTTCTCAGTAGACATTTGATTCATCAATGGGGTATCCTATTTTAAGAAATCCTTATTTCGTGACACTGCCACACATGATGTGTGACATGCAGAATAACTAACGGTCTCGATGCATGGAACGCAGTCCATTTAGTGCTGTCAAATTCTTCGGGGTTTTTTCATCTTCATGTTTCATACAGAAATGTTTATATTTTGAGCATAAATTTTCATGTTTCATGGTTATGATATAAATACAGATGTTGCAAGTAAACAATACATTGAGCCGCTTGTTTATATACATGTACATAAATCTGTATTGCATTACCAATACCTGCCTCTCATTGTCAACTCGCCAGCTATGTATTTCTCTGCAGGCGTGTTGCGCGACCGTTAAACATGCGTGCATGAATAAAATTGTAAACCAGTCGAATATGTATTTCTCTACAGCACATGATGCATGCTCTGTGGTGCACACACGCACACAGTTTTATCAGTATTATTAACTCACCTGGCCTGAAAGGCCAAGTGAGCTTATGCCGGGGCGACCGTCCGTCGTGTGTCCATCCGTCGTGTGTCCGTCCGTCCGTCAACTTTTCCTTTAAACGACTTCTCAAGAACCACTGGACCGATTTCAATTATATTTGACAGGAAGCATCCTTATGGCATAGGGATCCAAGTTTGTTCAACTGGAACCAATTGGCCAATTTGGCCAGTGGCCATCTTGGATTTTGGCCGATTTTAGGAAACGTCTTTAAAAATCTTCTCCGAAACCACTTGAGGAATCGATTCAAAACTCATGAAATATCATCTACGGAAAGAGGTAAGCCAAGTTTGTTCAAGAAGACGTGATTGACCAAATGGTTCGGTGGCCATCTTGGATGACTTAGTTTTCCCAAAAACGACTTCTTCTCCATAACCGCTGAAGGGATCAGGCAGAAATTTGATAGATATGATCAGGGACTGAGGGCCATTAAGTTTGTTCAAGGGAAGTTGCTCCGTCAAAAAACATGGCCAGCGTGGGCCAATTAAAATGTAGCGTGTTTGGTGGCCATATTGGATTTTTTTATTTGATAGATTTTGAAGCCGAAATTGGTTCTCTATATATGGTTTTGGGCATTCTGAGCTCAAATTTGCCATTTTCGAAACTGTCGGATAAACGGTTTGGTGGCCATCTTGGACTATTTTCCTGCCAAAGGCGCCCATACTAAAGCAATGGGAAATTTAAAATGTCATCTTCTGGAGAACTACTAGGCCGATTTCAATTATATTTGGCAGGAAGCATTCCTAGGGCATAGGTATCCACGTTTGTTCAAATGAAGCCGATCGGCTAATTTGGCCTGCAGCCATCTTGGATTTCGGCCGATTTTAGGAAATGTCTTAAAGTTTTCTTCTCCGAAATTGCTTGGGGAATCGATTCAAAACTTATGAAACCTCATCTAGGGAAAGATGTAAGCCAAGTTTGCTGAACATGACTTGATTGACAGAATGGTTTGGCGGCCATCTTGGATGACCTATTTTTCCCGAAAACAACCTCAGAACCGCTGAAGGGATCAGGCCGAAATTTGGGAGATATGATCAGGGACTGAGAGCCATTAAAGTTTGTTCAAGGGAAGTTACTTCGTCAAAAAACATGGCTGCCGTGGGCCAATCAAAATGTAGCCTGTTTGGTGGCCATATTGGATTTTTTTATTTGATGGATTTTGAGGCCAAAATTGGTTCAATATATGTTTTTGGGTATTCTGAGCTTAAATTTGCAATTTTTGAAATTGTCGGATAAACAGTTTGATGGCCATCTTGGATAATTCTCTCGTCAAAAGCTCCCATGCTAAAGCAATGGGAAATTTAAAATGTTTTATCGAGAACTGCTAGGCCGATTTCAATTAAGTTTGGCAGGAAGCATCCTTAGGGCATAGGGATCGAAGTTTGTTCAAATGAAGCCGATCTGCCAATTTGCCCGGTGGCCATTTTGGATTTTGGCTGATTTTAGGAAATGTCTTTGAAAATCTTCTCCGAAACTGCTTGGGAAATCTTCATCTAGGCCAAGAGGTAAGCCAAGTTTCTTCAAGAGGACTTGATTGACCAAATAGTTCGGCGACCAACAGAAAACGACTCCTCCAGAACCGCTGAAGGGATCAGGCCGAAATTTGGGCGGTATGATTAAGGACTAAGGCCCATTAAAGTTTGTTCAAGGGAAGTTGATCCGTCAAAAAAACCCTGGCCGCCATGGGCCAATCAAAATGTAGCATGTTTGCCGGCCAAATTGCACTTGCAAAAATGTCCACAAACTCATTTAAATGACTACTAAACCACCCACCAACAATTTTGACAAAAATTGATGTTGCTCCAGGTGAGCGACACAGCCCCCTGGGCCTCTTGTATGATTATTTTGTATTTGCTTTTGTATAACATAAAATATAATATTTGTATATTTTTGATTTCCTAAATAGTAAATTTCGCCAAAGAAGGACATTTTCTTACACTTTACAAGACAATCATAGTGACGTCATCGTGTGAATAATTGTTGCGAAATAAGGTCATGGTATGGTTAATATGTTGATCGCTGATGGCTCACAGCAGCTCATTTAGACACCATCTTATTAGTGAGATACGAGAGAAATACTCATTTGATATCCAGCTTCATATTAGGCATCAGTTTTGTCTATTATGTAAACACTTGTGGCGTAATCTGAAGCCATGTAGTTGACAATTCACGTGATGATGTCATACCGTGAGTTTTATGGGAAATTCATGACTTTAACCAAAGTTTTAAGAGTGAAAGAGTTTGTGTAAATTTGTCAAATTCTTCTTACTTAATAAAATACAATAAAAACACATTTTTATCGTTTTTATTGAAATCTAATTGTCATTTTTTTATCTCCTTTAAGGTTCATTGATGCATGCCATCACACAGGATATCCCCAAGATACACACTTCTCATGTAATGTTGATGGACATATAAGTCAGTTTGGATGCACCTCGTTGCACCATTACCCTGTATGTGACATACAATAAATTGTGCAGCCCTGTGTGACAGTATTCAAATTACTTTAATATTCCCTGAACGATGAACGGTACTTTAGCGTAACATTATTTTACCATGTAACACGACTATCACACATGTGTTTTACCAGATAGAGATATGATGAGTCTGATCATTGCACGTTTTGTTTGTCCTGAGTCAATGCAATAGAGGAAGACATTTCTAGCTAAGCCCGCCCATTTCTAGCCAAGCTTCGCCCATGCTTTGTGCATGTTGGGATTGATTTAAATACTTCAAAGCATAAATTCTCAGAATCCCAATTTCAAGGTAACTCCCGATATACAGGTAAGCTGTTGAATATTTTGAAACTTATTTAACTGGATGCTGTTGCTGCCAATGGCAGCAACAGCGCCCAATCAAATTAGTTTCAAAATATTCAACAGAATAATTATTAAATAGTAAATCTGTCAAAGACATACAATTAGTACACTTGACAGACCTAAGTATTCATGACTGAGTTAGATACTTCATTCATTGTGACCCTAGCCTCCATGTGATGTAATTGATTATGACATCATGTACTTGAGTGAAATATCGGATCATTTCATAAATTATTAGCTCCCCTGGCCGGAAGGGCCAAGTACGCTTATGCCATGGCAGCCACCTGTTGTTTGTTCATCTGTCCGTTCATCAAATTGCCTCTCTTATACTTTGATCGATTTCAAACAAATGTAGCTGGAATGATCCTATCTATTGTGGTAGGCTCCAGAACACATGCTCAGAATTTTGATTGGTAATTTCTTTTGAGTGAAACTTAGATTTTATGCAAAATTTACCAGAAATTATCAAAACTCATCTCCTCCGCCGCCTGATGGCTTTCAACCAAATTTGGCTAGAAGGACCAGATGGTGGCAGACTCCAGAACATCTAATCCAAATTTTGATTGGTCAATTTTTGTGGTGAAAATCTTAAATTTTATGGAAAATATACCGGAAATTGTCAAAGTGCATTTCCTCCTTAACCACTATAAGGACTTCAACATTTGGCTGTAATGATTCTATGGTGCTAGGCTCCAGAAGTTCTACTCAGAATTTTGATTGACCAATTTTTCTTTGGGTGAAAATCTTAGATTTTTTGAAAAATGTACTAAAAATGTCAAAATTCATCTCCTCCTTAGCCGCTTGATGCGTTGCATGTGAATTTGGCTAGAAAGACCCCATGGTGATAGTTTCTGTAACTACAATACAGAATTTTCATTTGTCAAATTTTCCAGTCACTTGGATTTTCATAACTTCCAGAAATCCTTTAGGTAGTGAATCGGAACGGCTTTAAATGTGTTCTCAAGAACCACCTGGTGATTTTCAACAGGAGTTGTGTGTATGAATCCTGTGGTAATTGGTTTCAGAACTTCCCTTCAAAATTTTGATTGGGCAATTTTTCCAGTGGCCATCTTGCTCGAAAGTGACATCTCAGGAACTGCTGTATGGATCAGGCTGAAACCCATTAGATTTAATTTCATCAATAACTAATGGCGATTAAAATTTGTTCAAGAGAACTTGATCCTTGATAAAATATGATTGCCATGTACCATGTGACCATGTGTGATCTTGCAAAAAGTAGATCAACATGACCTATTTTCACTGTTCTTTGAACATCAAAGGAAAATAATTTCATGGCTGTAATTTAGCCATTTAATATGGTCAAGGTAATCAAAATTTTTATCCCTTCATTCTTCAAAGAAAAGTGGTGTTTATACTATCCCTCCCATGCATGTGTGTGTGTGTGCGTGCGTGCGTGCATGTGTGTGTAGTGGAAGGGTCAAAAGGTCAAAGTGGTGAACATGCAGAAATTGAGTTTAATGCAACGTCTGTGAAACCATTGAATGGAATTCAACCAAATTTGGCTTGTGATTTATGCACACAATCGCAGAGTGCAAGGGAATATGCTTGTAACGCAACTCCTCAGAAACTGTCAGATGGAATTCAATCAAGTTTGGTATGCAAGTTACCCATATGATTGTGGCGTGTAAGAGGACATATACATCTGGCTCCGTCCCCATAGTGGCACTGGTCGTCAAAAGGTCAAAGCGGTGAACTTGGGGATTTGCGATGGCGCTCCATCGACCGTTCAATCTAGTTGCTTAATAAATGTCCATTTGCATGCCATGAGGGACTTTTTTAAATTTTAGCACTGGAATTTTGATTGTTATCAGATACTTGAGTGACAGATCTGATCGCTCTATAGAGATAGAGAAACCAAGAATTGCTCTCTGTACGCGTGTGAGGGAGGGTGGGATTGGGTGCATGTGTGAGGGAGGGACTGGGATTGGGTACATGTGTGCATGAGGGACGGTGTGATTGGTTGCATGTGTGTGTGTGTGTGTGTGTGTGTGATTTATGCACCGTGAGGGAGGGAGTGGGTGAGTGAGAGTGATAGCATGCATTCGTGTGGTCAACACGTACCTGAATGAATTGTAATGCATCTAAAATGCGAATTTATTCTTCAGGAGCATTGCCAGAGGTTGGGTGTGGGAGGGGGGGGGGGGGGTCGAATGAACCCACCCACACAACCAGAGTTACGCCATTTCTCCATACACATCTTAAGCAGGAACTCTCATCATTTTCTAATCATATAAAATGTTAACGCTTTCAACACCAGAGACAAATTACAACATCATCCTTACCATTTGAGAAATTTTCTGTTAATATTTTAAAATAGTTTGACTGAACAGCATTGTTATGACAGCAACGGTTGTCTGCCATTTCAAAATAATCAACAGCTTATTAAGTTGCGATAGATGTATTTCATTGAGGTTTAACCCGCTCTCTAAATGCCGGGTTCAAATCAGGCAATGAAAGCTCATACATGTAGTTGCCCTATAATAAATCAGTTACAATTCATAGAATAATTACACAGGTGCATAGAGTGATTAATTTCCCCTCCCCAAGCCCTGCCCCACTCGACACCACCCTGCTCCACCAACCCAATCACCCAGGGTGTTGGTCTAGAAGGTAGCGTACACAGCTATGTAGTGGGACATCCCCCCCCCCTCCCCTCACACTACCCCGCTGCCCAATCACCCGGGGTGTTCATAATTAGAATTATTCGATGCCATTTCATTCTTCAGAGTTACATAATTCTTCTTTTTTGTCTTAAATCTCGTTTCGAAAAAAAAACGGAGGGGATATTGCAATTGCATTCATCCGCCTGTTTTGTTCTCCATAGATTTTCCAAAAATCTTTCAAATATATTGAGTAGAATTCAATTAAATATGGTATGTGATTTAGCGTTATGATTGCGGACTACAAGACATTTTCATTAGGCGCAACCGCCGTGGTGGGGTTGGGGAGGGTGAGGGTGGGGACAGAATGTCAGAGTTGGCGGAATTTAACCAAATTAGTTACCCATATCATTTCGGATTGCGAGACAATGCCATTGGATCACACCCTCATAGCCAGGCCAATGCTGTAACACTCTCTTTGCGGTGATGAAAGCAGACACGAATGTAGTAGAGAATTGGAAAATTTGTGATGTAGATTTATAACGCAAAGTACTTCCAACATAAATATATCATGTCTCCACCATGCCGCCACCCTACCATACCCACCCACCCGTCTCATATTGCAGATCATTGCAATAGATATCAAAGTAAAATTAAATTGGTACACTATAAGCTGTTTCATATTTTGAAGCAAAATGACTAGAAGCCATCCTATACGAAAACTTGTTGACAGCATACATTTTCTCTGTTGTCAATAAGGGTTCATACTACGTTTCTAGGGTGCAAAGAATTAATTTAATTGCGTTTGTTGTTTATGTTTCAAGGTCTTTGCAAAGGGCGCCTGTAGACCGCATCGTTACAATCAGAATTTTTTATAATTAGCAATTTATCTCAAGAGGTGTTTTCCTCTGATAACATCATGGTAGGTCTACAAAATATCTAAATAAAATCGTTCATAGTAGATCAAATTAGTCGGTTACAAATATTCTCTCCAGAATGGCGTCCAGCCCTTCCAGAACAGATGAGAGGTGAGGGTCAGCCTACAATGCTAAATGTCATCTAAATCATAGACAGACTTCAAACAAGTTCATGATGCCATTTATCAATCAGAATGCCTGCGATGGCTTCTCAGATCTAATTTTCAAAATCTGCGGCAGACTTCGGGCTACCCCACCCGTCTGTGGTAGGGGTAAACACTTTCCAGGCCCTCCCCAAATGAGTTTCCACTTTCCATAAATACGAACCTCCCCATTGCCCATGCTGACAATACGCGTGTGCCCTTAGAGCGGATCTGTGAGGGGCAGGATGGTGGTGGGGGTTGTCCTGGTTGAAGCTGCTTCAAATGTGTTATTTAGATCAGAATTCTTATTATGATCGGCCATGCTCGAGCATAACACATGAATAGCATGTGTCGACACAGACATGGAATTATCCAACGTGTGGTATTAAAGATAGAAATTACAATTCAAAGTCTGTAATGGATTACTGAGAGAACACGTATAAAGCTGGATAGATTGGGCAGTATTCACATTAATGAAGTCTATGACAATCTATTCTATTTTGAGAAATGTTTAATTTTAATAAATTATATAAAAACAAGTTTAGCCTACATGTAGTACATTCTTCATGCTTTCCATAAATGGAACACAGTTTATAAATATTCAGCCAGATATTTAGAACTGGTTAAGTAGACAGAGACACAAAGCTTTACATTATCTTAAAGATCAGGGACAGGTTTGTGGTGATAGTTGATTGTTTGCTTTCTTGCTGTCTTGCAACAATAAACAGCTGAATTATATTGATATAATCATGCATCACCACTATTGGCAATAAAGTAGTAGTTAATAACACCGGCATCGACATTGTATAGAACATTGTACCTTAGTAGTGAGTGACATTTATGACAACAAAATGTACTGAATAACGTCAGTGTCCGTATCAATGCACTGGAGTTACAATAATCTTGTAAGCAATAATAACACAAATGACCAAGTAACGCCCAGCTGCACGAGATACCATCCTACCAGTCACTCATACTATTACCAGAAAGGGGTGACTAGCAAACTGCTTGTCCATAATTATTTGTCAGATTCAGGCCAGGGCTTACCTGCCTGAAGCTGAAAGCATGAACTGTAAAGTTTATCACGCCGGTCAGCCCCGGCCTGAAACTGAAAGCATTCTTTGACAAACTTTACAGTTAACGCTTTCAGCTTCAGGCCAGGACTGACCGGCATGGCAACCTTCACAGCTAATGCTTTCAGCTTCAGGCCAGGACTGACCGGCGTGGCAAACTTTACAGCTAATGCTTTCAGCTTCAGGCCAGGACTGACCGGCGTGGCAAACTTTACAGCCAATGCTTTCAGCTTCAGGCCAGGACTGACCGGCGTGGCAAACTACAGTTAATGCTTTCAGCTTCAGGCCAGGACTGACCGGCGTGACAAGCTTTACAGGTAATGCTTTCAGCTTCAGGCCAGGACTGACCGGCGTGGCAAACTACAGTTAATGCTTTCAGCTTCAGGCCAGGACTGACCGGCGTGACAAGCTTCACAGCTAATGCTTTCAGCTTCAGGCCAGGACTGACCGGCGTGGCAAACTTTACAGCCAATGCTTTCAGCTTCAGGCCAGGACTGACCGGCGTGGCAAACTACAGTTAATGCTTTCAGCTTCAGGCCAGGACTGACCGGCGTGACAAGCTTTACAGGTAATGCTTTCAGCTTCAGGCCAGGACTGACCGGCGTGGCAAACCTTACAGTTAATGCGTTCAGTTTCAGGCCAGGATTGACCAGCGTCACAAACTTTACAGTTAACGCTTTCAGTTTCAGGCCAGGACTGACCGGCGTCACAAACTTTACAGTTAATGCATTCAGTTTCAGGCCAGGACTGACCGGCGTGACAAGCTTTACAGGTAACGCTTTCAGCTTCAGTCCAGGACTGACCGGCATCACAAACTTTACAGTTAACGCTTTCAGTTTCAGGCCAGGACTGACCGGCGTCACAAACTTTACAGTTAATGCGTTCAGTTTCAGGCCAGGACTGACCGGCGTGGCAAACTTTACAGTTAATGCTTTCAGCTTCAGGCCAGGACTGACCAGCATGACAAGCTTTACAGGTAACGCTTTCAGCTTCAGGCCAGGACTGACCGGCGTGACAAACTTTACAGTTAACGCCTTCAACTTCAGGTCAGGACTGATCGGCGTGACAAACTACATTTAACGCTTTCAGCTTCAGGCCAGGACTGACCGGCGTGACAAGCTTTACAGGTAACGCTTTCAGTTTCAGGCCAGGACTGACCGGCGTCACAAACTTTACAGTTAATGCGTTCAGTTTCAGGCCAGGACTGACCGGCGTGGCAAACTTTACAGCCAATGCTTTCAGCTTCAGGCCAGGACTGACCGGCGTGGCAAACTTTACAGTTAATGCTTTCAGCTTCAGGCCAGGATTGACCGGCGTGGCAAACTTTACAGCCAATGCTTTCAGCTTCAGGCCAGGACTGACCGGCGTGGCAAACTTTACAGTTAATGCTTTCAGCTTCAGGCCAGGACTGACCAGCATGACAAGCTTTACAGGTAACGCTTTCAGTTTCAGGCCAGGACTAACCGGCGTGGCAAACCTTATAGTTAATGCGTTCAGTTTCAGGCCAGGATTGACCGGCGTCACAAACTTTACAGTTAATGCTGTCAGTTTCAGGCCAGGACTGACCGGCGTCACAAACTTTACAGTTAATGCGTTCAGTTTCAGGCCAGGACTGACCGGCGTGGCAAACTTTACAGCCAATGCTTTCAGCTTCAGGCCAGGACTGACCGGCGTGGCAAACTTTACAGTTAATGCTTTCAGCTTCAGGCCAGGACTGACCAGCATGACAAGCTTTACAGGTAACGCTTTCAGTTTCAGGCCAGGACTAACCGGCGTGGCAAACCTTATAGTTAATGCGTTCAGTTTCAGGCCAGGATTGACCGGCGTCACAAACTTTACAGTTAACGCTGTCAGTTTCAGGCCAGGACTGACCGGCGTCACAAACTTTACAGTTAATGCGTTCAGTTTCAGGCCAGGACTGACCGGCGTGGCAAACTTTACAGCCAATGCTTTCAGCTTCAGGCCAGGACTGACCGGCGTGGCAAACTTTACAGTTAATGCTTTCAGCTTCAGGCCAGGACTGACCAGCATGACAAGCTTTACAGGTAACGCTTTCAGCTTCAGGCCAGGACTGACCGGCGTGACAAACTTTACAGTTAACGCCTTCAACTTCAGGTCAGGACTGATCGGCGTGACAAACTACATTTAACGCTTTCAGCTTCAGGCCAGGACTGACCGGCGTGACAAACTTTACAGTTAACGCCTTCAACTTCAGGCCAGGACTGATCGACATGACAAACTACGTTTAACGCTTTCAGCTTCAGGCCAGGACTGACCGGCATGACAAGCTTTACAGGTAACGCTTTCAGTTTCAGGCCAGGACTAACCGGCGTGGCAAACCTTATAGTTAATGCGTTCAGTTTCAGGCCAGGATTGACCGGCCTCACAAACTTTACAGTTAACGCTCTCAGTTTCAGGCCAGGACTGACCGGCGTCACAAACTTTACAGTTAATGCGTTCAGTTTCAGGCCAGGACTGACCGGCGTCACAAACTTTACAGTTAATGCGTTCAGTTTCAGGCCAGGAGCGACACATTCTTTATGATGTATGGAATATTATGTTGAATATTTAGAAATTATTTTGAGTGGAAGCAACAGCCTTGCGTTCAGTAGGGAAATCGTGTTAAAACATTTTGCTAAATCTGCGAACTATGACAATCTGCCTGTTTTCAGATTAATTGCGTCGGATAATATACAAACTGAAACAGCTGATTCTGCACGCGCAGAGCACTCTGGGAAGTTTTCCCTATTGAACGCAAGGCTGGTTCCTGTAGAATCAGTTATTCAACCGTTTTCTGTATAGGTGTGATAAAATTAATGCACCATAATTTCAAGGGTTAAACGATAAATCCTGTCTGCAATAGTTACAGTAGATGTGGTTAAAGAGGGCCACTAATGATAGGTGACTAATTAGCTTTCAACTTTGTCCAAGAACATTTCAATTTTCTCATAGACAATGCCCATTTGCAGACCAAAGAAAATACTATTTTTGAAATTTTATCACGATTGGCTGGCACGCTTATTGAGCGTGTCGTTCCAATGATACATTTTCAGAAATAAATTTCTCTTGGTTTGCGGTTTTTTGGCCTATTGAAGTGTTGAAGGAGTAAAGCAGATCACTTAGGAACAACAAGAGGGTGGCTCTTAATGATCAGTGGTGTTATGACCACCAGTTTCTTTAGAAACGCCATCCTGTGCGATTGTGCCACCACTCACCCACCCCACCCCAACCACCCAAGCAAGTCATAGGTATAGGCAAGTTTGACTGTTATTTATAAATGTGTATTGTAGTCGTGTATTATTTTTTAGTCTTTGTCAGATTTTGGTTCTCCTACAAATGCTTTGTTCTCGATGCCACTCGGGTTACTTTCATACGTCTTTGTACCAGTTTCTTCCTGTAGTCTGTAATCTTCTACCGATTCTCCATCTATATTATCTTCTGCGAGTTCAATAAATGAACCTGCAGATCTGGGAGGCTTGTAAAGACATAAGGCTAATGAATAAAACAGGCTGGTGAGAATTTTAAGGGAAAATGCTAACAGAAACATGTTTCTGGATAACTTGAATCGGTCGTAAATCCAACAGATTTGTGCTCCATCGCATGATGACATTGGTAACTTGCAGGCAGAGTCCAAAACCAAGCCAAACACTATTGGACCAGGTACTGTGCCTGGAATGAGAATACACATTTACCTGCATTTTTCTTCTATAGTATCCGTTTTCTTGCCTTTCCTCTATCTTTAAACAGAATATGTTTAACACAATTTCATTAGTCAAATATTCTCAATGAAAATAACTGATCACCGTACTGGAAGAATACTGACCACCGTACTGGAGGAACCTGATCTGTCACTCAAGTATACGATGTTATAATCAATTACGCACCTGTAGGCTGACGTCACAATCTTTATGACTTATTATGACTCAGTCATGAAAGTTGAAAAGTCTATCAAGTGTACGAATTGTATGTCTTTGATGAATTTACAAGTTAATAAAAATTCTGTTGAATATTTTGAAAATAGCTTGACTTATCAGCAACAGTCCCCCGCCCCCGATCAAATTAGTTTCAACGTATTCATTCAACAGCTTACTGTTTAGTTACCTTGACATTATGATTATGTGAATTCATGGTTTACAGTATATAAATGCATCGCAACATGTGCTAAACATGGGCGGAGCTTAGCTAGCAATGGATCCGTCTATTATGATGAAGGTCTTCTTAAACCTAAAACGACATCTCTTATATAAGTACGGCACTGTACTGAGAAAAAACTGCTATTCAACTCCATCCATGTGGCAAGTATGGGCTATAAAGTAGACTTGATAACTTATACCATGAGGGAGATCTGAAACTAATTTGACTAGCAAGCACGTTACTATAAGATGGCATTAAACTTGTCGCTGTATTAGGATATAACCTTTATACTATATGATGTTATTTATTTCTCCAGTTTAGATGTGCTAATACAGTTCTAATGGATCTTTCCAGTTTTAGCTATACCCCATCCGTCTCTATCTAAGCTCCACCCACACCTCGTCCCTGTTAGGATCGATCGATCCCAGAACTCCCTGACTATCAATTTCCAGAAAACTATACAGCTAGCGTCCAATCAAATTAGTTTTAAAATATTCAACAGAATGTTTATTAAATGATAAAGGCATACAATTCGTACAATGTGTCGGACTATTAAGCGTTAAAGACGGACTATATCAAGTCATTCATGATTATGACGTCATCTTACACGTCACATAGTTAATTATGACGGCATACGATGGATGGATAAATTTGGAAAGGTCCATTATTTCTTTGTAAACCGAAAATGTGTATGGAGATTTACTTTTAAAAAGTTAAATAGAGACCTACTTAGTATACGTTTGTTGCTTGAGGCTGGTATAACGTGTGTACGGATCTATATTACCGCCAATGTGCATGTGCGGATTTCACGTTATATCTGAGTGATATAAGTTGAATGCATATTCTCTGACCCGAATAGATAACATAAAGTGGGGAGGGTATGCGTTTAATGCCAGATGGTGCAAAGGAACACAGACGTGTGGACGGGAGCTCATGATGTTAGAGCATCACGGTCCAGATAATTAATCGCACAGTTTATGGTCAGTTTACTCACCTAGAAATCTGATAAACACCCACTGAACTCCAAGTGAATATGTTCTCTGTGCGTCTGGAACGCATCTAGAGAAAATGAAAAAACCTGATTGATCACTGAAACAATAGCCTTATTTATAGGTTATTTTTATCGAAGATCTGCCGGATACTAGTACTGTATTCGTATTATAAGACCATGTACTTATGTCATAATATAGCGTATTTCTATGACAAGATAGTGTGTCAGGAAAGTGTCTAAATTAAGTCTGATGACATTACAATTTAATAAAAAATATAAAATATTAGACAGCTCTACATGTGCAGTTAACAATCGATAATGACTTTATGCAAACTCAAATATGGCAATCCCTTTATGTATGTGAACATTGCATATGACTATACCTTGAAATTCAGACTCTGGGTCTTCAGGGTTCAGGGTTAAAATCAATTCAATGGATCCTTCCAGTTTTAGCTATGCCCCGCCCAACACTAGTTAAGCTCCACCCATGACTCACTCATACTAGGAACTCTCTGCACTCTCTGACTATCAATTTCCAGAAAACTATACATGTAAGCTATTGAATATTTTGGAACTCATTTGATAGGCAGCAACAGCGCCCAGTCAAATTAGTTTCAAAATATTCAACAGCATGTTTATTAAATAGTAGAGACATACAATTCGTACAACGTGTCTGACTATTAAGAGTTAAAGACGGGCCAAATAGAATCATTTATGACGTAATGATTATGACGCCATCCTACACGCCACATAGCTGTTTATGACGTCATGTGACGTCAGATGATAGATGGATCCTCTGGAAAGGTGAATTGTAAGTACAAGGTGGGCGGAGGTTAGCTATATATGCACCCCTTCATTATATGCTCAAAGTTCTAGTGTTCCTTATAAAACTCACACTTTATATTATATAGATCAGTGAGACAGAACTAAATCCATATGCAAACATAATACGCTTGCCATATTTGAAATTGGGTGACATTATTAACGATAACTATAACTTAATTCATTCCAGTTTTCAAGTTGTTATTTCTTCCATCGTAGTCGGTAATATACACCTGTGCAAAAGTTCAGCACCACCCTATTTTTACGCACATGCGAGGGTATGTTCATGTGCTATGAAGAAAGCAATAGCATAAACATTTATGTACCCATCCATCTTAGTGCAAGAGGTAATAATGCAACTAGAGGAATGCTGATTATGATGGTGGGGAAACACTGTATATTTTTGTTTGAACTTGAAAACGAGGCCTGAATATGGTTACGTTGACACAACTGACAACTATTGCCCTACAGTTGACACACGTGGCTAGATTGTCATTAATGGTGTCTGAAAACGAAGTTTAACATCTGTGCACGAGTTTGAGACTGTCATTATTAATACCGGGTATATCCACCTTGTGCCTGGATGACGGCCTGGACACGACGTCTCATGCTGGTCACCAACCGACTGATACGCCATTGTGGTATTCGTTGCCATTCAAGATGGAGTGCGTCTGTTAATTCCTGTAGGTTCTGCACAGGAGGATCCCTCCTTCTCACCATGTTTCCCAGAATGTCCCAGATATGCTCAATAGGGTTCATGTCAGGGCTCCTTGCTGGCCATGGTAGGGTTTCGATGGCATTCTGGCGGAGGTATTCATGCACAGCTCTAGCACGATGTGGTCGGGCGTTGTCATCCATGAATATAGGGTGGGTTCCAGGCGCATGATTTACAAAATGAGGGACCACAACTCTATCCAGTATGGAATCTTGATATCTTTGTCCATTTAGTGTTCCAGGTACAGTCAACAGATCCAGCTTACAATCAAATGAGATGCACCCCCATATCATAACGGAACCTCCACCAAAGGGAACTTCTTCCATGATGTTACGTTGGTCGTACGCCGTGCGTCTGGACCTCCATACACGAGTTCGACCATCTGTGGCATGAAGCAGGAACCGACTTTCATCGGACCAGTGTACCCGTCTCCAGGATCTCATGTTCCAGTGTCTTCTTTCGTTGCACCACCTCAGACGCTCCTCTTTGTGGTGTGCAGTGAGGAGAGGACGTCTGACAGGTCTCCTAGCTTTCATGCCAGCAGCATACAGTCTCCTTTTGACGGTAGACATTGACACTCTATTGCGCGTTTCCCATTGCTGCTGAGCACTCTGCTGTTGGTGAATGGAGATCTCCTAACAAGGCGTACTAGGGCTCGATCATCACGGGCAGTAGTCTTCTTCGGTCTTCCAGATCTAGGCCTGTCCTTCACCTCGTTAGTTTGCCCATGTTTTGCAATCAAACGACTGATTACAGTATGGTTAATGTTCAGCTGTCTGCCAATCTCTCTGCATGACATACCAGTGGTATGCATGCCTATGATTTGCCATTTCACACGATCACTTAACCTTCATCTTGCCATAGCGGTTCACAATCAAGAGCTAATTCTCTCTGTACAAATAAACCACGGTCATGAACACAAAATTCCTAATCTTGTCACCTAAATCTGTATGTAATGTTCTACACCTCAAACTGGACTTTTACATAACTGAACACGTGTGCTGTTTCCCGCCACGCACGGACATCAAGCGGCGTGAAGTCATGCATGCATGTGCATTTCGTACTTGGAATTATGTCAGCTAATGCGGGGACAAAAAGTATGGCAGCCTAGTTGTACCATCATGTTTCTACGTTCTATTGTTTTTGCTGGTGCTTAACTTTTGCACAGGTGTATATATTCTATTTCTTGTAATATATAGGCGTCTTTGAAATCAGTTTCTTTTAAGCTTGGATGTGTGCCTATTGGTCCATATGCAAACTGTTAGTTTGAGTTTGAATTCCAGTGTCCTGTTTGGCTGTTCCTTTTATAGGCCCTACTTTTCCCGTGGAGGCTCACTGATACACTATTCATTTGCGCATCCGGAAGGGAGTTAACCCATACAGACAATTCCTAAAATACTGGAGAGTTAATCGGGAATAACGCCATACCTCAGTATTGCGCTACGCCGGTTAAGTCTCTAGTGAGAACACGGCCTTAGACTTAAGATAATTTGCAGTAGGGAAGATTTCCTCAAACACACCCACCCACCCACCCACGCACGTGTGCGCGTGCGAACGAATGAACGCACGCACGCACACACAATGATGCACCATTGCACATTCATGAAGACATTCATATGAATTAGAAATCAGTCTTTCCAAAGCTAGAGATTGGGATCACACCAAAACTCATCCAACCAAAACCACCCAAATCACAAGCCAGATTGGCCATTTGCTGTGACCCGTCATTTAAAGACACGCCTGTCAATGCCAACTTTAGAGATCCCCAATTGAGTCCATGGAAGAAGTATAGCTAATCCAATACAGTCATGTAACAAAGCAAACCACCCCTTTTGGCACATAGATATGGACAAAACGCACACATTGAGAAGCTCACACAAAGGGCAGATATACACATATAAAAAAAGATACACATATGGCATTTATGTTGGCCTATTAACATGTAACAACTGTTCAAAACAATGTTGTTGAACCAAAACCTGTGTTTCAAATCTGCATTAAAGAACATTTAAGTGGCATTAAAAAATCAAGAGACACATTTGCAACCCAACACTTTAATCTCGCAAACCATGGGAACCAGGCTCTCAACTGCAAAATCATTGAAGTACTCCACGTCTCCACACTGATCCTGAAAGTGTGAATGCCGTCGCGTTTGACAAGGAGTGTGAACAATTCTGGATCCATCAACCACATTGTATGGAATCAACAACGATGATTGGTAACCTTTTTCTACCTATGTTAGCAAAACAATGAGTATTTGCAACCAGTTTAGAGATAAACCTGTAACCTCTTGAGCACTTTTAGCGTATCATTTAATATCAAGCTTAGGATAAACCCGGTTTTTAAACTTGTTATTGAATTCTAGTCTCATTGCTAGTATCTAGGTATTCCCATCGAAGCTTAGGAACACGAACCGTTAAGGTACATAGATATTTACGTATATAAGATTCTATGGTAAGGATAAATGATTTTATACAATGCAAGTAGACCGTAATAAATAATTGCCTAATAAGGATAGATTACCTGAGTGTGAGTGCAGTGAGGGGTGCTCCGACAAGGAACAAGGTGAATATGACCGCAAACATGAATGGCAAAGTTATGTAAAACGATGTGCATGTCTCGCCACATCGTCCAGACCTAGCACTGTCAGACATATCTCGACCAGCACCTACACATGAACAGTTGAGAAATATCTGCAGAAAGAAAGATACCATGTTAGCCGTATAGATGCAATCTTTAAACACTGGTGTTTCTCTTTAGTTTCCTCTCGTATCTTAATATTTTTATTTGTTTTTTCATTTTTCGCATTTTTAGACCTTAGTTTACAGATTGTCCTTCATCCCACCGCTCTCCCTCAATCAGATTCACCAACCAACTCTCCCCTCCCCTACAGCAACAATCCAGGATATTGTAATAGACACCTCTCCCTCAGGCAAATTCACCCGTCAACTCTCCCCATCCCTATCGCAACACTCCAGGATATTGTAATAGACACCTCTCCCTCAATCAAATTCACCCGCCAATGCTCCCCTCCCCTACAGAAACAATCCAGGATATTGTAATAGACACATCTCCCTCAATCAAATTCACCCACCAACTCTCCCCGCCCCTACAGCAACAGTCCCGGATATTGTAATAGACACCTCTCCCTAACTCAAATTCACCCACCAACTCTCCCCACGCCTACATCACTCCAGGATATTGTAATAGACGCACAAAGTGATATGTTACTAATGCAGATCTTGGTCATATTAACTAGCGCATCACTACATCATATTACTAAATATTGATAGCAAAGAAAACATAATTGACGAAGAAACTCTGTAATCCTGAGTTGGAGATAGTTAGTACACTCACAACCTTTTGATATTTTCAAGCTAGACTCTATGGAAAGGTTATGATATGAACGAAGAGACCTTCAACAATAAGTCCCTCAATGACTCGAAGTCTCCATATTACATTAATTTCTTTACTTTCATGAATTCATTGCAAATATTTCAATATTACACAACACCATTAATATTTACTATTATTGTATACAAATATGCAGTTGCCTCCAATGCCATTTTCCTACGTGATAAGTAATTCTAGTAAGACTCTGGCGAACAGCAAACATTTATGCTACCTGTTGTTTTTCTATCGAAGTTTTGTTGAGACAGCCCGCATGACAAGGTGTGAGGTACTCCAGGTGGTCATCACCGCACACCGGTTCATGCACTCTATCCACACACTTACACGCAGAGTTACAAGATGCTATTGGATCAGCGCTTGTCAAAACTGTATCTCTTGAACAAACAACAACAATAATAATCTACACATATTATTTTTTTAATGTTTTTCATTACTGTTATTGCCATAGAATGTTTATTTACATGAACTACACAATTATCCAATTCATGTACATTTACCAAGCCCCTACTATTATTTCCAAAACAGTGTCATCAACTAATATTATAGGCTACATTGATAATGTAATGATCCTTTGACAAAATGAAATCAAGTAGGGCCTCTATCCAGAGTTGATATGACCATTAATGGAAAAGGACACCATTAGAAAACAATCTGTGGACAATGAAGAAATCTGTGTACGCACATGCGCAGATAATAATCCTAGCCAGATAATGCAGCGTACTGAGCCGATGCTGGGCCGAGACTGTGCCCATTATTAGAATAGCACTTACCAGGTGTGAATTTTAACACATCTCGCCTTATTGAAGTAGAAGCATGTTGCCTCACAGTTATCTAATCCACACCGTGAATGGAGAGATCCATGTCTAGCTATGGCCCACCCATTTCTATCTAAGCTTATGTTGGGATCGATTTGAAAATGGGCTCCCAGAATCTAAATTTCAAGATAACTATACATGTAAGCTGTTACATATTTTGAAACTAATTTGAGTGGGGATGCTGCTGCCTAAGGCAGCAACAGCTCCAGTCAAATTAGTTTCACAATATTCCACAGAATATTTATTACATTGTCAATATTGTACAAATTATGTCTTTGGTAAATTTGCAGACTTTGCAATGTTAATGATAGAGGTAGATATGTCATTATGATTGAGACGTCAGCTAACTAGTAACCGAGCCAGTCATTCTAGTGGTAAATTTTCAAAAATACTCTTCTCTATGCCTTTCAAGTAGCCATGTCTGAAGCCCACTGCAAAGTATTTTGATCAGTTTGACCATTAACGGGTTAGTAGACACAAGACAGGTTAGTAGACACAAGACGGGTTAGTAGACACAAGACGGGTTAGTAGACTAACTTACTGGAGTAGCACCTTTACCACTAGTGTTCATACTCTAATACCTATACAAGACTACCCACCTATAAAGCAGGCCAAGACGAGTATGTCACTTGTTTGTATTGAAATCAATGTATGTTAAGATGTGGTGCATCTACCCGAGGTCAGCTGATCACATGCTCATACAGTAGGTATGAAAGGTTTCGCCTAAACTCACTCATGATTACTTTGGTCAGTTGCCTTGTTTCAGTCCATATATGCTGCTCCAAAAATCTGATAGCCATATCGACAATGAAGTATTTTGTCAACTAGGTTGCTACTTAAAGGAGGAATAAATAGGGCTGTAGTATCTCCAGTTCACCTAAACCCGGTTTAGCGTTTTTAAAAATGCGCTAGCAAAGATTATCTTGTATTGGCAGCCCTGTTTCAGAACAGCTCATAAATAAGTTAACATCTTTCGAAAACAGAAACAGAAACATATTAATAATATATAATATTGAACATGATGTAAGAAATTTTCTGTTGAATATCTTGGATGTTAATTGATTGGAAGTCATTGTTGTTCTGTTGAACATTACTTTACAGGAAATTATTGTGGCCTTATCTTGTCCTCATGAACTTCTATGCCTTTATTTTGAAATGGCATGTCCTAGCTAGACAACATTTTAGCAGTAAACCTACATTTTGGATGCTCTAGTTTCAAGTTGGCTCATTCAAATACATGTAACAGATGATGTAGATGCTCGTTCAAGGTCTTGATAAAAACAAAAAACCATCTATGTATACCAGTGTAAATTTCCAGTGGAGAACTTGCCTCATGACCTTCTAGCATTAGATAGGTGTATTCATTAGTCTAAAGAGTTATTTTAAAAACTGGTACACACCATTATGCATAATGAATGCTGGAATGTATTCATACCCATTTCCGTATGCACGGTTTACACCAGCTATAGGCGGATCATCGCAATGTAACCAGAATGCACCACTCAGCAATACTGTGATAAGGCTGCATGCAATCGTCCATCTCAGCATTCCACGAACCTTCAAATTGGCTCTTTTACAGATGTATCCACCAAGGAACTGTCCTCCTGCAGCACCAGGTATCACAATGGCACCTAAAACATGATATCAAAATGCGTCTGATATGCGCGAAGAATGTATGACTAACTTTATTTGGTCTGTGATGGAAGACTCGTTTACAATTTATTACGTCATATTGAATATTTCCAAACTAATTTTACTGAAAACAACCAGTTCCAGTTGGATTTCTTTCAAAATACCCAACATCTTAATTGTATCATTGTCCTGAATTTGTGATACTGGGAATTCGAGACCAAAATACTTAAACTCATATATATACTTTCATTCTGAATTTACATTATTTTTTCCCTGAGGCACATTTTATGCATATAAGGATTGTCCACGTGTGATGGGCACCATTTCAACTATTATAATTGTATCTGTGCATGCCAATATAACAATGATATGAGGTCTATCCAATTACAATAATTGATAATATGATTTTAGTACTTGTGACATAATTGGCCAAAGCATATCAGATATTGTCCAGATTCGCTTTGGTGACTTTGCCATTCTATACAGAGCTAATGTTATCAGATTGATAAACCCTGTGTTTGAACATTAGTGAGATGATTACAGTACAGCCCAGAAATAACGTAAAATGTCCACAAAATAAAATAAAACATATTGTTGCATATTTTTACAATGGCTTCCAGTCAAATTAAGTCCAAAATATTCAACAGAACATTTCTTTCAACATGTTCAAATTGTACTACCTAAAATGGTTCTGTTTGTTTGTATTTGCAAACATTTCAACTAATTTATTAGCCTACTGTAATTTTAAAGATGCTACTATACTCACCTAAAAGTATATTGGAAAAAGACGTAGATTGGTTAAATTGTTGTTCTATAAATTTAGCAGTGAATGTGCCAAAGCCAGATGTTATAAATCCATCCGACACTCCAGCCAGTGAAATAAAAAGAAAAGGCCAGTTTTTAAGTAAATTCAGTGTGGCACGTGGAAGGTCTCTTATATTGCTGCCAAAGCCTGGCCTGGAGACCTCGTCAGTGAGTCCTTCTTGTGACTGGTCAATCCGAGATCTCAACACCTCCTCAGAAACTGCAACAGAGAAAGTATTGTGTATATATATATGCACAACAAAAAATGGTACTGACATGTGAAATGGTGTTTGCTTAAGAAAGTATGAAATCTAGTGTAGAAGCATTTTGTTTTATGCTGATTTTAAGAAGATCGGGAAGCAAGTTCGCAGTGGGATCAGTTCGTAGAAGGATCAGTTCGCAGAGGGATCACTTCGCAGAGGGATCCTGCACAAGTCAATCGAATTAAAGGTGCCAGTTAAAATACCAAACGATATCAATTGGCGATTGCAGACCCTCATCCTCTCATTTTTGTCATATTGTAAAGACTTTCAGATTTTCTAGATATTTGTTTTGATCACACCCAAAGTTGTGGCATCCCAGTGTTCGGTCACACCCTTTCTTGTGGTAAAGTGTGATCCAAATCGAACCAGTATCTTCCGAGATATCAATAGATCCGAATTTAATTCAATCCGAATCCAGATTCTTATCTGGATCACATTCAGCGCTCTGGAAATCCTCTTACACGGTAAGCTCCTTTGTTATGTCATTCGGATCATTAGTTTTTAGATACAGCTCCGGACACACGTATTCACATATGTAATTTACATAATATATGCACATAAGTATAATATTTAAAATGGTGCTCTAATTCAAAATGACCCCCAGGATACCAAAATGGTGACGTTTCTGTAAAATGTGATATAAATTTTCGAGAGCAAAATATTCATTGCCGGGTATATTATAGACCTATTACAAACAGATTAGGAATAGTCTATCAAAGATAACTATAACATTTTGGAAATGCTCGCCAGTATGCTGTACTATGTTAAATTTTATTATGCCAGTACACTGGCATGGTGCATTTCAAGTTTGCTTTTAAAACATTTGCCCATTTTCCAAACAACCTTTCTTGCAGATACACTATTTCTAATTATCACCAACATTTGACATGCTGAGCTAGTACAGCACTAATTGGAGAATTATTCTATATTTAACAATCCATACGTCTAAAAACAGAAACGGCGTGAAAAAGTAACGACACTCCCCCACCACCCCCCTGCCCCCAACCCCACAACTGTTCAGCACTCCTGTGGCAGCAATGGTATTGGTGACAATACCATGAACAGAATAAAATCTGTGTTCCATGTCAGATGGCCAGACATATTTCACATGCCTCTGCATGACACTGGTTACTGTGAGCTAGTGTCTGCTTCATGAATCATAATCTATGTATGTCCTTGCTCGGTATGGGCTGCTTGAAGCTGAATAGACATAGTTTGCAGCTGAGGTAGATCTAATGCGACGGTTACTTGGCGAATACTTGCAGACGTTCTTCAAAGTCGGCGGGATGTATGTTGGGATGCATGTTGTAGACAGGAATTCTACATGGTTGCATTGTATTATTTGGGAATTTGCAAGCAATACGTCCAAACATTTGGATTTTCTTGACCAAATTTAGCCATTAAAGGGTTAAAACATTAACACTTATTGGATTTTTCAACAATATAATAAATAAAAACAATAATTCCAGTGATAGCGGAAGCCATATGTCTATAAGCAGCTATTAATGTAAGTCATCTTGGTAAACACTCGCAGTACACTTTCATTCATCATGACTAATCCATTACTCCAGACCCAGATCAATCTAGCGTAATAATACTCGTGTGTATTTAATGTATTTTGATCGGCAGATTTGTGGTCTGATTTCAAAATGTCGGCGAAATCAAGGAAATAGAATGTACGAATCTGCAATGTCTGTAACCTAGGAGTTAAGATACCACATTTGATGTTCAGTACAGTGCTGGTCCAGTTAGGTTTGAGCATAGGCTATTACACGATATGTCTGAGCCAAATGTCAAATAGCATTGGCCTCGGTGGGTTAAATACGCTGGCCTTATGCTCATTATCACACAAATGCTATTAAAACAGAATCGTGTTAACCGTTCATGCAATACAGTACCTGGTATTATGCTTGGAAAGCCAAACAACACAACAGCCACAATAATAATTAGCGATGCAGAGATAATGAATCCTATCCACCATGATCCTACCCAACGAGGATCATCATCACCAAATGGTATGCTACAATAATAATAATAATAATAATAATAATAATAATAATAATTTCTGAAAAGAAATATTAGTAACACTGAGCTCAGCTTACATCAATATAGTATCATTATTCTTGCACAATATGGTTTTAAGTAACAGTTTCATCCATACTATCCCGGATAGTCATGGTGGAAAGAATCCTGACAGAAGTTCCATCCATGCTAGCTCGGATAGTCATAGTGGAAAGAATTCTGACAGACGTTTCATCCTTTCTAGCCCGGAGAGTAATGTTTGAAAGAATCCTGACTGAGGTTTCATCCATGCTAGATCGGATAGTCATGTTTGAAAGAATCCTGACAAAGGTTTCATCCATGCTAGCCCGGATAGTCATGTTTGAAAGAATTCTGCCAGAGGTTTCATCCATGCTTCCCGGATAGCCATGGTGGAAAGAATCCTGACAAAAGTTTCTTCGATGCTAGTCAGGATGGTCATGGTGGAAAGAATCCTGACAGAAGTTCCATCCATGCTAGCCCGGATAGTCATGTTTGAAAAACTCCTGACAGAGGTGTCATCCATGCTAGCCAGGATAGTCATGTTTGAAAGAATCCTGACAAAGGTTTCATCCATGCTAGCCCGGATAGGCATGTTTGAAAGAATCCTGACAGAGGTTTCATCCATTCTAGCCCGGAGAGTAATGTTTGAAAGAATCTTGACAGAAGTTCCATCCATTCTAGCCCTGAGAGTAATGTTTGAAAGAATCTTGACAGAAGTTCCATCCATGCTAGCCCGGATAGTCATGGTGGAAAGAATCCTGACAGAGGTTTCATCCATGCTAGCCAGGATAGTCATGGTGGAAAGAATCCTGACAGAGGTTTCATCCATGCTAGCCCGGATAGTCATGTTTGAAAGAATCCTGACAAAGGTTTCATCCATGCTAGCCCGGATAGTCATGTTTGAAAGAATCCTGACAAAGGTTTCATCCATGCTAGCCCGGATAGTCATGTTTGAAAGAATCCTGACAAAGGTTTCATCCATGCTAGCCTGGATAGTCATGTTTGAAAGAATCCTGACAGAGGTTTCATCCAATCTAGCCCGGATAGTTATGTTTGAAAGAATCCTGACAGAGGTTTCATCCATGCTAGCCCGGATAGTCATGCTGGAAAGAATCCTGGCAGAAATGAAAGGTATCTTATGAATATTCATTAGTCTGTAACCACTTTTAATACAATAGCTCTCAGAGTTATGGTATGAAGCCTATCAGAATATGGAGTACGAAGCATCCTGCTGAATTAACATAAAAGCTACTTATCCATGTTTAGCCAACATCATTCAATATATCTCGTATAGGCTTAACCCTTTAACACTCATATCAGCCAACAAACAGCTTCTGCAGTGGTCTTGAAAAATGTCCATTTGCAGACCAAGATAATAATACTTTTGAAAATGTGCCACTGGCATGCCTGCCAGTCATTCCAGTGGTAAATTTTCAAAAATAGTCTTTTCTTGATCTGCAAATGGACAGTTTCTATGAGGAAATTTAAATTTTCTTGAACAAATTCGAGGGTTACAGGGTTAATGGAGTCTTAGTTACTAGTGTAGAACTCGTGCAACGTGTTTATGAGGGCGAAATACTTGAACACGTTCCTATTCACAGTGGCGGATTAAGGGGGGGGGGGGGGGGCTGGCTGGGCTGCAGCCCGGGGCCCCCAATATTTTGGGGCCCCCAAATCAAAAACCATTATCGCATTTAACCAATTTGAACGTTTTAATCCCAGTATCTCACTTTTGCAACCACGATACGCCATAGGCAGCACCAGCACCCAGTCGAATTAGTTTCAAAATATTCAACAGCTCACCTGCATAGTTGTATGAAAATTGATAGTCAGGGAGTTCAGAGATCGATCGATCCCAAAACGAGCGTGGTGTGGGTGGAGCTTAGATAGAGAGGGACTGCATGGCTAAAGCTGGAAAGACCCATTGGAATCACACTTCCTGTGAGTAGCATTATAAGGGGCCCCTACAACTATTTAGCCCTGGGCCCCAACTAGGCTTAATCCGGCTCTGCCTATTCATGTAATACATGAACACGTTCCTATTGATGTAATGCATGAGTGCACCACTTAAGACATGTACTCATTTATCACCAATACTATGAAGCAAAATCCGACATCGCATGCCTATACCTGTCTGACAGACGAGATTAGACTTACTTTGAGGCGACGAGAAATGGATGAAGAGCAGAAACGGCAGCCTAATCTCAAACTCAGTGGTGTACGAACTGGGCCGCGCAGTTCCACTGCACATGGTGGCAACAAATATAAAGCATGGGCAGGATCAGACCTCGAAAACGTAATCCAAGACCACTACAGACGAAAGAAAATGTTCACCAAGTTTCCGCTCCATCCTGTCGCAGAACTCATCATCGACAACAACAACACCACCGCCACCACCGCCTTTGCCGCCACCACCACCATCACCATCGTTATGCATTCTGCCACATTTTGTCTAGCAAACATGAGCTTATATTTGGGTTAGTGTCAATGGCATGCTGCCGGTAGAGATCATACAATAATCGTTATTGATGTTGTTTTGCAAAAGACTCATAGGATCAAACTATCATTTCTATTTAATTAATTGCACATATAAAGTCTCGAATAATCCGAGTAGCCTCACGCAAGAGTTGGCGGATGCCATGGTATTATTAACCGTCCGACTGTTAAGGTTTTGCAGACGACAAATTCCAAGGGTTATATCTCTGGACCTGCTAAATATTTTGAAAACCATCTGACCGAAAGTTGTTGGTGGCTAAGCCACCCACAACTTTCAATCAAATTGTTTTCAAAATATTCAGCACGATAACAGTTTTTTTGTTCGTTTAAATTAGTGTCTGGTGGCGCGCAGTAGCGAGACAGTTAATGGCGTACTCGGGTGCATTGCCAAGCAAAAGTAACAAATATTTATTGGAGGCTTTGGAGACAAATTTCACTAGGACTCGATTTCCATACCGTATATGATAATAATATATTTATCTGGTTTTCTACAGATCAGACTCCAATGTGGATAACATTTAGTACCTGCTTTCATCTATTACATCGAAGTCCACATAAATCTTCAGAAACTCTCCTCCAAGTATGAAGCCCAGTGCAGGCCCGAGAGACCCCATACAATAGAGAATACCTGTGGTGGATAGAACGGCGTGACATTTAGTGGTACTAAGCATACACTTCACGGGCCCAATCAGTTTTAAACTACCATGTTCATGCATAGCAAACAGGGATCACAGGAGAAGACAAGTAGGCCCCCCACTTTCGATCACGTGATCTACAATATGGCCATGCTTTGAAGTATTTTTTTGTTATTAATATAAACAATTGCGGTTTCGACACACAATGTCTGGATCCGATCTGTCGCTCGTGCATCTGACATTATACTCAAGATATGTCACTTGTTTCCAGACATCACAATCAAATGACGTAGCCCATGTCCGTCACAAAGTAACATATCCTCCAACAGTAACCATCTGTATTGTATGTCTTAGGTGAATTTACAGTTTAATATGTTAATTATGTTTTGTAACTAATTTGACTTGGACCTATTGCGGCCATAGGTCATATTCAATGGCTTAGCTATGTCATCAAAATTAGCGTGCGTGCGTGCGTGAGTGAGTGCGCTGAATTTGGTGGTGGAGACTAAACCCCTCTTCACCCGAGCGAGCGGTACTAGTAGCATGCAGCTCATAGGTACTACAACCAACTATATGAGTAAGAGTTTTTCTAGATTCGTAATGGTCTTACTGAATCTGCCCATGTGCTATGTGGATGGGCGTGTATCAAATTAATATTAGATTGAATGAAGCTAGACTTATGCAACCTAATTGCAATAGCTATCTTTGCACAATATGGATAGATCGTTTTTCAGATGTATGTCTTCGACTATGGTGACAAGAACAGCGCATACAATAGATGAATCCGATCTGTCACTCACGTATTTGACGTCATACTCAACTTGTTAGCCTACGTAACAATAAAATTACGCCGATCCATCACAAATGTGCCAAATGTCCAACACTAAGCGTCTGAATTGAGACTAGTCATGTTTTACAAAATTGTCAATGGGATGACGAGCGAGGCCTTGACTGATTATCTCGATATTAGCACGTGATCCCTACAATATCCGACGCTCGAATTCTTTCACCCCAGTTAGATGTCGAACTGATCTCTATCGCGAGTCGTTTTTCTCAGCAACAGTACGTGCCTGGAACACCCTTCCAGCACCTGCCACTATGTCTAATACCCTACTGGAATTCAAGACCAAACTAAGAGCAATGTCCCGTATTCCGTGGTATTACGTCGGCTCAAGAGTGGCTAATATATGTTTAAGTAGGCTTCGTAATGGCTGTAGCGGATTAAATAGACATCTATTCGATAACTTCCTCTCTGACTCTGCCAACTGCGCCTGCGGCCATCCTGATGAATCTGTTAAACATTACCTTTTTTACTGTCCACTTTTTAATGAACGATAGATAGATAGTTTATTGCAAAAATCCAACATAAGGATACGGCAATACAAGTACAATCGTATAAATAAACAAGATATATGAAACAACTATAGGCCCTATATAAATAAATGAATAAATGAAATGAACAAAGAACCACCTTTGTAAATGAGCTTGCCTCCAACCAAATCTCCTCAACAACCCTAACCACTCAGCAACTTCTATATGGCCGTGCTGACGTTCAAGATTCAAGATTCAAGATTATTTATTTTCATATAACACATAGATTTTACATTTACACAACAGGCAGTCCACCAAAGGCTGAGCCTATACAGCGGTGGACCCCTTACATTTAACATAAAATAAACATATAATTCAGTAATAGTTGGATCATGGGTGAAGATAATATAATATTTACATGTATACAATGCGGCCTAATTTGTATCAACATTTCTTGGTGCATTATTATTATTATTATTATTATTATTATTATTATTATTATTATACACAACTGCATCATCCACATCAACAATTACGGATGCATTATTATTATTATTGCAGATGTGTATTTTACATTCTAGTTGTTATCCTGGCAACTGGGTACATACTTGTTTTTGTACTGCCATGGTGGTGACTTCTGCATTCATGTCATTGGTTTGGATTTTTAGTATCTTTCTAAGATTATTTTTTTAATATTTTGTTTAAAAGAGCTTTGTGTTAGAATTTGTGTACGTATATTTATATCTGTGTTGTTCCAAAGTTGTATTGCTTGGTGAGATGGTTTTTGTGTAGCTGTCATTGTTCTGTAATAGGTTTGGTGTATGTTATTCTTAGTTCGTGTGTTGTGCGAGTGTATATCGGAGTTGTTCCTAAAAAGGTTTGATAATGAGGAGGGTAGATTGCCATTATGGTAGTCCCTTAAGATAATGTATAGTTGGACAGCTCCAATGTCTTCAAGTTTTAGCATTTTTTCGGCTTTAAAGACATCCTGGCCCTCTGCCGTTGATGTAGAATTAAACATCACGGTTTCCACCATTCTATGTCAATATATTACTGACACCTGTCGGTTTAAATGACCTATAGTAATTTCAAACACCACTCATGGATTGTGTCGACAAATCCATAGCCGCTGAAGTTTCTGGATGGCCATGCAGTGTGGACCAGCGCCGGTGACTACAGCACATCGAGCTCCTTTCTCCTAATACCGCCTTGTGATTCGTCAAACCATGCTTTTCTCCTTCTCTCGAAGATTTTATTCTGTCATCATTAGGCTACCTACAACATCTCTCCTCCTCCTCCTCCCCCTCCTCCTCCTCCCCTTCCCCCCCCCCTCCTCTTTCTCCCCCTCTTCTGCCTCCTCCTCCTCCTTCTTCTTCCTCTTCTTTTTCTTCTTCTTCTTCTTCTTCTTCTTCTTCTTCTTCTTCTTCTTCTTCTTCTTCTTCTTATTATTATTATTATTATTATTATTATTATTATTATTAATGTTATTGTTGTTATTACTGTTGTGACAGTTGGCAATATTATTATTCGCCTCTTGATTTATTTAATGTAATATATTTGTATGTAAGTGGGAGACACGCTCATAAGACATGTCTTATTGTGCTCCCACATAGATTAAAAAATAAACCTTGTTTAAATCAAATTAAATTCAAAGTATTCAACAGCTTTCCTGTATAGTTACCTTTAAATTGAGATTATGAAAATTCAGCGTTCCAACTGTTAAAATCGATTAAAGAAAAATCAATCAAACGCATGTATAAACTGGCCGAGACATAGCCATAGATAGGCGGGGCATAGCGAGCAATGGACCCCTTAATTGACTGCTTTCTGAATAATACGACACCGACTAACAATAACGGAGCCATCCATTTCTAGATATGCCACGCCCATATCTACACAAGCCCCGCCCTCTTTGGACGAGCGCTGGAATCAATTTATATACTTTGAACCCTGATTTTTCAGAATCCCAATTCCATGTAAGTATACATGTACACTGTTGAATATTTAGAAACTAGTTTGACTATGACAGCAACAACTCCATGTCAAATTTTCAGAGAATTCAACAGGATATTTTTTAAATTGTAAATTCACCTGAGATGTATAGGGCCTTCTATATAATTCTTACACATTCGTGACAGAGTTTTCTAGTTCCTTGACGGAGTATGCCATTTTGGTTGTAACGTCATGTAGCATGCGACGTATTTGATTATGACGCCAGATGCGTGAGTGACAGATCGGATCACTACATTGTTGGGGGTTTTAATAATATTTCAATAACATACTGAGTATTTTCAATTAGTGTTATATCACTGGGAGATTTTTATAAAGGCGTCAAATTTCTAAAATTCCATGATCATCGTATATAAATATCAATTCAAAGCACTTTAATGGCCTCTAAGTGCCTGGGGAAAAGATAGTCAAAATGGATCCTACAATCGTCCGATCTGTCAATCAAATAGACCTATATGACGTCATAATCAATTAAGTCACAGGTAGACTGACAACGCAGTCAAAATGAATGGTGTATCTAGCTTCGTCATGAACATTGCTAAGTCAAGTGTAAACATTAAACAGTATCCAATCCAATTAGTTTCAAAATATGTAACCGCATACCTGCATAGTTACCTTCAAATTGGGCTTCTGGGAATTCAGGGTTTAAACTAAAGCAATCGATTCCAAAACATCAAATAGTTGACAGCTCTTAGATAGAAATGGGAAGGGCATAATTAGAAGTGGATCCCTGAGATATTGATGGACAAAACAAGAATTATGCACCTACCAATTGCGAAACCGGATGCTTGTCGTGTGACACACTCATCTATAGCTGAAGTACCAACGGTATATAGAGTGGTGCCGCCTACACCATGTAGTACCATGCCAAAACACAGCACATACAGGAAGACAGGTAAAGAAGCATCTTTACTGTTCGCGCAAAAATCTGTTCCGTTGTCTACAAAATGCAAGAATAATGTTACATGTCATCTTGGGTCATTTTGTGTGCATTTTGCAAGCTATTGCAAAGGCATTTGATAATGTTGATTATAATTCTAGAGTGTACTTGCTTAATGGACAGCGAGAGACGTTAAGTGGGGATGTGTAATGGTATTAGTGTGTAGTAACTAGTGGATGCTATTGTCTATTTTTTTAGTAAGTAACGTTTATTATGGCATATTAACAATTATGGACGATGATGATGGTGATGATGATGATGATGATAATTATGTATTCTGCGGCTATATCAGTATATGCATATCCCACAGCTACCATCAGTGCTTCTTCGCTTTTGACCACTGTGTCTTGTCCTCAGCCAAAATCTTTAGCTTCCTCAGGTCCATTCTTTGTCTGAGTGTAGCGAGACAGATTTATACAATGAAGTCCTCTCCTGTCTTTACATTTGCTGGCTCTCAGTAGGGCGAAATCCAAGGCTCTCTGTGCGAGTGTGTCTTCTGGTATCCTTAGCAAAAATTTGTTTCGCAAGACCAATGATAGATATAGTTGTTCTGAATGTAACGGACATCGGGTGCCCGAGCGCATCAATGACGGTGATGATTATGTATGTATGATTACTGTATTCTGCGGCTGTAGTAGTAGAAACTTCCTACAGCTGCAATCATTCCTTCTTCGCTTTTCTCTTGTCCTCGGTCAAAATCCATAGCTTCCTCAGGCCTATTCTTGACTTGAGTGTATTGAGAACTGCTTTCTTGAGGTCACCTCGTAGCACGCTTAGCAGATTTATGCAATGACGTCCCCTCCTGGCTTTGTATTTGCTGGCTCCGAGTAAGGCTCTCTGTGCTGGTGTCTCTTCTGGCATCCTTAGCACATGGTCAAACATGGACCATCTTTGCTGGTCGACTTTTACAGACAGCAGTGACGTATTACACATCTTGTACAGTGCATCATTGGAAATGATGCTATCTGGCCATCGGTGACCAGTGATGGTGCGTAGGTGTTTGCGGTGGTAGGCATCGAGTTTGTCTAGAGCTGCATTTGGAGCTGCCCAGCTGTTACAGTTATACAGCATCAAGGATACGCAGCTTGCATTGTATAAACGTAGCCTTTTAATCAAGGGCATCTTTGATCTACGAATCCATAGCTTCCAGAAGGACTGGAAAGCTATTCTCCCCATGACGCAGCGTGCAGCAATGTCAGCAGTACTGCAACGCAGTGAGCCCAGAATTGTACGTCTCCTCCATGGTTCGCCTCCACAAAGTGGATCGTCATTTTCCTCAGTGTCATGCTTTGTAGATAGGCATATGTGGATGAACTCTGTTTTGGGTTCATTCATAAAGAGATTCACAATTTTTAGTTTGCTTGCAGCTATTGGGAGCAGCTCGTCAAGGGATTTCTTTTCCTAGTCTATGGAGTCCACATCATCGGTATATTCCATCTCTAGCGGCATACCCCGTATTGGCACGGGGTGGGATGGGGGGAGGGGGTCTGGGTGTGTGTGTTTGATCTTGTGGAACTTTCCCGGACGGAGTTCAATGCAGCAGTAACGTAACAGGTGAAAAGCGCCGGAGATAGACCATCTCCCTGTGGGGAGCCGATTGATGTCTGAAACTCTACAGACTTCACTGACTTGACTCGTACTCTCAGCATGCGTTGAGCCCATACAATGTCTGTGCAGCTGCCGCCACATTTGAAGCCACTTTGACATGCTCCGGTGAAGTCATCGATCTTATCTTGGATGCGCCGTAGAGTAACATTGAATAGGAATTTCCATGCAGCAATTAATCATGTCGAATTATACCATGCAGCAATTAATCATTTTGAAGCACGCCAAAATCGGTTTCGAGAGTGGTCTTGAGGGGTGTCCACATGTAGGCCAAGAGAGGACTAACGTTTGAAAATGTACCACTGGGTTGACTGACTCGATAATCGATTTTGTCGCTAAAACTTAGAAGTTATTAAAGAGGAGAGCGCAAAATCAGGCGAAATATGCGAATTTGACAGTGACTGTGATAATTGAGTAGGCCCATATTATAGAACCTGACGATGTCTATAAAGACTAAACAGATCATCGGGATCGCTAGGAAACTGTATCTAATTGTTCCCTGATCTAAGATACACGCAATTATTCAGTACAGTTTAATTAGTCCTACCTTGAAATGCTCACCCCGTACACCAATACAAGGTAATGTGGTTTTTTAGCTAAATCTACTCTCACAAATAAACAAATAAGGAGTTTAAATTCATTCTTGTGGTTAAAGGACTCGCCTGTTTTTAACATTGGGCCTGTTAGATTGGGATAATCCTAACATCTGCATCATTTGATCTGTTCTGTTTGTTTCTGTAAGATCATATGATCCGAGCATCCCAATTAACGCAGCTTACTGGGCCGATGATGGGCCGATACCGTGCTGTTTGTAATCACGTGACAAGTTTGGCTCACATAACAAATGTCAGTGAGGCGTAAAATAGCATTTGACGTAAACATGTCTTTTTTTAAAAGCAATACTCGTTAATTACCATTATAGTTATGACCATATTCCCATAGAAATGTTTCGGCATAAACATCTTCATCAATGGGAAACATGTACTGCAGAATATAAGCATAAGACAAAGAAATGCAATGATGATAAACGAAATCTAACGCGCGATTATGCTAAGGTGTTGAAAGAATGATCTGCAACTACCATCAGCTTTTCTTTCAGTGTACATAGACGGACGTTTATATGTGGCTATATCAAATGGTTAGATTACCACTACCTCCACTAGCGTCGCGTGATCGGTTTTGTAACAAATGATCCGATGTGTTTTTACTGAGTGGATGATCAACTCTATGTATCAGATCAATGATGAGAAACGAACAGACCCATTAAGTCTAGAACTATATCAATCTTGGTGGCATATCGGTTGGCGCTTAACCTAGTTCCGTTTAATTAGAAATAGATCATGGTGATATCATCCCGACGGGGCGATCTGATTGGTCAAGATATCATACCTATTACATTGTAGCATAATTATGATCAAAACACAATGGCGGCAAAATGGTCTGTCTAGGGATAAATGTTACTGCTAACGTATACACTACCTTGCTATTAATCATGTCAGGCCAATGCAATGCATACTACTGTCACGGAAATCATACTGGACAGCTGTTGGATATTTTGAACAGAATTCGAATAGAATTTCATTTGACTATTAGATGGTAGCTTCACAATTTTAAGCCATTCGTAAAGGAACAGTATTGAACATGATGAAGTTATTGCATTGATTTTCCCATAAATTTGGGAATCAAATTAGTTATTTCTCTATCATGTTTATTATCTTTCTCCGATCAGAGAACTTGTGATTTTCTGGTCGTGTGCTTAGCAAAAGATAAGATCTGTTAGAGAGGAGTACAAGTATATTTGAATACCTTTATTACATATATTTATAGCTTCTTGTCCATAGTCATAGGTATCTGTTATGATGTGTGGAAGCAGCATCACGAATGAACCAAGGCCAAAAATGGCAGCAGTTATTCCCAGCATCCGGGCCTTATGTACATGTGCACCAAAGTAGCTGATAGGGATGACGAGTATTCCAGCCGCGAAGTCATAAGAACTGGAAATGATGCCAACTTCAGAACTCTTCAGGAAGAAGCGTTTCTCGTAGGTGACTGTATTGGCGTTATTCAGCCCATTAACCACATAACCTGCAATGAGAAGTTATTGATGTCGCCGCTGTCTAAAAACAACAATGTTGTGGCTGGGAAAGCGGTAGTAAAAGCTAAGCTGATTATAAGATTGCCATCTCCTCACTTCATAATTCAGGTGGACGACTGACAGGCAGATTCAGTCACTGAATTACAAATAACAAAATTATATTCGAACAAGTAGTGGGTGCGCTATAAATGCGAATTAGGCATCTTTGATAGAAATATTTTAAAATGATAACCAGACAGACAGACTGATAGACTGATAGACTAGCTTATACTAGGGGTCGCAACTAAAGGCTTGATTTTACTCTCTATAGCATTTGCCCCGCCCATTTCTAGCTAGGGACATATGCACAGCCAATTTATAGCTAGAGGCGTATGCACCGCCCATTTCTAGCTAGGGGCATTTGCACCGCCCATTTCTAGCCTGAGGCATATGCATCGCCCATTTCTAGCTAGGGACATATGCACAGCCAATTTATAGCTAGGGGCATATGCATCGCCCATTTCTAGGCTGAGGCATATGCATCGCCCATTTCTAACTAGAGGGATATGCACTGCCCATTTCTAGCTAGGGGCATATGCACTGCCCATTTCTAGCCTGAGGCATATGCATCGCCCATTTCTAGCTAGCGGCATATGCACTGCCCATTTCTAGCTAGGGACATTTGCACCACCCATTTCTAGCTAGGGGCAGAGGTAGCGTCCATTTCTAGCTAGGGGCATATTCACCGCCCATTTCTAGCTAGAGGCATTTGCACAGCCCATTTCTAGCTAGGGGCATTTGCACCGCCCATTTCTAGCTAGAGGCATATGGACTGCTCATTTCTAGCTAGAGGCATATGCACCGCTCATTTCTAGCTAGGGCCATTTTCACCACCCATTTCTAGCTAGGTGCATAGGTAGTGCCCATTTCTAGCTAGGGGCATTTGCACCACCCATTTCTAGCTAGGGGTATATGCACCGCTCATTTCTAGCTAGAGGCATATGGACTGCCCATTTCTAGCAAGGGGCATTTTCACTGCCCATTTCTAGCTAGGGGCATAGGTAGTGCCCATTTCTAGATAGAGGCATATGCACCGCCCATTTCTAGCTAGGGGCATATGCACCGCCCATTTCTAGCTAGGGGCATATGCACTGCCCATTTCTAGATAGGGGCATATGCACCGCTCATTTCTAGCTAGAGGCATATGGACTGCTCATTTCTAGCTAGAGGCATATGCACCGCTCATTTCTAGCTAGAGGCATATGCACCACTCATTTCTAGCTAGAGGCATATGCACCGCTCATTTCTAGCTAGAGGCATATGCACCGCTCATTTCTAGCTAGAGGCATATGCACCGCTCATTTCTAGCTAGAGGCATATGGACTGCTCATTTCTAGCTAGAGGCATATGGACTGCCCATTTCTAGCTAGGGGCATTTGCACCGCCCATTTCTAGCTAGGGGAATTTGCACCGCCCATTTCTAGCTAGGGGCATTTGCACCGCCCATTTCTAGCTAGGGGCATTTGTATCGCCCATTTCTAGCTAGAGGCATATGCATCGACCATTATTTCTAGCTAGAGGCATTTGCACTGCCCATTTCTAGCTAGAGGCAAATGCATCGCTCATTTCTAGCTAGAGGCATAGTTACCGCCCATTTCTAGCTAGGAGCATATGCACCGCCCATTTCCAGTTAAACTCTGTCCACCTTTTACACGCTTGGAATTAATTTGAAACTTTGAAGCTGAATTTGCATAATACCAATATCAAGGTAAACAGGTAAGCTGCTGAATATTTTGAAACTAATTTGAATGGGCCTGTTGCTACCTATAAACAGAAAGTTTAGAAATGGGAGTGGCATAGCTAGTTATCAATTCTTCCATTAAAGATAAAATATGAACATGTACTTACTTTGTATGAATGCAAAGCAACATAATGTACCAACAAGCATTTTCGGCTTCAGAAACACTTGTAGCCATTCTGGATGGCATGGGCCGTAACCGCATCTTTCTGATCTAGATGTCAGCTTCTTTCCGTCACGCTCTGATGAATCTTCCGTGGAGTCCGCAGTAACAACTGCGCTACCATATTTTGAATTGTTGTCTTCCTCGCTGGTAAACATCTGCGAAAAAAGTAGATTTGTATACCTTATGAGTGGATGTAGATTCTGGAGAAGCTTGATACGTATTTGTATATTGCGCTACGTGCGTGTGTGCATACATGCGTGGCTGCGTGTGCGCGTCCGTGTGTGCGTGAGCACGTCAATGTTTGTGGTTCGAGTGGTTAACATGAAGTATGTGGATGCTAGTAAGGCCGCTTAATGAAATGATGGGGACAGACTGGATAAAAACACCAAGCTTTTTGTGGCCTTCTATTTACCTCTTTGCTAGGATCCATCAAGTGTGACAGTTTCATTTTTGTATTACATTATTAGAAAAAATAGGTAAATTGAATATATTACTGGCATTTAAATAATTTAAAAAAACAATCAAATGAACAGAGGTTTAGTTATTTATGTGGAAGCCACAACAGGCATCATTTTGATACATTTAAAATATTCAAGATATTGTCATTTATTAAGAAGATATTCAACTAAAATCAGTTTCAATGAATGGAAAGTGGCACTGTCAGAGTGAATGGTAAGTGGCACTGTCAGAATGAATGGCTCCTACAGTTGCTTTACCAATATGTTAACAATCAATAAAGCGACACATAACTATACAATTGTAGCAGCGGCAATGTTCAACTGAATGTGTCTATTTGTAAAAAATTTCATTTGCCCATCCCTGTCCATCACAACTAAGCTTTCCTGAAAGCACAGCTTCCACCACAATCACCTTTACTCTCACATACACATGTAACCAGTTCTCTACATACATTGGAAGCAACTGAAAGCGTTAGCCACATAGGATGCCAGTAATGACGTTCGTTGTTCATTGCCAATTCCCCCATCCCCCAGGAGATGGTACTTGTTGCTTGGACAGATTACAAGCCATCCATATTGATACCTGGTAAGCAGCACGATTCGAATGCTGCGCATTCTGAGCTTGTGGAATCGTTTCCATTGTGGCAACACATCTTTGCGTGCCTTATTCACGCATATCAGATGGCTGGTCTTGTCATACAACGAAATTGCATCAAGTGTCAAGCAGCTTAAAATGCTCAGCTTCAACATCCACCCCAACGAATGTGTTCTCTACCATACACTTGAACGCTGCAGATACATCAGGAGATACCTTCAATAAACCACCCAACCCCAAATGCCGTTCGTTTCTCTTTTCTAAAAAAGGAAGAGACTATTACAGCACGTGGCAGTGTGGGAGATAAGGTCATAGATTTGTCTTCTCCTAGGGCCTGGCCAATTGTATTCATGTGAAAATAAGTGAAACTGCCCCATGCCGAAAGCTACCAATATGTCTGCAGCTGGACATATATTTTGCAGGTGGTGAATCCTTCCAATCAAGATGGCCATCAATATCCACGGTGCGAACCAGAAATGTTTCAGAGTTATTCGGCAAAACATCCTGCAATTGAAGTATTATTCTTGTGTCTGCTTCTTCATGGTCACTTTCTTGCATGCTGCGGTTGTTTCCTTTGGCTTTAATCGCATCCCTTTGACAAGATGTAATAACAACCTCCTTCTGAGGGGGCAATTCACTGGGAGCAACATTGTCAGGGAAAAAGGCCGAGTTCCTCTTGTAGCTCACGGGGGTACGTACTGGTCTGCCAATAGATTTCCGCCCATCGTAGGTGCACGATGACCGAGATGGCTGGTTAGCTGCGGATCTCGGGGTTGCGGATCCCATATGACGTCTCTACGAGAAATACAAAGACCGACTTCTAGAGCAGGTGGAACGATGATGTACCAGTGGGGCCATGCGACCATTGCCGCCAAGATTGAACCACACAGTTTCATCCCAACTATTAGTATCACCAGTATGCCTATCCATACTAATTTAGAGTTATGGAATAATTTATAATTAAACAGTAGAAATACTATGCTATGCAAACAAGGTGAATCGTTTGACAGTAGAATGGGCACAATAATACACAATATCGAGCCAGCTGGTGTCCTTTCTACGTGGTGTCGCCGGAGGTACCACACAGGTTCTTGAATCCGCAGAGGTATCCCCGCAAGAGAAGCATCCGCAACGAAGCCTCTAAGTAGCTTAATATAAGCTAATATACCCCTAACACACACAAAGAAAATATTGTTGTTGCGTGAGGAAAGTGCCTCGCGCGGGCCTCAGTCACAGGAAAATGCCTTCAACGCCGAAGCGGAGGAGAAGAGCTGACAAAAAGAGCCAGTCTTTTGTTCAACAGAAAATGCTAAGTGCTGAAAATTCTAGTGAAGCTACTGTTAAGGTGTTGCACACTGGTTTACGTGAAGCCGGGCCGAACGATTCCCAAAGAATTCCCAGGCCACCGTCTTATGTAGTTTCCGATGATACTGTATTGGTAGATGCCGCTTTATTTGTGCGGGCCTTCTGCTACAGTCTAACCTACCATTTAGTTGTTAGAAACGGAAACTAGCTTTCGCCGCAAGTGGCAGGGATTCCTACCTATCTTTAGATACAGTTGTCCAATGGGCGTAAATGCTCAGCTTCCCGTAGGTCACTTTGGAATAGCATCTACCTCCAAGGACAGCATGCATACATGTTACGACACCAGGCATCCGAATTCGATGAAAATCCGGCTACCTTGCTACGCAACCACATAAAACATCACCTGGACAATGGCTACATTTCACACAAGCAAGTTTGATCACTTGACATGTTTTTTATGGTGGGGTTAGAGAGATGGATATCCATCACGAGCATCCTTCCCGTGAGGGCGCGCCGAGCTCCAACGCTTCATCCAGACACTCCAACGAATTGGATGGAGATCCGCATCTCGTCCGTCACTGTGTGCTACAGATCTAACAGTTGACCTGTTGTTAGGGTTAAATTCCAATTTGCTCAAATATGCACTGCGGGCCGGTAAATAAACTAACTATCTCATAATTATAACTATATGTTTTCGCAGTGCTTCCTTCATTGGCAGCGTTATGTAAATCAGTACTTCCGTTACTGCTCGGAAACCTCTGATAGTTTCCCAGGGTCGGATCAGATCAACGTGCTGATAGGGAATCCAAACAATTATAAAGCTGGTGGATCGTGGAAAGAGACCATAACTTAATATATGTGAGGCCTTATAGGTAATTGGCCAATTTGACACAACCTTGCCGGCGTGCAGGGCTACATTAACGCAACAGCCGGAAAAGAGGCATACACTATATGTCTCTAAACGAAGAAATTGTCCCTAATCACTTTAACCTATCCTATCGAGCTGAATAGTAAGGTTTAGGCGGTAACATGCCGAGCTCAAACAATTAGAGCACGGTCAGCGACCTCAGTGTAAAAGTGATGATGGTGGGAGTAAGTGGTGCATGTATAAATGTTGCTGTATAGTATCTCCTAGCGTACTGCGGTCAAAGGTTTTCTACAATTAAACAAAACATATTAACTGAATGGCTAGCTGCCATATACAACTAACCAATGCAATAAGTAGATTGTAATTAGATTAAGTAGCTAAGTATCATAGACTGATAAACCTAGACGGTGAAGCTAGTTGAAAGCACCACAGTAAACGAAGATAATATTCACAGTAATATAGAAATTATAATTTGCGGTCTTAAGACCGGGAAGGTACCTATTAGTCATCAGTACCAAATACGGAAATAATAATTAGATATACAATAGTATAGTTACTCGAGTACCTAATAGTCATCGATATGGAACAGGCTACTATGTTACTGAAATTGAGGCACTAACATATTTATAGCGCGAGTCGACATGTTCTCTGGAGCTGGAGAGATTTCCGCAGGTGATTCCCGCAGCTGGTTTCCGCAGGTTGGCTCCGCAAGCTGACTCCTCCAGGCAGGGTAGGTACGGTACACACTCAGGACAGTGAAACAGAGCAGTGAAAAAATGTCTATTAGATAGTCCCAGCAACTAGTATATAATTCATACAGTAGGGAGAAAGTCATCCATCCGGCAACGGAAATAATAAAGTTGAATGTGTGCCCATTAACAAAGAGAGCCGTGTATACTGTTTAAGCAGTTACATAACTTGGTGCGGGATGCGTCGTATAGCTCTTGCGGTGCACTTAGCAAAGTCCACCAGACAACAAATAGTTAATCAAAACACACACGACATGCAGTGCGGAAGTTGAAGTCCACTTTTCAGTGTGGTTGGCAGATCCGGCAAGTCATCCACCAAGAATCACTGTAGCTCCACATTCCGTAGAATTACATTCCGGGCCCATATGGCCCTTTCCGCACAGGTGTTCCCTTTATACAAGTTTGGAAGCGGGAACTATAACTTTAATTATTTTGTTCCTGTATGGTCGCCCAGGAGCATCATAAATTCCGTAATGCGGAAAGTCCGAGAACTGCATTTACGTGCGGGTGAGCTGAAAGCCGTAAGGAACCGCGGTGATGTGCTGTATCTTCCGTTGTTGTTCCAGTCCACTCGTCTAGTCCGCACCTCCAGCCAGTTCTTGATAGGTCGGTCTCCACACCGACGATGCCCCTGATTCTTGGTTTTTCACCCCTTTTATACTACTCGTGACGTCAGAGGCAGATGCCTCAGCCAATCAGCGGCCGAGCAGTAGCCAATCAGCGTGCAGCTAGATCAGTGCCGTATTTACCACGTTCTCGAACATTCTAGATCTTTCTATGCATACACGCGATTACGACGTCAAAAGCAATATTTTGAAGATAATTTAAGGGGTTTTCCGTGGATAACTCATGACATAACCATTTCTGGGCCGATTTTGAAACGGTTAACAGTTCTAGAAAGCTCGTCGGTACCAAGAACAACGAGAACGGAATAATTAAAGACTTTTATGAGAACCTACTCGGTACACTATAGGCATGCACTCGCATCCAATTCCATGACGTGTTGTCATACTTTATCGGACTTAGCCGATTTTTATGAAAACCTCTCATAGGGCTATGTATGCGTACTATCCTACCCAGCGGGGCACGCTTTGAGCGAATCCTGAGCAGACGTTCCGTACCCAGCTTTGCTGGGACGGCCAGTACCCGTTCGGTCAGTCTGTGCACACTTTGTTATTTGGACCATGCAGAAAGACTGGCCAGTTCCGAAGGATTTTATTTTTACCAGCTTTGATACTGCTATACGGTAAGTATCTCAATGCACAAAAACTGTTTTGGAGGTTTCCGGCTGGTTCATGATGTATGGAACAAAAAAGGTGGTTGTCATAATCATGAAAAGTTGCGATTCTGTTTCTGGAGAGAATGTGCACAACATCAGCTCCATCTAGAAGTTTAGTGTCAAAGGTACTTGGAGGCTGTAAGTTCATTTTTCCGTGGAACACGGCTGACCAGGAGTAACAAAAGGGTTTAGCAAGTCAGCGTCCTTTCCAATGCCGAATTTATCTGAGTGAGCTAGGGATATGGATGATTCACATGCATGAAAAAGACATACATATCTGTCTCTCTGTACTGTGCTACGATGCAAAGTATGGGGGAAATATCCACATCAGTCTTCAAAGTTAGGATCTAGCCAGCTTGTCTAGATTTCTGTTTAGAAGAAAAACACGGGGAGAGTAGTAGGGAGGTCTTCTTGATTCGGTCACGAATGGAGCGGGTACAGTCTATCAGCACTGACTTGTGATAGTCATCGTATTGATTCTTGCCAAGAGCTTTCACAGTGTGGACAATGTCAACAAATATATCCATTCAGAACATTGCTAGTATCCAGAGTCAGAAGCTCTGGAATGTCATTAAGGAAAGTATTTCCAATTTCACTGATGGTCTCTGCCAAATTTAGGGCTCGCTGCCTGGAATGTTTTTGAATAGAAGGGCCCTCCTCGTGATGACAGTGATTTTCAATCTCTCACAGGAAAGCGCTCTTCGAATTCATGCAAAAGTCTTGATTGTTCAGTTCCTGTTATCATCCAGTTTCGGAAGGCTTCTGGGTTCTCTGTAAGTCCAAGTACATCCCTGGAACTATTTACTGGGTCGTCATTCTGCTCATGTCCCTCATCAATATGCAAAGCTGAATCTCTGTTTGTAGTTTTGGCAACAACTCAATGGCCATGTTGTGTAAAATTCTTCCAGGGGGTGGGGGTGGGGGTGGGGGCAGGTTTTCCATGCCACAGATATGAAAGATGAGTCCCATTAGTTTGATGTTGACAATTGTATCCTTCTCAGTATGCTGATATACTGCAGTTACCGACTAATTCTCAAGCTGTAGAAATCGTTCATAACTGACACTGAGACCCGGATCATACCGTAGTGTGATCAGAGTCTTTGATCTCGTAAGTACATGAATGTGCAGTCCAATGTACAGAGGCCGTAGGGGGCTCATTCTTTCCGTGGCGTAATTCTTTCATTCTATGATATTGCAAATTTAATTCTTTTTTATAAACCTTCAATGAAGATGAAAAATAAATATAAATTATACTATGTTACCAATCCACGTCCGTAGTCATACATGCTCCTCTAAATTCTGGTGATACCTCGTCACCATAGTCAGATAATTTATGTTAATATTGCGAGGAAATGTGATATAATATTACAATACCTTCCCCCTTTTTACTCCTTTTATCAACTACATGGAGGATTTATCAATATTTACTCCTGTGATCAACTTCATCTTCGTCGCTTTGTTCAAGTATATCATTTTAGAGGGCAGAACAATAAAACCCACACTAACTTATAACAAGAGGTATCAGAATATACCAAATGTCTCGCCTTCTTATGCTATCCTGGGGAAGCGGCCTGCACTGAGATAAATATTCAATGAAAACACAATGTCTAAGTCATGTACATATATAGAACCAGAGATGTCAGAAGATAGAAAATTGCTTGCCTGTATATTAACTGTACCTCACAGGATATGATAGACCACCAGACACAGACTCATTTTGAAATTTGACTATCAAAATACCACTGGTACTAAGCAACGGGTAATCATAGCTTTAAGACTGAACCATAACGCTCCACTGCCTGGTAGTAACTGGAGTGCAATGTTTACTGGCACAGACAGTCTGGCCGAAAGGTAAATGGTCCAAACATAAGAAAAAAGCAGACACATTAAAAAAAATCAAGTACATTAATATGATGCAGATTACATTTACGCAAATCAAAATATTCTATCTAAATTGGATAAATCGTTGCTGATTAAATTGTCCTTTGAAAAAACCTTAACCACAGCATAATAAGCATGACCTGGATGCAAATCAGGCCTAGCATAATCAAGTTTAAACCCAGTAAAAATATGCCAAAATATTCAGAATCTATTTCTTTATCATGCAGATTAGCTGTAATCATTGCATAGAATGCATATGCGGAATTGTAATCAAATCAAATAAATGCTTGTTCACCAAATTGCCATCTGAATAAAGCTTAACCTGGATGCAAATCAGGCATAAAGTAATCAAAGTCAAAACTTGTTGGTGTAAATGTGGTTTGAAAAACCTTAACCACAGCATAATACATATAATCTGGATGCAAATCAGCCCTAAAATAATCAAGGTTCAAACGCCGAAAAAATATGGGAAAATTTGAAATTCGATTTGCTTTTTATGTGAACTAGTCCTGAGCATGGTATAGAACAAATCTGTAACGTTTCATTCACTGTGACGTTTCATTCAAATCGGATAAACCCTTCTTGATGTAAACGTCGTTTGAAAAGGCATAACCGTAGCAAAATCTTAACCTGGTCCCAGAAAATAGTCTAAGTTAAAAAAGAAAAGCAGGACAAATCTCGGAAATCAATACAATTTTGATGCAGCCTAGTCCTAAGCAACGTATAGAACAAATCTATGAAGCTTGATTTAAATTGGATAACCCCTTGGTGATGTAAATGTTGTTTGAAAAAAGCTTAACGAAAGCAGACGCCAATGCCATCGCCAACGCCGACGCCACCATTTCCTCCATTTCCGAAAATCTTGCCTCACTTCGAGAAGGCGAGATAATTACTCATGCCATCGAAGGTCGGTGTGAGTATTGCGGTTGGTGCTGCCTGCCTGCCTGCCTACCTGCCTGCCTGCCTGCATGCCTGCTGCCTGCCTGCCTGCCTGCTGCCTGCATGCCTGCCTACCTACCTACCTACCTACCTACCTACCTACCTGCCTGCCTGTCTGTCTGCCTGTCTGCCTGCTTGCCTGCCTATCTGTCTGTCTATCTTTCCGAGGTATATCTTGGGAATCCTATGAAGTAGACTCACCAAATATAGGTGGTAAAGCTGAGACGCCAGCTGTTTAGAATAAGTTGGACATGCTGATTTAAAGAATGATGGTTCTCAAGCTGAATTGTGATATGTTGACGTTTTTCCTTGGACATACCAAAATGGCTTCGAAATCAATTGTATTCTAGCTTAAAACATTCTGTGCATTGAGTTGACACAATACTTTGCGTCACAGTGGCTCATTATTATGGATTTAGGTTATTCCAAGTATATACGCAAAATAAAGAGCCCTATTTTTGTGTGATTACTTCATTTTTTGCAATTTCCGCTTTAAATTATACTCTCTAGACCAGAGAAAACTGCTTGCTAAATATCAGTATTCGGTTACAAATATGTGTAGAAACATGTATACAATTACTGATATATATACCGAAACAATAACCTTTGAATTCCTTTGGGCAATGCCAGTGTCTTTGATTTATATTGCATTCATGCATATGTCCTCACTGCACTCTGTATCTTGCACTCACATATTGATGTGCATCTTAAGGCAGATTTGTGACACTTGCAGTTGCGAGTTCTGCAGTGTGTGCGCCATGAACAAGATATTATTTCCGATAGGCAGCTGATATAAGACTCGGTGACATCAAAATAGGTTGCAGACCTGCGTCAGCGCGCTTCCAACTGCAGAACATCGCTTGTTGGTGGCAAACATTCTGGTTTACCTGGCTTGGTGAACAAGATACGTCTTGCTGTATCAACAGAATGTGTTTGGCTCACATTGTATATTCTATACAGAAATGTCTCTGCAGATTTACTGGTTACATCGGTGAGTTCTCCTACTCCCAAATCATTAAGTGGGCCATGATTATCTTTGAAGTCTTCCATTCTGACCGTGTGAGGCATTTCCTATGTATGATGTTGTGTCTGATCCAGTCAGTGCATGAAAGGGTAATAATGTTGTTGCAGAATCAGGAGGCATGTTGTTGAAAACGGCTTTATTGGGTGTATAGCGTCTCTTCTTTGATGTACCGCACACCATCCAACGCCATTAACATTGTGCATGAGGAAAGTGACACGCTAACAATAGAAGAGCGTCTGTATCCCTTGTAGACACGACAACCGTATTGAAATGCATATTGATAGCATGTAGCACCAACCTAGTATCAGCGTTGCTCTGAGAGAAGCTATGCCAGTTGCTCCTTTATATGATCGAACTTCTAATTCCTTTGCAAATCATCCTGCAACAATGATTTCCTTATCATCTGGCGCATTAGCGGTCAGTTCTTCTGATAGGAACATAGCCAGGTCTGCCTTATTCTCTGGCAAAGCCAGGAAATTTTACCATGGTTTTTTTTGGAGTGACACATTACGATCTTCCACGACACGTCTGATATAGGGCGCATAGTCTTTGCACGTCTGGTCTCTGTGTTTCCCTTGGTGGACTCTTCTAGATATCGGTCAAAAACTATATCTACACTCTGATAACTGGAACGAGTCTGCAGAACTGATCTGACAAATGTGTTCGCTATATCACCAAATGTGAATTCATCAGCAGGCTTTCCAGTCCCAACAACCAGTGCTTGGCCATCTTTAACAAGAGACACAGATTGATTATGAATATCAATGGCTTTAGGGCAGGTGACACCTTCTGTCATTATATCTGCAAGTAATGATTTGTCTCCACAAAGTGTGTTGCATGGTTTCCAATACATCAATATTTGAATACCATATTTCAATTGAAATTCGATCAATTCACCAGCGCATCACTAATGTTAACAAGAACAAATTTGTCCAATACCCGTATCATTGATATATGTTTTCAGTCGGGCCGCCGTAGCGTCAAGTGTCTATTTTGGAAGCAATGTTGCTAAAAGCTGTTGCATTTTAGGTTATTACCGTACAATTTGAATACGTTTTCGGGACCACACAGACACATATCAACCCAAGTTCGGAAAAGATCCCTCCATTAGAGTTATTGAAAAGTGCTTCAAAAATATACATTCTGGAAATATACATTCTGGAAATATACATTCTGGAAAAGATTTTGCTGAAAGCTGTTGCTGTTGACTTTTAGCCTATGGCCACACAATTGGTATACCTGTTCTGGACTACATGGGCAAGCTTTCACTCAAGTTTGGAGAAGTTTGCATCAGGCGAACCAGAGTTATTGAAGAATGTGTAAAATGCCTATTTTCTAAGCTGTTGCTAACATATGTTGCTTTTGTGGTTTAGGCCCAAAAATGGTATATCTGCTCGCGACCACATGGACAAGCTGCCACCGAAGCTCGAGTAAGAAGAAAAGGAAAAAAGAAGAAGAATTCCATACTGTGTAAAAAGAAATTACTAGCCAAGCTTTAAAATTGTATGTACGAGTAAGTATAAGCCAATAGATTCTGCTTAAAATGTCCTAAACCTTCAAAGATACGTCCATATTTTTTCAAATAATTTTGCGGGCACCCCTATCTGGGCGTAGTGCCACGTATGCCCGCCCTTAGATCTGTCCCTGCAGACCAGTAAAACTAAGAATGAACATATGTGCCAATATCAATGAATTAGATGTCGATGAGTAGATAAGAACTTGGTCTTTGTTTATGTCCATTAGAGGGCAAGGGGTGCCACCTTGTAGCTAAGTCCTAATTGTGTTTAATTGTTAACGTTCTAATATCCTAGCACTAAATAGCATATTGTAAGCAGGCCCGTCAGCTGGATGACAAATTGGGGGAGGTGATTTCACCAGATCGCTGTGGGTCCGGGAGCGCTCCCACAGAAAATTGTGAAATCTGGATGCACCCAGACGGCTTCTCCTGCATTTCTGGAGATCAATATGAATCATCAGTTGGATGTTAAATTATTATATTTTTACCCATTTTACTATTTTTCCTTTGTCCGCAAAATTTCTTTTATTTTTTAGATGATTGTGTATCCGGTGGTTGTGAGAGATCAAACACACGATTCAGCTAAAGACAAGAGCGGCTACAGTAACAATACCATTACCTTGTTTGTTGGCTTAAATCCCTGTATCTTCTCTACATACACAATAGTAGGTATCCATTATACATTTGATCATGTTTTGTATCATAGTATGTGCTATATTCGTCACTGATCACTGCTGGATGGCTCGTACACCTTGGCTAAAGTCGTATTTACCTTAACATCAGAGTTATGTCCTTTTGTTCTCGTTCTTAGCCTTTATACGATCACAGGTCGCAGGATTAGGATACCATTGAGTAATCCATTTTATCCTATAATATAATATGTGCTGGGTGAATATGGTATTTCGGCCATAGCTCTATTCACTAAACCTTACTATAAGTTAACAACATCCTGGTTATTCTTCAATACGGCTTGACTGGGTGGTCTTATTGTGGATGTTGTTATGGTGATAGTAGGCGTCACAAGCTTTCAACCATCTTCATTTTAGAATAATCCGTTGCTTCCTTAGTGAGATGTTTTGAAATTGGACTTCTGGGAGCCATGTTGCGGGTTGTAGGCCTACGCACGACATGTATCAACAAAGTCTTGATATGTGTAACCAGTTTACACCTGGTCAGCGACAAGTCTTAACCCAGGTACGTTAACTAATTGTTTGACTACCCAGTATCTCAATACAGGAAAGCTCTTGCAACATTTAAAATTAAAAGGAGCGTGTTGCCACTACGGGCAGCATGCTGCCAGCGCGTTGCTATGGCCAGCATCAGCTCATAGTCAAATTAGTTTCAAAATATTCAACAGAATATTTATTACGCCGTAAATGAACTTTTGAATTGGGCCTGTCTCGTTTAAAGCGTTGATCAGCGCACGCCGCATAGCTAAACTACCGGTTACGCTTCCGTCTCTCTATTATCACCTGACCTATATACAGCGTGACCTTATACGTATTTTAGAAGAAAGCCCCATTTTAACATTCAGTAACTCTACACCTTATTCAGTACAGCTCAGAAATAACCTAGAATATTCCAAAACAAAACATGTTAGTACTGAAGGCTGACCACGAAGTAAGAAATGTTCAGTTGAGTATTTTTAACATAAATGGATTGGAGGACATTGCTGGCTCAAAATATTCAACAGTACATTTTATTTTGTTTTGGAAACAATTAAAGTTATTTCTGCGCTGTATGCCTACCTGTATTATTTACCTGTCGCATACCTGTGCATTTACGGCTATAGTGCCATTTATGTGTCGGAACTGTACATCGACAGGCTACTACTACTGCGGATCATAGAGGAAATAGATATTCGCAACACTGGTCTGTATTTTCAATTCTATCCTTGGTTTTACACTTTGCACAATACAGAACTAGCATGTATAGGCCTATATGCGCAAGCTACATATCATCGCGAACCCATTCAACTCTACAATATCTGGAGCCTATAATTGACACCAGTTATTTAGACAGCTGCTGTGGCCTACTCTCAGTCAAATCACTTTAATATGCATAAATCATAGAACGCAGACTATGAGTTGAATGCCACTTAGGAAGATAAGTAGACTAGATTCAAAAGACAAACGTAGTGGGCTAAATGAGATGGGTTTTTTTGTGACTAATGTAATATATAGGCACGTCACACATGTAAATCTATATATTATTATTATTAGTTAAGTGGGCTATATATAGTAGGCCTCTATGCATCTAGAGGCAATTCGTATATAGCGTAGGCCAGTCATATTCCCATACTGTAATTCTAATCAAACATGCAGAGTAAATAAATACGTGCTTCAAGCATATCTATAATCTAGAATTTATAATAGGCAAGCTTGCACTTCGTTTCCTGCTCTATAGGCCGTCCGTCTGCTAACTGCTGTCTCGTGACAGTCATTATTGCAGTCTCGTATGCTGTCTAGTGACGGTCACTATTGCTGTCTAGTGACGGCCACTATTGCTGTCTAGTGACGGTCACTATTGCTGTCTCGTGACGGTCACTATTGCTGTCTCGTGACGGTCACTATTGCTGTCTCGTGACGGTTACTATTGCTGTCTCGTGACGGTCACTATTGCTGTCTCGTGACGGTCACTATTGCTGTCTCGCGATGGTCACTATTGCTGTCTTGTGACGGTCACTATTGCTGTCTCGTGATCGTCGCTATTGCTGTCTCGTGACAGTCATTATTGCTGTCTCGTGATGGTCACTATTGCTGTCACGTGATGGTCTCTATTGCTGTCTCGTGACGGTCACTATTGCTGTCTCGTGACTGTCACTATTGCTGTCTCGTGACGATCACTATTGCTGTCTTGTGACGGTTACTATTGCTGTCTCGCGATGGTCACTATTGCTGTCACGTGATGGTCACTATTGCTGTCTCCTGACGGTCACTATTGCTGTCTTGTAACGGTCACTATTGCTGTCTTATGACGGTCACTATTGCTGTCTCGTGACACTCATTATTGCTGTCTCGTGATGGTCACTATTGCTGTCTTGTGATGGTCATTGTTGCTGTCTCCTGACGGTCACTATTGCTGTCTTGTGACGGTAACTATTGCTGTCTCCTGACGATCACTATTGCTGTCTCCTGACGGTCACTATTGCCGTCTCGTGATGGTCACTGTTGCTTTCTCCTGACGGTCACTATTGCTGTCTTGTGACGGTCACTAGTGCTGTCTTATGACGGTCACTATTGCTGTCTCATGATGGTCACTATTGCTGTCTCGTGACGGTCACTATTGCTGTCTCCAGACGGTCACTATTGCTGTCTTGTGACGGTCACTATGGCTGTCTCCTGACGGTCACTATTGCTGTCTTGTGACGGTCACTATTGCTGTCCCGTGACGGTCACTATTGCTGTCTCGTGATGGTTACTTGCTGTCTCGTGATGGTCACTATTGCTGTCTCCTTACAGTCACTGTTGCTGTCTCGCGATGGTCAATATTGCTCTCTCGTGACGATCACTATTGCTATCTCGTGACGGTCACTATTGCTGTATCCTGACGCTCATTATTGTTGTCTCGTGACAGTCACTATTGCTGTCTCTTGATGGCCACTTTTGCTGTCTCGTGACGGTCACTATTGCTGTCTCGTGACGGTCACTATTGCTGTCTCGTGACGGTCACTATTGCTGTCTTGTGACGGTCACTATAGCTGTCTCATGATGGTCACTATTGCTGTCTCGTGATCGGCACTATTGCTGTCTCGTGATGGTCACTATTGGTGTCTCATGACGATCACGATTGCTGTCTCATGATGGTCACTTGCTGTCTCCTGATGGTCACTATTGCTCTCTCCTGACGGTCACAGTTGCTGTCTCGTGCTGGTCACTATTGCTGTCTCGTGATGGTCACTATTGTTGTTTCGTGACGGTCATTATTGCTGTCTCGTGATGGTCACTATTGTTGTCTTGTGACGGTCACTATTGCTGTCTCCTGACGCTCACTGTTGCTGTCTTGTGTCGGTCACTATTGCTGTCTCGTAATGGTCACTATTGCTGTCTCGTGATGGTCACCATTGCTGTCTTGTCACAATCATTATTGCTGTCTCGTGATGGTCACTATTGATATCTCGTGATGGTCACTATTGCTGTCTCGTGATGGTCACTATTGCTGTCTCGTGACGGTCACTATTGCTGTCTTGTGATGGTCACTATTCCTGTCTTGTGATGGTCATTGTTGCTGTCTCCTGACGATCACTATTGCTGTCTCCTGACGGTCACGATTGCTGTCTCCACTATTGCTGTCTCCTGATGGTCACTATTGCTGTCATGTGACGGTCACTATTGCTGTCTTATGACGGTCACTATTGCTGTCTCGTGATGGTCACTATTGCTGTCTCGTGATGGGCACTATTGCTGTCCCGTGATGGTCACTATTGCTGTCTTGTGATGGTCACTATTGGTGTCTCATGACGATCACGATTGCTGTCTCGTGATGGTCACTTGCTGTCTCCTGATGGTCACTATTTCTGTCTCCTGACGGTCACTGTTGCTGTCTCGTGCTGGTCACTATTGCTTTCTCGTGATGGTCACTATTGTTGTTTCGTGACGGTCACTATTGCTGTCTCGTGATGGTCACTATTGTTGTCTTGTGACGGTCACTATTGCTGTCTCCTGACGCTCACAGTTGCTGTCTTGAGTCGGTCACTATTGCTGTCTCGTAATGGTCACTATTGCTGTCTCGTGATGGTCACCATTGCTTTCTTGTCACAGTCATTATTGCTGTCTCGTGATGGTCACTATTGATGTCTCGTGATGGTCACTATTGCTGTCTCGTGATGGTCACTATTGCTGTCTCGTGACGGTCACTATTGCTGTCTTGTGATGGTCACTATTCCTGTCTTGTGATGGTCACTATTGTTGTTTCGTGACGGTCACTATTGCTGTCTCGTGATGGTCACTATTGTTGTCTTGTGACGGTCACTATTGCTGTCTCCTGACGCGCACTGTTGCTGTCTTGTATCGGTCACTATTGCTGTCTCGTAATGGGCACTATTGCTGTCTCGTGATGGTCACCATTGCTGTCTTGTCACAGTCATTATTGCTGTCTCGTGATGGTCACTATTGATGTCTCGTGATGGTCACTATTGCTGTCTCGTGATGGTCACTATTGCTGTCTCGTGACGGTCACTATTGCTGTCTTGTGATGGTCACTATTCCTGTCTTGTGATGGTCATTGTTGCTGTCTCCTGACGGTCACTATTGCTGTCATGTGACGGTCACTATTGCTGTCTTATGACGGTCACTATTGCTGTCTCGTGATGGTCACTACTGCTGTCTCGTGATGGGCACTATTGCTGTCTCGTGATGGGCACTATTGCTGTCTCCTGACGGTCACTATTGCTGTCTTGTGATGGTCACTATTGGTGTCTCATGACGATCACGATTGCTGTCTCGTGATAGTCACTTGCTGTCTCCTGATGGTCACTATTGCTGTCTCCTGACGGTCACTATTGCTGTCACGTGATGGTCACTATTGCCGTCTCGTGATGGTCACTATTGCTGTCTCGTGATGGTCACTATTGCTGTCTCCTGACGGTCACTATTGCTGTCTTGTGACGGTCACTATTGCTGTCTCCTGACGGTCACTATTGCTGTCTTGTGACGGTCACTCTTGCTGTCTCGTGACGGTCACTATTGCTGTCTCGTGGTGGTCACTATTGTTGGCTTGTGACGGTCACTATTGCTGTCTCCAAACGCTCACCATTGCTGTCTTGTGATGGTCACTATTGGTGTCTCATGACGATCACGATTGCTGTCTCGTGATGGTCACTTGCTGTCTCCTGATGGTCACTATTGCTGTCTCCTGACGGTCACTGTTGCTGTCTCGTGCTGGTCACTATTGCTGTCTCGTGATGGTCACTATTGTTGTTTAGTGACGGTCACTATTGCTGTCTCGTGATGGTCACTATTGTTGTCTTGTGACGGTCACTATTGCTGTCTCCTGACGCTCACAGTTGCTGTCTTGAGTCGGTCACTATTGCTGTCTCGTAATGGTCACTATTGCTGTCTCGTGATGGTCACCATTGCTGTCTTGTCACAATCATTATTGCTGTCTCGTGATGGTCACTATTGATATCTCGTGATGGTCACTATTGCTGTCTCGTGATGGTCACTATTGCTGTCTCGTGACGGTCACTATTGCTGTCTTGTGATGGTCACTATTCCTGTCTTGTGATGGTCATTGTTGCTGTCTCCTGACGATCACTATTGCTGTCTCCTGACGGTCACGATTGCTGTCTCCACTATTGCTGTCTCCTGACGGTCACTATTGCTGTCATGTGACGGTCACTATTGCTGTCTTATGACGGTCACTATTGCTGTCTCGTGATGGTCACTATTGCTGTCTCGTGATGGGCACTATTGCTGTCCCGTGATGGTCACTATTGCTGTCTTGTGATGGTCACTATTGGTGTCTCATGACGATCACGATTGCTGTCTCGTGATGGTCACTTGCTGTCTCCTGATGGTCACTATTTCTGTCTCCTGACGGTCACTGTTGCTGTCTCGTGCTGGTCACTATTGCTTTCTCGTGATGGTCACTATTGTTGTTTCGTGACGGTCACTATTGCTGTCTCGTGATGGTCACTATTGTTGTCTTGTGACGGTCACTATTGCTGTCTCCTGACGCTCACAGTTGCTGTCTTGAGTCGGTCACTATTGCTGTCTCGTAATGGTCACTATTGCTGTCTCGTGATGGTCACCATTGCTTTCTTGTCACAGTCATTATTGCTGTCTCGTGATGGTCACTATTGATGTCTCGTGATGGTCACTATTGCTGTCTCGTGATGGTCACTATTGCTGTCTCGTGACGGTCACTATTGCTGTCTTGTGATGGTCACTATTCCTGTCTTGTGATGGTCACTATTGTTGTTTCGTGACGGTCACTATTGCTGTCTCGTGATGGTCACTATTGTTGTCTTGTGACGGTCACTATTGCTGTCTCCTGACGCGCACTGTTGCTGTCTTGTGTCGGTCACTATTGCTGTCTCGTAATGGGCACTATTGCTGTCTCGTGATGGTCACCATTGCTGTCTTGTCACAGTCATTATTGCTGTCTCGTGATGGTCACTATTGATGTCTCGTGATGGTCACTATTGCTGTCTCGTGATGGTCACTATTGCTGTCTCGTGACGGTCACTATTGCTGTCTTGTGATGGTCACTATTCCTGTCTTGTGATGGTCATTGTTGCTGTCTCCTGACGGTCACTATTGCTGTCATGTGACGGTCACTATTGCTGTCTTATGACGGTCACTATTGCTGTCTCGTGATGGTCACTACTGCTGTCTCGTGATGGGCACTATTGCTGTCTCGTGATGGTCACTATTGCTGTCTCCTGACGGTCACTATTGCTGTCTTGTGATGGTCACTATTGGTGTCTCATGACGATCACGATTGCTGTCTCGTGATAGTCACTTGCTGTCTCCTGATGGTCACTATTGCTGTCTCCTGACGGTCACTATTGCTGTCACGTGATGGTCACTATTGCCGTCTCGTGATGGTCACTATTGCTGTCTCGTGATGGTCACTATTGCTGTCTCCTGACGGTCACTATTGCTGTCTTGTGACGGTCACTATTGCTGTCTCCTGACGGTCACTATTGCTGTCTTGTGACGGTCACTCTTGCTGTCTCGTGACGGTCACTATTGCTGTCTCGTGGTGGTCACTATTGTTGGCTTGTGACGGTCACTATTGCTGTCTCCAAACGCTCACCATTGCTGTCTTGTGATGGTCACTATTGGTGTCTCATGACGATCACGATTGCTGTCTCGTGATGGTCACTTGCTGTCTCCTGATGGTCACTATTGCTGTCTCCTGACGGTCACTGTTGCTGTCTCGTGCTGGTCACTATTGCTGTCTCGTGATGGTCACTATTGTTGTTTCGTGACGGTCACTATTGCTGTCTCGTGATGGTCACTATTGTTGTCTTGTGACGGTCACTATTGCTGTCTCCTGACGCTCACAGTTGCTGTCTTGAGTCGGTCACTATTGCTGTCTCGTAATGGTCACTATTGCTGTCTCGTGATGGTCACCATTGCTTTCTTGTCACAGTCATTATTGCTGTCTCGTGATGGTCACTATTGATGTCTCGTGATGGTCACTATTGCTGTCTCGTGATGGTCACTATTGCTGTCTCGTGACGGTCACTATTGCTGTCTTGTGATGGTAACTATTCCTGTCTTGTGATGGTCACTATTGTTGTTTCGTGACGGTCACTATTGCTGTCTCGTGATGGTCACTATTGTTGTCTTGTGACGGTCACTATTGCTGTCTCCTGACGCTCACTGTTGCTGTCTTGTGTCGGTCACTATTGCTGTCTCGTAATGGGCACTATTGCTGTCTCGTGATGGTCACCATTGCTGTCTTGTCACAGTCATTATTGCTGTCTCGTGATGGTCACTATTGATGTCTCGTGATGGTCACTATTGCTGTCTCGTGATGGTCACTATTGCTGTCTCGTGACGGTCACTATTGCTGTCTTGTGATGGTCACTATTCCTGTCTTGTGATGGTCATTGTTGCTGTCTCCTGACGGTCACTATTGCTGTCATGTGACGGTCACTATTGCTGTCTTATGACGGTCACTATTGCTGTCTCGTGATGGTCACTATTGCTGTCTCGTGATGGGCACTATTGCTGTCTCGTGATGGTCACTATTGCTGTCTCCTGACGGTCACTATTGCTGTCTTGTGATGGTCACTATTGGTGTCTCATGACGATCACGATTGCTGTCTCGTGATAGTCACTTGCTGTCTCCTGATGGTCACTATTGCTGTCTCCTGACGGTCACTATTGCTGTCACGTGATGGTCACTATTGCCGTCTCGTGATGGTCACTATTGCTGTCTCGTGATGGTCACTATTGCTGTCTCCTGACGGTCACTATTGCTGTCTTGTGACGGTCACTATTGCTGTCTCGTGATGGTCACTATTGCTGTCTCGTGACACTCATTATTGCTGTCTCGTGATTGTCACTATTGCTGTCTCGTGATTGTCACTATTGCTGTCTCGTGACGGTCACTATTGCTGTCTCGTGACGGTCACTATTGCTGTCTCGTGATGGTCACTATTGCTGTCTCGTGACACTCATTATTGCTGTCTCGTGACGGTCACTGTTGCTGTCTCGTGCTGGTCACTATTGCTGTCTCGTGATGGTCACTATTGTTGTTTCGTGACGGTCACTATTGCTGTCTCGTGATGGTCACTATTGTTGTCTTGTGACGGTCACTATTGCTGTCTCCTGACGCTCACTATTGCTGTCTCCTGACGGTCACTATTGCTGTCTTGTGATGGTCACTATTGGTGTCTCATGACGATCACGATTGCTGTCTCGTGATAGTCACTTGCTGTCTCCTGATGGTCACTATTGCTGTCTCCTGACGGTCACTATTGCTGTCACGTGATGGTCACTATTGCCGTCTCGTGATGGTCACTATTGCTGTCTCGTGATGGTCACTATTGCTGTCTCCTGACGGTCACTATTGCTGTCTTGTGACGGTCACTATTGCTGTCTCCTGACGGTCACTATTGCTGTCTTGTGACGGTCACTCTTGCTGTCTCGTGACGGTCACTATTGCTGTCTCGTGGTGGTCACTATTGTTGGCTTGTGACGGTCACTATTGCTGTCTCCAAACGCTCACCATTGCTGTCTTGTGATGGTCACTATTGGTGTCTCATGACGATCACGATTGCTGTCTCGTGATGGTCACTTGCTGTCTCCTGATGGTCACTATTGCTGTCTCCTGACGGTCACTGTTGCTGTCTCGTGCTGGTCACTATTGCTGTCTCGTGATGGTCACTATTGTTGTTTCGTGACGGTCACTATTGCTGTCTCGTGATGGTCACTATTGTTGTCTTGTGACGGTCACTATTGCTGTCTCCTGACGCTCACAGTTGCTGTCTTGAGTCGGTCACTATTGCTGTCTCGTAATGGTCACTATTGCTGTCTCGTGATGGTCACCATTGCTTTCTTGTCACAGTCATTATTGCTGTCTCGTGATGGTCACTATTGATGTCTCGTGATGGTCACTATTGCTGTCTCGTGATGGTCACTATTGCTGTCTCGTGACGGTCACTATTGCTGTCTTGTGATGGTAACTATTCCTGTCTTGTGATGGTCACTATTGTTGTTTCGTGACGGTCACTATTGCTGTCTCGTGATGGTCACTATTGTTGTCTTGTGACGGTCACTATTGCTGTCTCCTGACGCTCACTGTTGCTGTCTTGTGTCGGTCACTATTGCTGTCTCGTAATGGGCACTATTGCTGTCTCGTGATGGTCACCATTGCTGTCTTGTCACAGTCATTATTGCTGTCTCGTGATGGTCACTATTGATGTCTCGTGATGGTCACTATTGCTGTCTCGTGATGGTCACTATTGCTGTCTCGTGACGGTCACTATTGCTGTCTTGTGATGGTCACTATTCCTGTCTTGTGATGGTCATTGTTGCTGTCTCCTGACGGTCACTATTGCTGTCATGTGACGGTCACTATTGCTGTCTTATGACGGTCACTATTGCTGTCTCGTGATGGTCACTATTGCTGTCTCGTGATGGGCACTATTGCTGTCTCGTGATGGTCACTATTGCTGTCTCCTGACGGTCACTATTGCTGTCTTGTGATGGTCACTATTGGTGTCTCATGACGATCACGATTGCTGTCTCGTGATAGTCACTTGCTGTCTCCTGATGGTCACTATTGCTGTCTCCTGACGGTCACTATTGCTGTCACGTGATGGTCACTATTGCCGTCTCGTGATGGTCACTATTGCTGTCTCGTGATGGTCACTATTGCTGTCTCCTGACGGTCACTATTGCTGTCTTGTGACGGTCACTATTGCTGTCTCGTGATGGTCACTATTGCTGTCTCGTGACACTCATTATTGCTGTCTCGTGATTGTCACTATTGCTGTCTCGTGATTGTCACTATTGCTGTCTCGTGACGGTCACTATTGCTGTCTCGTGACGGTCACTATTGCTGTCTCGTGATGGTCACTATTGCTGTCTCGTGACACTCATTATTGCTGTCTCGTGACGGTCACTGTTGCTGTCTCGTGCTGGTCACTATTGCTGTCTCGTGATGGTCACTATTGTTGTTTCGTGACGGTCACTATTGCTGTCTCGTGATGGTCACTATTGTTGTCTTGTGACGGTCACTATTGCTGTCTCCTGACGCTCACTGTTGCTGTCTTGTGTCGGTCACTATTGCTGTCTCGTAATGGTCACTATTGCTGTCTCGTGATGGTCACCATTGCTGTCTTGTCACAGTCATTATTGCTGTCTCGTGATGGTCACTATTGATGTCTCGTGATGGTCACTATTGCTGTCTCGTGATGGTCACTATTGCTGTCTCGTGACGGTCACTAGTTAACACAAGGGGGATTAATACTGCACCAATCTTATATTTTTCGAGGAACAGAATTATCTGGGGTTCGCGAATCTGAATACAATTTCAGAAAAGGCTCAGTATTAACTGAGATATTAATGATTAAAGTTTCCTCAAAATCAAGCGTGCGAGGAAACTGCATCAGCTTCCAGCAAGTTCTTACTGCGTGGTATTTCTGCTACATGGCTAGCTTCCTGGCCTATCCCTCACATGCTGATTAGTTTCCTTAACTTCAGAGTCGCTCTGGCAATGCCTCCCTATATAAGGAGATATTTTCTCCATGTGCTGTGCTGAAGAAATGTTCTTATAACCTGCTAAGACAAACCTTCGACAATGGAGAGCATGGGGCAAGTAGCTATTACAGCTGATTATGACCGGATACTGATTCATGTTCTGGATGATCGTCTCTCCACTTTTTCTATAATGCTTGATTGATCACCGTCTTGATCTCGTTGAGTGAGCTAAGATCGTGACATTGTTCTTTTGTTTCCCCCACGTTTGCTAGAATGTCAGCTCTTTCATTTCCCGAGATATTGCAATGAAATGGGACTCATTCGAAGAAAACAGTGCTTGTATTGAGTGACGATTGCTGAAATCTTATTTTCAAGTCAGCTAATTCTAAGTGTTGAGAGTTGAGAGAATGTAATACAGCGAGTGCATCAGTAAAACGGACTATGTTTGCACCTTATGATCTTTGGTTAATACTTCAACATCATTTCCATGGCTTTACTTTCTACTTTATAGTTGGAGCAGACATTGCCTGGTTTCATGGCAATTTCTGTTTGACTGCCACATGGATAGTTGATGACAATTTCACCACCATTTGTAACTGTTTCAGATGCTAACCCATCCGAGAAGATACGTATCCATTGACTTTGTTGATATTTTTTCCCAAGGCATACAGTGATGGGGTTCTTAGTTCTATAATGGAGTGTAAGCTCTTGTTAGAAATGTCATATATGGAGTCTCTGATGATAAAACCTTGTCGAGTTAGGTGTGGTGATAAGTGTCTGGGTTATAGATTGGTGAGGGTGCCATATTCTGTGTTGGGTTTCTGTTGCAACGCGGATTGCTCTGTTGGGTATGAACCAACCCGGGTTAGCCGGGTACGATGTGGCCCGGTCTGAGTTGCTCTAAGCCATGCCCCATTGGTTCTATAGGCCAGTTCGTGTAACCACCGTACCGTCCGTAAGAATGCCTAGCGCGCATGCGCGCCAGTAAGAGGTGGCTCAGCCACGCTGTACAGAGCGTGGGGATGTCATTCCTATGTATATAGTTACCAGTAATTTGGGGAATTCCTAATACTGGTCCCTTTCCAGCCATCTTGGTGTGAATCAACACCAGGATTCGTTGGGAAACACGAATCTCTTTACAGATTTGAAATGGGTTCAGTATTGGCGGAGATATCATACCTTCATTCAGCACCAAGTTTCGTGTGCTTCTAACTACCAGTTAGACTGTTGTATGACTTGTGTTTAGTTGGTGCCAACGACTAGGAACAATTCTGTTCTAAAAGAGCTTCGCCAACAGACGGCAACATCGAGCTTCGCCAACCAACGCCAACTTCGAACTTCGCCAACCAACGCCAAAATCCAACTTCGGTAACAGTGGCCAGCATGTGCTGATGACTAACAGGCGCCAACCAAAACTGTTTTGTGCTGTAAGAATGAAATTTGCGCTGATAAGTAATAGGCGCTCATTTTTAGTGTAGTATAGCTATCTTCTTTTCTGTAGCGCTGATTATAAGTAACTTGGTCTTATTATTATATTGTACTAAACTGTCATACAGCGAGCGCGTTTGTTGTAGATGTTATTACTTTTTGTCATTATTTTTCGTTAGCTTATATAGTTATATATTTTCTTAAAACGCGCACACGCTTAAACTTATACTAAACGGCTTCACTAACGACAACACTTACTTTCTAAAATACTGCAACACTTTTTCACTAGAGCCGTCTCTCGTACCTCGCCAAAACGGCTCGAGATACTGCGACTAATTCTAACTAGTATTAAGCTCAGATATTTTGTTAGGATAGAGTAGATAGGGCGACTGCTAGAATGAAGAAGTGCTTTTTATTGTAAAGCCTCTTTCCCGACACTGCTGGCGTAAACATAAGAAGGCCGGATTTCCATAATTGGCCACCAACTTTACGGCCTTCTAAATTCCTAGAGCAGCTGTCTCTTTCTATGACTCCGGCCTCTGGCCACTAATTGTCTGGTAGTTCCCTCAGCCAGGTTAGTTAGCGCCGACCCGAGAAATGGCAGAGATTTCTCGACGGTGGGAATCGAAACGGCGATGCTTCACACACTTCCTCTGTACCTTCACTGGTACTATTAGCTAGTTTTTTTAAAGCCAAAGTATGATTCACTGTGCAAAAATTAATTATAGTAGGTACGTCCGAGCAATAGACCTCAGGGCAGTTACATAACCTTAACGCAGCTAAATGTTAGCTCCAGGGAGTGAATCCTTTAAGCTGACCAAAAAATAACTTTGCAGTGCTCTTCAGACATGGCTATGTCAAAGGCCTAGAGAGGAATAATTTTGAATATTTACAAATAGAATGATTGGCTCGGTAACCGAGCCAGACATTCTAGTGATAAATTAAAGAAAATACTATTCTTTCGGCCTTCAGATAGACACTAGCTAAGTAAAAACTTTAATTTTCTTTACCATTACCCCTTTAACGGTCAAGCCGGCGAAAGAAATCAGTGGAAAATTTACAAAAATAGGCATCTATAATTAAAATATCTTGAAAAATATTGACAATCAATATGTTTAATTGATATCGCAAGTAGTATTTTGAGCGCTTTGAGGCGATGTTGACACAAGAGGGTTTAAGGAAATGAGAATTATACCTATATAATATAATTTGGCAAGTCAGCCATGGATAAAGACGATGCCGACATATAGGTCAGCAGTGTATAGATGTATGCACTATCAGCGCTAAGAGGTACACCATTTACGTACAGATGTACGCTCCATCAGTGGCAAGAGGTACACCATTCACGTACAGATGTATGCTCTATCAGTGGTAAGATACACACCATTCACGTACAGATGTACGCTCTATCCGCGCTAAGAGGTACATCATTCACGTACAAATGTACGCTCTATCCATGCTAAGAGGTACACCATTCACGTACAGATGTACGCTCTATCCGTGCTAAGAGGTACACCATTCACGTACAGATGTACGCTCTATCCGCGCTAAGAGGTACACCATTCACATACAGATGTATGCTCTATCAGCGCTAAGAGGTACACCATTCACATACAAATGTACGCTCTATCTATGCTAAGAGGTACACCATTTACAAACAGATGTACGCTGTATCAGCACTAAGAGGTACACCATTCACGTATAAATGTATGCCCTATCCGTGCTAAGAGGTGCACCGTTCACGTACAGATGTACGCTCTATCAGTGCTAAGAAGTACACCATTCACATACAAATGTATGCTCTATCCATGCTAAGAGGTACACCATTCACGTACAGATGTACGCTCTATCCGTGCTAAGAGGTACACCATACATGTACAGATGTATGCTCTATCAGTGCTAAGAGGTACACCATTCACGTACAGATGTACACTCTATCCGTGCTAAGAGGTAAACCATTCATGAACAGATGTATGCTCTATCCATGCTAAGAGGTACACCATTCACGTACAGATGTATGCTCTATCCACGCTAAGAGGTGCACCATTCACGTACAGATGTATGCTCTTTCAGCGCTAAGAGGTGCACCATTCATGTACAGATGTACACTCTATCCGGGCTAAGAGGTGCACAATTCACGTACAGATGTACGATCTTTCAGCGCTAAGAGGTACACCATTCACGTACAGATGCACGCTCTATCATCACTAAGCGGTACACCATTCACCTACAGATGTACGCTCTATAAGTGCTAAGAGGTGCATCATTCACGTACATATGTACGCTCTATCTGTGCTAAGAGGTACACTATTCACGTACAGATGTACGCTCTATCCGCGCTAAGAGGTACACCATTCACATACAGATGTACGCTCTATCAGCGCTAAGGGGTACACCATTTACGTGCAGATGTACGCTCTATCAGCGCTAAGAGCTGCACCATTCACGTACAGATGTACGCTCTATCAGCGCTAAGAGCTGCACCATTCACGTACAGATGTACGTTCTATCAGTGTTAAGAGGTAGACCATGCACGTGCAGATGTACGTTCTATCAGTGCTAAGAGGTACACCATTCATGTACAGATATACGCTCTTTCAGTGCTAAGAGGTACACCATTCACAGTAACCACCTCCTATCTACCAGGCGGGTGGTTGGGGGGGGGGGGGGTGGTGGGGGGGGGGGCGTATGCGCCGATGCATACTGTGGATACGGAGGCCAAGTCTTCCACATACAGGATGTTCACAGGAGGACACGACCGACTCCGAATTTTTATTACAATATTGTGATTCACAGCCAGCTATCCTTAACCCATCTTGTGTCAAGAGCGCCTTAAAGCGCTAAAAATACTACTTGATATATCAATTAAATATTTTGATGCTCAATATTTTTCAATACATTTTAATTTTAGGAGACAATTTTTGTAAATTTACCACTAGAATGACATGCAGGGCAAGTTTATTTATATGCTGTGTATATCGAAGCCGACGTTGTGAGAAATATGATAATGTACATCGACGTCACCTAATCCGAGGAGCAGTCAGAGATAAACATACACATTTTTAATTACCCTACCATTGACTGGACCACATGGACAACACCGGTTGAGAGCACAGACAATTCTAGATATAGATTTATAGAAATGGTCAGAAATAACTATTTGTACCAAGGTGTGATAGACTGGTATAGGCTAAAAGAGACCTGATTATGCGAAAGATGAGGGAATCGTAAATGATGCACAAAATATGGCACCATTAAAAGAGTGATGACTGTATCCTCCCCACCTTTGATGTTAACTGTTCCGATAACGGTTACCAGAAGAAATTTGAGAAATATTTCTATGCTAAAGGTAATTATGAAGAGATGAGGAAAGAGTTAGATGCTGGCTGGAAATGGAATTGGCAGAGTGTGAGTCGTGTGACAACACTAATGTGGAGCTCGAATGGAAGGTTATCGTGCATGCTTTATGAAGAGTTGAGTATAAGTATGTGCCTAATAAGGTTGTTAAGACTTTCTTTAGTCGAAGAAATGTACTACACAGCTGGATAATACGACATTAGATGCTACAAAGAAGAAACACAGCCGTTGGCTGGGAAAAATTCAGTGATACATATAATGGCTGGAGAGATTTCATGGACTATTGCTTCAAGTCCATTTATTTTATTCAGCAGACTATCCGCATTAGTCTAGATGCAAATCTCCAAAATCACGTAGCTTGGTTGTAAAAGTTAAGCAAATGCTCAATACGTACAACCTGCCCTCTACATCTACTTTGGTAAAAGAGCTGCCGAGAGATTTCATGGACTATTGCTTCAAGTCCATTTATTTTATTCAGCAGACTATCCGCATTGGTCTAGATGCAAATCTCCAAAATCACGTAGCTTGGTTGTAAAAGTTAAGCAAATGCTCAATACGTACAACCTGCCCTCAACATCTACTTTGGTAAAAGAGCTGCCGAGAGATTTCATGGACTATTGCTTCAAGTCCATTTATTTTATTCAGCAGACTATCCGCATTGGTCTAGATGCAAATCTCCAAAATCACGTAGCTTGGTTGTAAAAGTTAAGCAAATGCTCAATACGTACAACCTGCCCTCAACATCTACTTTGGTAAAAGAGCTGCCGAGCAAGTTGAACTGGAAAGAAATGACGTTGGCTCCGATCCATGCCTACTGGGACATAAAGCTGACAGAAGAAGCCACAGAGAAGAAAACGTTGCAGTACCTCTTCTTAGATGCCTGTGAAATCGGCAAGCCATCCCCCGCCAAATCCACCTCCCACCCCACCCCCACCCCACCGCCTTATGAAGGAGCTGGAAAGCGGACAAGATCTCTGTATATAAAGCCACTATCCAAGCAAACTACTAGCTGCAAAGATACCATCTGCTCGGTGGCACGACCACGAGTAGAAGGGATTCGACTGGTCGTCCTCTTTGTAAGACCAAGGATGAAACATTGATACACTTCCTTCTTGCCTGTCCTTTAACTCGAATGTGTTAGAAGAAAAATGATTTAAAAACTTTGCATCTGCTTACAGCAACTTGGCCTATCAATAAATGAAGAAAGCTACACACAGGCTATCCTAGATCCGAATAATCTTGCTACTCAGACAGCTGTATCACTTAAGACCAAACTTAAGAAACTGTCCAGGGAGCTATGTTGTGGACTTCATGAGAGACATACCGCTAAAGTCCTGATGAAATCCGACAAGTCATAAGGACTGGATGGCCAACATGGCGGTGTACTTAACTGGGGTCAAGTTTGGCTGGCTAACAATAGTTAGCCTAGATTCCAGTTGAAGTTGAAATAGTTAACTAGGTAGTAAACTATAGTAAACCGAGGACCCACACTCGGTCACAAATGGTTAGTACGAAATTGATGCAAAACCAAAATGGCTGACACCCCTCGTTTGCCATGAATAAATGCACATAAAAGTGTAAATATTTCATTAAATAAAGTAGGTTTGATGAAATTATACTTCCCATTTTATGTCAATGTTCCCAAGCCCATATTCCTTCCCACTTTATTTCATATGGACGCTTTTTGATGTCTTGGCAGATAAAAATACCTCATTTTCATAGACCTTCAAAACAGACGACAGAAAGGGTTAATCGAGGCTGGTATCCAGCTCAAAATTTTCTTCAATAGTAATTCAATGGGATGTCGAATACCAACTATCCACCATTCGATTGGGCATAGCAACTGCGCCTGTATCTTGAATCTGAATCTTCTTGGTAAATTCCTCCAAGTATGGAGCACCTCCATTCAGGAGTAGAACGTTCACGCTGTGAGAGAATATAGATAACAAATAATTAGTCATGCAGGCACGTTTTATCAACATTTATTGATAGCTTGTTTACTTTGAACCAGTTAATAACTTCTTCCATTTCTTTATTTACTCTTTCGTATAATATATCTAAGTTTTTGGTGGAGCAAAAGGCATTGGTGTCATCGGCAAACAGTATTAGTGACAAATTGTGGCAGATTTTGGGCAAGTCATTCATATAGAGTAAAAACAGCAGAGGGCCAAGAATTTACCCTTGGGGAATACCACAGGTTAATTTCCTGTTTTCAGAGCAGGATGCATTAAATAGCACGCATTGTATTCTATCAGTTAAATAGATCTGAAACCAGGCAAATGTACACTTTCGGATTCCATAATAGGCAAGTTTTCCTAATAATATATTGTGATTGATAGTATCAAAAGCTTTTGAAAGGTCCAAGAAGATGCCCAGTATATGTTCTTTCTTTTCAATTGATTAATTTTTTTTTCTGTCATTTCATTGTTGAGTGTTTCTGGCGGAATCCATACTGTGAAGCGTATAAAATTTCCTTTTTTTTCTAGATAATTGATTAATCTATTATACATTAATCGCTCAATTAATTTAGAGAAAAGTGGAAGTATTGAGACAGGCCTGTAATTTGTGAAGTTGGACGAATCTTTTGTTTTATATATTGGAGTGACACGTGCAGATTTTAGTTTTGATGGAAATATGCCTTGTACTAGTGATTGATTGCAGATATGGTTGAGTGGCGTTAGTAAATCAAATATGCAGTGTCTAAATATGCTCCATTTAAACCCATCTACGCGGGCAATTTTCGCAGGATTAAGTGAATTAAGTATAGTGAGGATTTCTTCATTGTTAACAGGATAAGCAAAAAATGAAGAGGATTGATAAGCGTGGCCTGTAGTAATATTTCATTGTTATGTACTATTAGAGCATCACACCCTGTTGATTTTGCGGCCGTGAGTAAGTCGTTGATATGCGCAGTAGGGGAGGGTGGGCTAAAAGTCACAGGGGTAAAAAGTCACACGGCTATATCTGGGTAACTGTGGTTATCTCCCTTTCTATGATGTCATCAGTTTGTGTGCACACTTGGTCTAAATCTATGGCTGATGCAATATCTTTGCTACGCCAGCACACACAAGGTAGGTATGAATTTGTTGTTTTTAGGCCACGAAAAACGGGATTTGATTTAACAGAAAAACAGTTTTGTTTATTCGCTGAACGTCAAAATCTGGAACGGTTTAGTGTTTGATTTATACCTTACTAATGTGTCAACAAATGCAAATGTTTAATTTTATGCAAAACATGTGGTCTTCTGGAAAATTCCATGTAGAATGGAATGCGACCAACTGGGGCTAAATGTCACAGCTGTGACTTCTTACCCCAATATGTGACTTTTAGCCCCATTTTTTCAATTTTAAAATCATAATGTCAAGACAGTGTAATATTACATATACTAATGTATATCATTGTATTTTCACAGCATCATGAGACATTACCAGCGGAATACTGACCGAGGCACATTTGTCAGAAAGTCTATGCGTAATGCCGTTCAATCAGTCATCAGTCGCATGTCCTTGAGAAAGGCTGCATCCGTGCACAGTGTCAATTATAAGACCATTTCTCGATACGTGGCAATATATAAAGCAAAAGGGACAACTGATGGAGCGAGCTTTGGATATGTTAAAGTGAGGCAGGTGTTTTCTGATAAACTCAAAATGGAACTTGTCGAATACGTGAAACATGCAGCACGCATTTATCATGGGATTACTGTGTTGGAATTGCGTAACCTTGCGTATTCATTAGCCATTGCTAATAAGTTGTCCGACATCCCACAGACTTGGCATTAAAATCTCACGGCTGGTACAGAGTGGGCCAACGGTTTTATTAAAAGACATGCTGACATATCGATTCGTACTCCTGAGCATACATCCATACAACGCATGGCGAACTTTAATGAACATAATGTTAGCATGTATTTTGACAACTTAGAAACTGTACTTCAGCGAGGGTTCACTCCTGAACATATTTGGAACATCGATGAAACCGGCATAGCAACAGTCCAAAGACCTAAGAAAGTACTGGCAGAGAAGGGAGCGAAACAAGTTGGTTCAACAGTATCTCAAGAGAGAGTAACTTTGGTTACTGTGTGCTGTGCAGTCAATGCCATGGGGAATCACATGCCTCCTTATTTCATTTTTCCTAGAGTAAATGCACAAGACCATTGGCGTTTAAATGCTCCACCAGGAAGTGCTGTGGCAGGCCATCCAAAAGCTTCTGGCTGGATGACAACAGAAAAGTTTGCAGACTACATGGTCCATTTTGTTAAGCATGCCAGACCATCCAACGAACATCCTGTATTATTGTTGCTCGATAACCATCATACACATATCAGTCTTGAAATAATTACTTTCGCCAAAGAAAATAACATAACACTATTATCTTTCCCACCACATTGCTCGCACCAGCTTCATCCATTGGATAAAACTGTCTATGGGCCATTTAAATCTTTTGTTAATCAGGCATGTGATAATTGGATGAGAGCTGGTGAAAATTCAGGAAAGTCCATGTCTATCCATGTAATACCATCAATTGTCAGTTATGCTTTCCCTAAAGCATTTACCACTAGTAACATAACAGCTGGATTTAGGTCCACCGGGATATACCCCTTCGACCGACATATCTTCCCTCCAGAAAAGTTTCTTCCTGTCACAACCAGTGACAGACCTTTGCCATGTTCTGCTGCACCACCATCTTCACTTGAACCACAGCCATCCATCTCAGGTGAAATGCAACCATCGGTCTCTGTGTCGGGTGAACCGCAACCATCGGTCTCTGTGTCAGGTGAACCGCAACCATCGGTCTTTTTGTCGGGTGAACCACAACCATCGGTCTCTGTGTCGGGTGAACAGCAACCATCGGTCTCGTTGTCGGGTGAACTGCAACCATCGGTCTCGGTGTCGGGTGAACTGCAACAATCAGTTTTGTGTGAACCACGAGTAGCCACGATTGTATCTCCTGTGGATGTAAGACCATTTGGCAGGCGTGCACCTAAAACAGACGCAGCCACAAGGCGCAAGAAAGGCAAAAGCCTTATATACTCTGACACTCCCGTAAAAGCTGCCATCGAGTTGGAGGCAATGAAAAATCTAAATAAAAATGTCAAAAGGAAAATCATCCCTGTGCCTTGTCCAAAAAACACTGCAGATAGTGAGGATGACGACTTACCACTGGCCAGATTTGCTAAGAAAAGACTCATAAAGAAACCAAAGAAAAAAATTGCATCACCCCAATCAGATGAAAGCACTGATGAGGACTCTGCAGATCTGCGGTTGAGTGATGGTTCCTGTGACTTATCAATTGATTGTTTATCAGATGATGAGGATAACCTCAGTGCGGCCACTAGTTTGCCCAATAAGCCATTGGAAATTGGCAAATTTGTTCTGGTTGAATTTGACGGAAAAAAACAATATAAATATTTTATTGGAAAAGTTCAAGGTATCAATTCAGGCATGAACGAAGTTGAAACTTTGTTCATGAGAAGGGTCAAAGGTTCAAGGCCATGTAATTTAGTTTTTAGTTTTCCTGAGAAAGAAGACCTGTTTGTCCATGATACTGATGATATTGTACATGTATTAACAGAACCAATCAAAGGAAACACTAAACGTGCTGAAAAGCAGTACACATTTTGTAATGAATTTCTAAAGGGTTATGCTGTAGAGTAAAGTAGATTTACTTCAAATGACATAAAACTGGCCCTAGACATTGCATTTGTCGACAGTAATTAGTATTTCTTTGAAATATGATTGTTTGAACAGGATCATGGCTGTATTATAAACACATTTCCTTGGTATTTGCTATTAAATGTTATATATAAGACTTTGTGACATTTGACCCCAGTGCTGTGACATTTAACCCCACTGTGGGGTAAAAAGTCACAACACGTTTTGCATTAAAAAAATCAGTTTTTCACCTGATGTGTTTGAGATTGTGTTGTTTCGTATTTACGCAAGGTAGCCACTATATAAAGCCGTAATTTGCCATTACCAAATCTGTTCTTATATCATCATGGCAAAAAATATGAGTACATCTTCGAAATTTGTAACTTTTAGCCCCACCCTCCCCTACGTGCAAGCCAAGGGCACACTAATGTAAAATGCTTCCTATCTTCCCACGCTGTGCCACACAGCTTACAATAGGATCCGTGTTGAACTGGTTTTGTCTAGCCTGATCAACTTGGAGCCAATATGTTCCCGTGAGAATCATAGCTTTGACAGCTGCTTTGCACTGCCGGTTATGACTACTTGTTGAGGCCTTCTATAGCTTGGCTACGGTGAAGGAGTTGATAGAAACCAGGGAAACGTACTTAAGTGAAGACTTAGTGGCTAGTTCACATGTGAACACATCACTTAACAGCTCGTAATTGCAGACTTTACTTCTTTCGCCCATAAGGTTTTAGAGATGTTGCTGAGTAACATATGGGTTGTAGGAAGTCTGTACTTAAATAGTACATCTTGAACATAGCCAAACCAGCTGGATGACGAGAGACTCTTCATTGCGAGCTGATGGACGGCTATGTCATGTTCCAAACTCCCTTCCAGAGCCGGTACATTTCTCATATCTATGTACTCTTCATCTTTTAGCATTCCTAGACTGTGAAAAGCTATTGTGACAGTATTATCAGGGAGTGCTTGTAGTCTGTGAAGCAGAGAAAATAAGAATATTTCCATGCTGGAGAGATTGTTTGATCTACACTTCCATAGTTCTACGCCTTACAGGCGAATTGGTAGGATGAATGTTTTTCCAGATGAACGCACATACCATTGGGCTTAACCCGTTGATCCAAATAAGGCAAACGCAGCCCTCGTTGTGGCCTTATATATTCTGTTAGCATATATGGTTAGCATTCTACCCTCTAGCAGCTCATTTTCCTTGGCTTTGGATTTGTGGAGAATGCCAAAATGAATGGCCTCGTCTGATGGCTGTAGTTCTGTACCCTGAAAAATAAATTCAGAGTTCCTGCGAAATATCTTGCTTTCAATAACGCATGCTTTAATAATATAGTAGGTAGTTCTGCTTCTTTTGCTGTCCTAGTCTATAACGTTTAGTAGTATTTGACGATCAGGGCTCTGCGACGGGGTTAGGATGGCTATATCGTCGGCAAGCCCCACTGCTGGCATGGCTAAGTACCCAATTTTCCCAACTATGCCGTCTTCCGCACTTCTGTCAAGCAATGAATTCGCATAGCCCTTGTACATCTTGGTGGAGAAGTTTCGACCTTGTCCAGTGCCCTGCTTGATGTTAAAGTGCCGTGACAGATCACCTTTCTACTTTACTCGACCATGATCAAACACAGGGGTTTAGGTATGCCTGTATGGAAGAGTTTTTGCAACAAGCCATCAATCCACATCACATCGAACACTTTAGCTGCATCCAGGAAGATAACAGATAGATGCTCTTTATTATCATCATATTCATAATTGGTTTCAGCATCAATCAGAGCTGCATTACGGACTGATACCATATCCACAAAGCCACGTTGCAATCTGGATTGGCTAACCTTTAGTATGGAAATACACCTCTGTATCACTATTATCTTTAGAAGCTTCCAAATCAGGGAGTTGACTTGAATGCCACAATCGTTAGCAGGTAGGTTTTTCGGTTTTCCCTTCTAGGCCACAGGGAAGACATGTCCATCTTTAAAGGGCCATGGCACCTTTAGCAAATTGATCGCTAAGTTGAAGATATTTGTCAGCACTGGGATAATGCTTTCCCCTGCATTCTTCAGCTGTTCTAACATAATTCCATTCTCATCTGGGGCTTTGTTGCTTTCTAGCTGCTTTATGGCCTGGATACCTCATGGTCTGTGATTGGGTCAATATCAACTGGTAAGCTCTCTGCTACTATTTTCTGGATGGCCACTTTGGCCTCTGTATCACCTTTATATACCTCGTCAAAATCTGACTCAACTGCTCGGGTTGCCAGGTGCTAAATATATTTGGCCCAACCAGACAGGATATCTTGATGTGATCTGAGTCTCTACTCACCAACGATCAACTCATTCGGCCTGTCTGGATACTTGCTCTTTGGCCATTAATGAGCTTAAAGAACATCTTTTTGTCTCCTATAAAAGATGATTGAACTTTGCCAAAGATGGCCATTCTCTTGTTGTATTCTGTTTTACGTTGATCTTGATGGATAGATTCCTTTAGTACCTTTATGTCCTGTCTCATGGGGTGATCATCGCCTCTACTGAGCATCTCCCATTCCCAAAACTTTTCTTTGCATTGATTATGTTAAGTCCCCAGATCTATTTGGTTCACATTGGACTTCCTGGGTACATTCTTTGGGACATGCTCAGGTGTCGCCACAAATAATGCTGATATGGTGTCTGATATCAACAGTTCCAACCTGGTCAATGCTTTCTGTACAAATATTTTGTACTTTTTGGCTGACAGTTTCTGCATAGCCTGTAGGGGATCCATTGAAGTCAACCATCACTATTACACCTTCATTCCCGTATTTGCACATAATGTCCTCTATTTCAGCCATTACCTCCCTATACATATTGCAGGTGGATCCGCTTCCCTCTCCCTACTGATGGCATATAAAGAGTGACTATGCATATGTCACCCGAACTGCATTCTAATAGGGCAGCTATGATCCTCTCTGAGCCTTCTTCCAGAGGATGTACTTTCTAGGCCAGAAGATGGCAATACCGCCTTGCCCCCTTAGATGCTGACATAGATTTGGGTTTCCTTGATCATAGAATTTTTCCGCGAAGGCCAGATTATTAGAGACATCTTGCAGCAGTCATTCGTCATATGTATGGATCCAATGTTCATGTATATGAATTATATCATACTTCTTTGCATGTTGTTGTAAGCAAAGTAGGTTGGAATTGAGGCTCTGAATGTCATAGGTGACCACTCTGATACTGTTACTCCTGGTTGCCCCAGCTGGACTGGATAGTGCCTTGGTACCGGATGATAAACTGGGATTGGCTGCTGGTGAGGTATTGGGTTGACCAGCATACAATTGTGCTTCTACCTTACTTATCCTCTCCAGTGGTGCTTTTTCGAGCCGCCTCTTCCTAAAACGACTGAGATTGGGATTGATCTGCTGTTTCAGCATGGTTATCATTCGCATCGCTCCACCATGCACTTGTAGCTTGTAGTTTTCGACCTACATTGCTGGTAGAATCTGTTTCATTTCCTAAAACTCTAGAAATATGTCTCGTTTTTACCATCTCTGGGGTTACTGGTTTGCTCACTGAACCTTAGAGTTGTGCTCACAGACCATCTGGTGATATAGCACTTTTTGCCACAGGATCATGATTTGCTGAGCCGTACTCAACTCATACTCGCCGGATTGTGATGTATGGAGAGATTTAATTTCATCTCCTGTAAATTGGTAGCTTTGACTTTGTCTGGCACTGCTGAATATATTTCATTCCCTGAGGCTGTAGAATCCAGTCTAGTATCTACAAGATGCTAGTATTATTGGTACTCTCTCTGACGCTTGGAGCTGTGTGTGCTGACCATCTGGTGATATAACCCTTTTCGCCACAGAATCACAATTTGCTGCTCCACGTGCATTGCTAGGATCGTAGAGTAGTGATGTAAGGAGAGATCAGTTTCATCTAATGTATGGTGCACATCTTTGACTTTCTCTTCCACTGTAGGTAGGCGGGCGTTCAAGTTGTGGGCATTCTGTGAAGCAAGTTTCCTCAATCCTACTTCATTCCCTAGTGCATCTATCTTTTCTTTCAGACCATCCAATTCATGCTTATAGGATACCTCAGTATTGTCTATATTCATGGGATTGGTTTTGTTGCGATGGCAGGTGAGGTCCTGCTCGTTGATGTCATCCTTGCCACATTGTGCCATTTTGACTCATTTGTTGTTTTCCCTGCGCATGTTTGTCCAGCCTGGCATCATTAGTGGTGACAGACCCATATTTTGGTGGAGCTGCAGCCCATAGTGTCCTGTGGTTGGAAATTGATGAGGCTATAATACATGATTAGGCATTGGATGCGGGTAGAATGCCGGTACATATATATATTATATATATATATATATATATATATATATATATATATATATATATATATATATATATATATATATATATATATATATATATATATATATATATATATATATATATATATATTTATTATATATATATATATATATATATATATATATATATATATATATATATATATATATATATATATATATATATATATATATATATTATGGAAGGCCATCAGGGTCACAATTCGGTATTTATTATGCATAATAATTCGAATTATTATGCATAATAATTCGATTTATTATGTGTAATAAATCGACCAATCAAAAGGCTAGAATCGTTCCTATTTATTATGTGTAATAATTCGAATTATTATGCATAATAATTCGATTTATTATGTGTAATAAATCAACCAATCAGAAGGCTAGAATCGTTCCTATATATTATGTGTAATAATTCGAATTATTATGCATAATAATTCGATTTATTATGCGTAATAAATCGACCAATCAGAAGGCTAGAATGGCTATTATTCACTATTGATTGGCTGATTTAATACACATAATAATTCGAATTATTATGCATAATAATTCGATTTATTATGCGTAATAAATCAACCAATCAGAAGGCTGGAATTACTGGTATTCGTTATTGATTAGGTGATTTAATACACATAATAATTTGAATTATTATGTGTAATAAATCGACCAATCAGAAGGCGAGAATGGTTTTTATTCGTCATTGATAGGTTGATTTTATACACATAATAATTCGAATTATTATGCATAATAATTGGATTTATTATGCGTAATAAATCAACCATTCAGAAGGTTAGAATAGCTTTTATTTGTTATTGATTGGCTGATTTAATACGCATAATAAATCGAATTATTATGCATAATAATTCGAATTATTATGTGTATTAAATCAACCAATCAATAACCAATAAAATACATTCCAGCCTTCTGATTGGTTGATTTATTACGCATAATAAATCGAATTATTATGTGTATTAAATCAACCAATCAATAGAGAAAAAACGATATGCTAGCTTTCTGATTGGTTGATTTATTACGCATAATAAATCGAATTATTATGCATAATAATTCGAATTATTATGCATAATAAATACCGAATTGTGACCCTGATGGCCTTCCATAATATATATATTTATATATATATATATATATATATATATATATATATATATATATATATATATATATATATATATATATATATATATATATATATATATATATATGAACTACCCATATAGTACTTGGAGTAGTCATGTTAATGCTCTGCCTATTTTTACTAGCGTCATTTTGGAGAGCATGATGGAGAGCTTCTACATTCTGCTGGTGGGGAGGAGCCACAGAGCTACCAATATTTGATGGATTCTCTGGATAGCTGGCAGCCACATTAGCCCTCGGTAACCTAATGCTGACAGCTTCCTTCTCTCTGCTTTGATGTCCATCCTCTCTTAATCAGACTGTTTTCTCTGGTCAGTTAACAGGCTCGTAAACTGAGGCATAGTCACACACAGAGGCTGCATTCTGTGGGTTTGGTCTATAGTGCTCTATACAGCAGATCTCGTGTCTTTGGCCAGGCAGTTTCCATCCTGGTTATGATCGTTAGATACAGGTTCGACATAATGATAAACTGGAATAGCTACAAGCCTCACTTATCTGTTGCTGAGGTCTTTCCCACTGACCTGCTTAGGTGGGTGCATACCTTTCTACGGGAGAGGTGCTGCATCAATCCTCATAGTCTGTTGTTGGAGTCCACCATGCTGTCCCACCAGCTCTAGTATTGTTGTGGTTGTGGCTTCGAGATGGACTAACAGAGACTGTTCATAGGCTATTTCTTGGCACAGGTATGTCATGGTTGGATGACAGTAGGGTAGATTGAGTGTGAACTTCAGTCTTGTGGACAGAGCATTGATATTCAGCCACAGGAAAGCACAGACTAATACATCCATAAAGCCTTCACATGCGGAATGAAGCCATTGTAAGCAGAAGCTGCATTCAATCGAGTCATCACCCTCCATAATGTTACCACAAAGAAAGCATTTCAATATTTCAGGAGACTGGACTTCAGGTACACCGTTAATTTGGGATAGCATTGACTTCATTTGCTGGCTCTCCATATATGCTGCATGAGTTGACTGAGCTTGCTGTAATTTAGCACTATGCTTGGTACTTAGCAATACATCACAGGTTCCCATGGTTCTATCTGGAGCTGGTAATATGGTCATGCCGCCCCTCATATCAAGGTATGGTGTGTATTGGCTGGCTGTCTGGTCTACATTGTCACCTACTAGTTTCTTTTCTTTGTTGGATGTGATGCGTAAATGTTCAGCTGGTGGATGTTTGCTGGATTCTGAGTCTTCAACATCGCCTACACTTGTCTTCTCTCTGTCTGAGGTGATACCTGGATATTCGTCTGTGTTGTTCTCTTGATCAATAAAGTTAATGCTGTTCACAACTGCCAAAGCAAACACTTCAAGATCAGTATTTTTTGCCAGGACTGTTGTAGCAGGTATTTTTCCGTAGTTGGCAGCTTTGCTGGGGCCTTTTTGCGTTGGCTGTTTTATATGCTCTGACTGAGGAGTGGAATACTTCGGCAACCTTTTCTTTCTGTTGCTTACACTAAGTTACTGCAGACATCTTTCCTTTATGTATTTGTTCAGATCAACATATTTATCGTGATATGCCATGTGCTGCATGATGTACATTAGCTCCTCGAAGGACAGTTGGGATCTATGATAGGTACACTTACTTTTACTGTTACTGTGTTGTAGCCCCCTGTTCATTAGGGTAATGCTAAACGAGGTAGCCACACCGTCACCGAGTTAGTAGTTATATGAAGGCTTTGTACAAAGTTCAACACGCTATTGGTCTTTGATTAATCCATGCACCAACTTCAAGAATCAACAGGAAACTATACACCTGTGCAAAAGTTAAGCACCAGCAAAAACAGTAGAACGTAGAAACATAATGGTACAACTAGGCTGCCATACTTTTTGTCCCCGCGTTAGCTGACATAATTCCAAGTACGAAATGCACATGCATGCATGACTTCACGCCGCTTGATGTCCGTGCGTGGCGGGAAACAGCACACGTGTTCAGTTATGTAAAAGTCCAGTTTGAGGTGTAGAACATTACATACAGATTTAGGCAACAAGATTAGGAATTTTGTGTTCATGACCGTGGTTTATTTGTACAGAGAGAATTAGCTCTTGATTGTGAACCGCTATGGCAAGACGAAGGTTAAGTGATCGTGTGAAATGGCAAATCATAGGCATGCATACCACTGGTATGTCATGCAGAGAGATTGGCAGACAGCTGAACATTAACCATACTGTAATCAGTCGTTTGATTGCAAAACATGGGCAAACTAACGAGGTGAAGGACAGGCCTAGATCTGGAAGACCGAAGAAGACTACTGCCTGTGATGATCGAGCCCTAGTACGCCTTGTTAGGAGATCTCCATTCACCAACAGCAGAGTGCTCAGCCAGCAATGGGAAACGCGCAATAGAGTGTCAATGTCTACCGTCAAAAGGAGACTGTATGCTGCTGGCATGAAAGCTAGGAGACCTGTCAGACGTCCTCTCCTCACTGCACACCACAAAGAGGAGCGTCTGAGGTGGTGCAACGAAAGAAGACACTGGAACATGAGATCCTGGAGACGGGTACACTGGTCCGATGAAAGTCGGTTCCTGCTTCATGCCACAGATGGTCGAACTCGTGTATGGAGGTCCAGACGCACGGCGTACGACCAACGTAACATCATGGAAGAGGTTCCATTTGGTGGAGGTTCCGTTATGATATGGGGGTGCATCTCATTTGATTGTAAGCTGGATCTGTTGACTGTACCTGGAACACTAAATGGACAAAGATATCAAGATTCCATACTGGATAGAGTTGTGGTCCCTCATTTTGTAAATCATGCACCTGGAACCCACCCTATATTCATGGATGACAACGCCCGACCACATCGTGCTAGAGCTGTGCATGAATACCTCCGCCAGAATGCCATCGAAACCCTACCATGGCCAGCAAGGAGCCCTGACATGAACCCTATTGAGCATATCTGGGACATTCTGGGAAACATGGTGAGAAGGAGGGATCCTCCTGTGCAGAACCTACAGGAATTAACAGACGCACTCCATCTTGAATGGCAACGAATACCACAATGGCGTATCAGTCGGTTGGTGACCAGCATGAGACGTCGTGTCCAGGCCGTCATCCAGGCACAAGGTGGATATACCCGGTATTAATAGTGACAGTCTCAAACTCGTGCACAGATGTTAAACTTCGTTTTCAGACACCATTAATGACAATCTAGCCACGTGTGTCAACTGTAGGGCAATAGTTGTCAGTTGTGTCAACGTAACCATATTCAGGCCTCGTTTTCAAGTTCAAACAAAAACATACAGTGTTTCCCCACCATCATAATCAGCATTCCTCTAGTTGCATTATTACCTCTTGCACTAAGATGGATGGGTACATAAATGTTTATGCTATTGCTTTCTTCATAGCACATGAATATACCCTCGCATGTGCGTAAAAATAGGGTGGTGCTTAACTTTTGCACAGGTGTATATATACAATGTCCTGAATGTACATTTCGTCCGGAATTACTTGTCTCGACTGCATAGGTTTGATGTGGTAGTTCCGTGTTTAGATTTCTGCTTGCCGAATTTATGTAGGTAATTAAGATCTCTAGCTCTGAGGTGATGCACTCTATAGCAGAGCCAGCGAGATGAAGATTCGATGGTTTCTAGTAGTGACTGCTTGGCAGCATTAGACAGCAGTGAACATTTGTTTGGGCCCCGCGTTAGACTGAGCAGTGTATCATCATTGATGTTGATAGATACTAGGCTTTCTATGAGCTTCCGGTAACAGACTGCACTGGAGTGAGCATTGGTGCATCGGAATAGGAAGTGTGCTGCATCTTCTGGTTCTTTGTGGCAGATTGGGCATAGGTCAGACACTTGTCCACCAGTAAATTTGCTTCTCGCACCTTGAAGAGTGTAGCTTCCAGTGAGAACTCTCGCTTTGATGACAGCATGCTGGACATCGCGAGTATTGGTGGATGTGGTCCAAATGCTGTGAGCTTTTCCAATCCCGCAGCTATTGATACTAAGATGTTTTAGTGTGCTCTTTGTGTGGGTTTCTTCTTGCAACTGAATTGTCCATACAGAGTTGACATTGGAATGTATTCTCGAGTTCCATGAGCTCTTATCTAAAGGCGAAGACTCTTAGAATTATCTTACCTGTTTTAATATACTATGAAGCAGGCGCGCATAGTAAGATTATAAGCAGTGCTTGGTTATGATAGATAAGCAATTGGCCAAACACAGAACTAAATTATAATGCCAGGTGAGCTAAAATCAAGATGCTGGTGCCCAGGATTTCCTCGCAGACAGCGTGACAGATTTGTAGAACATGGATTGACATAAATTCCTATAACAGCCATGAGTCTCTAGAACGATACGACGTCAGCTTAATATAGCACGCGCTTTTAGTGAAGTTAAACATTAACCATACGACTTAAAACACATTAATGCTTTTTAAAACTTTAAAGGGAGAGAGAGAGAGAGAGAGAGAGAGAGAGAGAGAGAGAGAGAGAGGACTTGTTTTACTGTAATTCCGGGGACATTTTCACGTCTAGGCCCTACGCTCTGGGGACATGCTTGGATTGTGGGGACAATGCCCTGTCCCCACAATTACGGTAGCTCAAACGATCGGGATAAGCGTGAAACATCCAAAAATGTATTTAGAATTTGTGTCCCCACAATTCATGTTTTTCCATTTTTTTTACGTTTTTTCATTTCTCTCACCTTCTCTCACATTGAAATGTCCCCACAAAATTATCTCACACTCTCATGTAAAAAGAAAATTGCATGAAGCATACGAACACGTGATATGATAACTGGTCACGTGCTCCGACTAGGCGGCGGTGTAATTTCCCATTCACATACTGCTGCTACTGCATGAACGGCCAATCAGAAAGTATGTCCCCACAGTGTTTCTCACATTTGTGGGGACTCTCTCACTAGGTCCCCGTTCTGTGTGGGGATCGTCCCCACAGTGTTCTCTCACTTTTTTTGTTAATGGTAATCTTAGAAGTATTTTGTATTTTGCCAGCACACACTGAAACACGAAGGAAATGAAAATCAAAATATGAGTAAAAAAATGATGTCCCCACAGTTACAGTAAAACCGTCCAGAGAGAGAGAGAGAGAAAGTATAAATTTACATAATGTATAGATATCATAGTTATGCAACTTTTTATAGTTCTGGTATAGGTTTTTTGTTGTTGTTTTTCCTGATTTTGTATGTCAGAACGTTGTTCATCCCGAGGGAAAATATGTACAGCTATGTACAAAATGTACAGTGTGAACAGTTTATATTAAAGTTCATACTATTGCTGCATGTTATTTCTCTGACTATTAGAGAATGTCCCCACTAAGACATAGTAATACGATTCAGTTGTTGATTTACACTAGATGCTGCTTCGTGTCTTTATTCAGTGGAGAACGTCTCAACCAGTTATAGTTCTATACTTAATTCACAGTATTTCTGGATTTTAACTCTAATCTGTAGAGATGATCCCCACCAAGTCACATACATTTTCTATAACTTATTTACACTATTACTGTAAATTATCTCTGACCAGGAGAGAAGATCCCCACCAAGTCATATACTTATATGATTTATTTTCACTATTTATCACTGTATCCTATCTTCGACCAGTAGAGAAGATCACCACCAAGTCATATTATATGATTTCTTTAGACTATTTAATACTGTATCTTATCGTTGACCAGTAGAGAAGGATATGATTTATTTCTGTTATTGCTGCATCTTGTCTAGAGTTGACTGGTAGAGAAGGTCCACGCAAAGTCATAGAAATGCTATAGTTAAATTACACTGTTTCTGAATCTTATACTGATTAGTAGAGAAGGGCCCTGCCAAGTCATGGATGTATGTATGATTACTGTATTCTGCGGCTGTAGTAGTAGAAACAGCCTACAGCTGCAATAAGTCCTTCTTCATTTATGCCCATTGTGTCTTGTGCTCAGACGAAATCCTTAGCTTCCTCAGATCCATTCTTGACTTGAGTGTACAGAGTCCTGCTTTCTTGAGGTCACCTCGTAGCATGCTTAGCAGATTTGTGCAAGGACGTCCTCTCCTGGCTTTGTATTTGCTGGCTCCGAGTAGGGCATATTCCAGAGCTTCCTGTACTAGTGTCCCTTCTGGCATCCTTAGCACATGACCAAACATGGACCATCTTTGCTGAGGGACTTTTACAGACAGCGGCGACGTATTAGGACCACACATCTTGTATAGTGCATCATTGGAAATTATGCTGTCTGGCCATCGGTGTCCAGTGATGGTGCATAGGTGTTTGTGGTGAGAGGCATCGAGTTTGTCTAGAGCTGCCTTTGGAGCTGACCTCCATGGTTCGCCGCCACGAAGTGGCTCATCATTTTCTTTAGTTTCATGTTTTGTAGATAGGTATACATGAGTGAACTCTGTTTTGGATTCATTCATAGAGATTCTCAATTTCGAGCTGGCTTGCAGCTATTGAGAGAAGTTCATGAAGGGGTTTCTTTTCCACGTCTATGAGGTCTACATCGTCGGCATATTTCATCTCTAGCGGCATACCCAGTATTGACACTGGTGGTTTGGTCTTGTGGAACTTTCCCACACAGATTTAAATGTAGCAGCAAGGTAGCAGGTGAAAAGCACCTGAGACAGACCATCTCCCTGCAGGGAACCGATTGATGTCTCAAACTCTACAGACTTCATTGAGTTGACTCGTACTTTTAGCTTGGTGTCTGCAAGCAGTAGTCTCACTAGTCGTAGCTCATATTCATTGCAACTGGCCTGGCATAGTACATCTAGGGTCTTTAAGTGTTTAATTCTGTCGAAGACTTGTGACATGATAATGCCAATTTTGTGGATATCCCAGTGTTTGGACATGACTACCAACACAAGCATATGTTGAGCCCATACAATGTCTGCGCAGCTGTGTCCACATTTGAAACCACTTTGACATAATCCAGTGAAGGCATCGATCTTGTCTCGGATGTAGCATAGAGTAACATTGGTTAGGATTTTCTGTATGCTGTTGAGGAGCACAGTGGGCTCATTGGCATGTATGCTTTAGCTAATTTACTCTATATCTGCAACTTTTCTTGGACTAGTAGAGAAGGTCCTCACCAAGTCATATGATGCTATATTTAGTTCACAATAATGCTGCAATTCGTTACTTACTGGAAAAGATACATGATGGAAGGATTTTGGTGGTATGAGCAATCGGGAATAATCAGACGTGTTACTATTAACTCTATGTGCTGAATTGATGAATCCTAGGGATTAAATTTGGTACTGCAACACAGTGTGGATATTTTCTGCAGATGATCCTCAACAGCATAATTACATAATAAGCAGATTGGTAAGGAGGCCCCTTACCAACTCACTGCACATATGTCACTATGCTGTTAGGGTGATTTAATTCTTTAAAGTTACATTATATGTCGTATTTGTATATGTGTTGAGACCAAAGTCTGTCCAGTTTGTTCTTGAAGATGTTCAGTGAAAGCGCCTGAACTCGGCTTAAATACATCTTGGCCTACTTCCAACTCAACCTATTTCCAACACGGCTTAGGTCAACTCGCCCTATGTTTATGACTATCATGTGACCGAGCTGACCCTATACTCTCCCCTAATGGCTATATGTGAATGCATGTAGATGCGCACACATGTATAGGTGTATTATTAGGCTGAGCTGACACTATAATATCACGATAAGTATATATATATATATATATATATATATATATATATATATATATATATATATATATATATATATATATATATATATATATATATATATATATATATATATATATGCACATTTAACTGTACATATGTGCATAGCTATAGCGATAATATTGGCAGAGTTCATGGCTGAGCTAACCAGCTCGGTTAAATAGGATAAGGATTATCAAGTGTCGTACCTAGACTTCTGTGGGAGCTACTATACCCGATAATCTTTATACTATAATACATGCATAAATCGGAAATCTCGGTAATATCTGAAGATTGTCATCGTCTTAAAAGATAAGCTTATAGGACAAAGATTACTGCAAGGCATAACATGTGGCCTACGGTAATCTGTATCATACTCTATGATATCGAATACGATGATGCCTATTTTGCCGAGATTATTAATTAAGGCCGTATAATAGTTGTGCATTAGTGAAATTAATAGTCACTAATAAGTGTGACTGTCTCTTAATAAAGAGACGTAATTGTTAGTAAATATTAATAGTTCCACCAGCAGGTGACTAATATACACTGGTATAATAGGGATCTCATATTTCCATATCATCAATTTTGGAAGAAGTGTTCCGAAATCAAGGATATAGAAATATGAGATTCCCTATTATTCCATGCTTTCAGCCAGTCGAAATATCTTATACTGATAAATTCTGATCAATTTTCAGTATCTTACCAAGATCAAAATGGTTGATATGAAGATCTGATTCGTCGAGACTCGCCATGTTTATTTAGCATTAAGTGACTGGTTATAATGTTTTACAGTCACAGTACATAATTGCCCTGTCTGTGTGATTATAGATGACAATAGGGATTATGGACATTGTTATTTATAACACTGAGTGTTTTTCCTTGGGCTAATGGATTAATTCTTCCTTTAGGCCTGTTTCTAATTATATGGATATTTATTTTCTTTCAGGGTGTGAATCAAGACGTGGCATGTGGTTCTAAACCTCGCTTTGGTTGCCATACATTATGTCCCAGAAATATACGTTATAATATCAAGACACTTCATCTTTTATAGTATTGCATCATACACGTTGCAATAAATATTACAATTATGGTTAAAACCGGCATATATAACAACAAGACAAGATGCTCAATCGTATGAAAATTATTTATTGTGATAACAATGATAATTATGATATTATGATTCTTGATTATGATAACCAAATTAACGAGTTATTTATGAAGCAAGGAAAAACTTGTTGAGTATTTTGAAACTAAATTGGCTGAGAGCTGATGCTGCCTATATGGTAGCATAAGGTTCCAGCCAAATTAGTTTCAAAATATTCAACATTTTCAACTTAAAGCGAGCTGTAGACCTTGAGATGCGGAAATTTATAGGAATGGTAGCATAATGTTTAGTCAAATTAGTTTTAAAATATTCAACATTTTCCACGTTTGAGATACAGGAATTTACGGGAATGGTAGCACAAGGTTCCAGTCAAATTAGTTTCAAAATATTCAATATTTTTCATGTACAGCTGGCTGTAGGCCTTGAAATTATTTAATAATGTACAGTAAGCTAAAATCATGATTGACAATATATTATTATGTATGAGCAACAGAAATGAAAGATGGTAGCGATATAAGATGGGACATTGAATGTTCTAACCCTTACAGATTATGTAGATATCACAGATTCTTCTTTTATCAAGTAGGCTAAGGAATAGTGTTGAATATTTTACACGAATATGTGTAATCGTTTATATATGGATGCACACTGTATTACGAGGAGATGAAGCGCCGGCTTAAACAAAAACTGATGCCATCGTCTCTTCACCTTGTCACTGGTTTAGTTGGCGCCGCATTATTTTGGCTGTCCTTCTTGAGGAGCTAGGCTAACCTTTGTTTATTGAGTCCAAACACGTATTGTTTATGCCTCAAACGGCTTAGGCCTACTTAATGTTAATAACAGGTTTTCTTCCTGGCAGATGAACCCGGGTGGCCATCTCGGCATGTACCCATTGGACCACTCCCTCAGGCCAGGTACATGTTGCCTGGGTGACAAGTCCGAAGCCGATGGGCGACTTCTAACCATGTGTCAGCACAACCACAAATAACAAGACAAAAGCATTAGAAAGCAGCGTATCTAGTTATGCCGGAGGCTGAAGAAGCAGGTGGCAGACTGTGCTGGCCTTTCCAAGAAGACGTGGAGAGCTGATTGGCATCTCCCAGTCACCATGGCGTTAGTCTGCGAACTGCGTTTTCATCCGGTGCCAGGCGTGTCGAGCGCGAACCATGAGATTTGCTCCCTCAAGGCGAACGTTTACCTGCATTAAGCTTATTTAATTGCCCTGAGGTCCACTGCTATGACTCACTTACTATAATTATGTTGACTCAGTGAATCTTACTTTGTATTAAAGACTAGCTAATGGTACCGGTGAAGGTACAGGGGAAGTGTGTGAAGCATTGCGGTTTTGATTCCTGCCATTGAGAAACCCCAACGATTTCTCGGGTCGGCACAAACCAAACCAACGGAGGGGACTACCAGACAATGAGTTGCCAGAAGGCCAGAGAGTCGTAGAAGAGACAGCTGCTCTAGAAGTAATTTATGAGGCCTTAACGTCGGCAGCCAATTATGGAAACGCTTGTCCACTTATGTAACTTGGTAGCAGCTCTGGGAAAGAGGCTTTACAATAAACAGTACTCCTTCATTCAAACAATCGTCCCTCTATCCTAGCAAAATATCTGAGCTCAATACTAGTTAGGATTAGTCACTGTATCTCGAGTCTATTCGTGAGTCACTAGAGATGGCTCTAGTGAAAAGGTGGTGCTGTATTTAGAAAAGTAAGTATTGCAGTTAATGAAGCTGTATAGTATAAGTTTAAAGCATCTGAACGGTTTAAGAAAATGTATAATTATTTAACATAACAAAAAGTAACAATGTCTAAAAATGGTGGTCACCGTATTACAGTTTTATACAATACTATAAGGTTAAGCTGACCTACGGCGCTTGCTTATAATCAGCAATACAGAAAATAAGACAACTATGCTGCAATAAAAATAGGCGCCTATTAGTCATCAGCGCAATGTTCGTTTTTACAGCACAAACGTATTATTGGTGCCTGTTAGTCATCAGCGCATGTTGGCATCTGTTAGCGAAGTTGGCTGTTGGCGCCTGTTAGCCATCAGCGCATGTTGGAGTCTGTTGGTGAGGTTCTCTGGAATCAGTGCAGTATTCAAAGTTGTTGGTGCTCTATAATCATTGGCACCAAACTAAGAACACAAGTAGTTAAACACTCTAATTTTCTGCGAGTTTGAAGCACACGAAACTTGGTGCAGAAGTGAAGACGCCTCTATTGGCTGTAGAGGCTATGTTATAGATTTACGGCACAAGACGATCCACGCCATTTAGCTCATTAGTGGCGCTAAAGGCAATATTCACAGGCAGGAACAAAAAGTTAAAACATGTTAGTGCACTAGATATGGCCTACTTCTAGTTTTCACTGGTCGGCGTGGTTCGGTAAATTTAAAAAATACATGTCTGAGGTGGATTGGCATGCCGTAACAGACATACAGTGCTGCGAAAGTGCCTACACCAAGTTCCATGAAATTTGCACGCACATCTTCGAAAACAGCTTTCCCATGAAAGAAAAGAAGAAATTTAAACACAACCCGACTAAACCATGGATAACAACTGGACTGATAGCTGCCTGTCATAAAAAACATAATCTTTATTTGAAGTTTATCAAATGTCAAACAAAGCATAATGAACAGAAATTCAAGAAATACAGAAACAAATTGGACCAAATAATCAAAACAGCAAAAAAAACTTACTACCATAACAAATTTGAACTATGCAAGAATGACATAAATGAAACATGGAAAATAATTAAATCACTTTTGAATAAAAATAACTGCAAAGCGCAACAAACACAATTTCTTTATAATAACAAGATAATAACTGATGATTTAGAAATTGCAACAGGATTCAATGACTATTTTGTTAATATAGGGCCAACACTTTCAGATAAAATCAATTCAACATCCTCTAATAAATATAGTGATTATCTCACAGGCGACTATCAATCCTCTTTTTTCGCTAACCCGGTCACAAATGAAGAAATTTCTATCATTCTTAACAAACTAAATCCTGCAAAAAGTGCTGGCTTGGATGGTTTCAAGTGGAGTATTTTCAAACACTGCACATTAGCGCTACTAATACCCCTTAACCACATCTGTAACTTATCTTTCACTCAAGGCATATTTACATCAAAATTAAAAGCAGCACGAGTAACACCTATATACAAAGCAAAGGATTCATCGAATTTCACAAACTATAGACCTGTCTCAATACTTCCACTTTTCTCCAAATTAATGGAACGACTTATGTACAATCGGCTTATCAGCTACTTAGATAAAAAGTCAATCCTCTATACATCACAATACAGATTCCGTGAAAAACATTCAACAATGCTAGCACTAATTGAAATGACAGAAAAAATAATAGAATCAATTGAAAAGAAAAAGCACATAATAGGCATTTTTTTGGATCTTTCAAAAGCTTTCGACACTATCAATCATAAAATCCTACTGGAAAAACTTGCGTATTATGGAATCCGAGGAAGTGCACTCATCTGGTTTGAAAGTTACCTAAGTGACAGAACGCAATGTGTGCAGTTCAATGCAACTTGCTCTGAAAATAGGAGACTAACTTGCGGTGTCCCTCAGGGGTCCATCCTTGGCCCTCTGCTGTTCCTCTTGTATATGAACGATCTGCCTAACATATGCAAACATATGTCACTAATACTATTTGCTGATGACACCAATGCCTTTTGCTCTGATGAAGACATAGCTACATTATATAAAAATGTAAATAAGGAAATGGAAGAAATTACCAACTGGTTTTCACTAAATAAATTATCACTAAATGTGGATAAAACAAACTATATGTTATTTTCAAAATCTAGAGAATTAATAAATAAAGAGGTTCCAAAATTGTACATTAGCAATAAGGAAATTGAAGAGGCCCCTTATGCAAAGTTCCTAGGAGTATATTTAGATAAAAACTTGACCTGGGCCAAACAAATCGAAACAGTTACTGCAAAAGTAGCAAGAGGAATAGGTGTCATCCAAAGACTAAAACCATATATGACACAGGCCACGGTTAAAACACTGTACAGCACCTTGATCCTCCCGCACCTCACTTACTGCAACGCTGTTTGGACTAACACCTACAAAAACAGAATATCCAAAATTCAAAGTCTCCAAAAAAAAAGCATCAAACTATTTTCTAGGCCAGCAGAGGGCCAAAACATGTTCAAAGCAGAAAAATTGCTTAAGCTCACCGACATAGGAAAATCTCAAATGCTAGCTATTGTCAAAAACTTCCACCACGACACTTTACCCAAATCTATAGCCCCCTTCTTTATAAACAATATTAACATCCACCAACATAACACTAGAAGCAGACATAAACTACATGAGCAATACACACGGACAGACATAGGAAAACACCGAATATCATTTGCAGCCACTAAACTATGGAACAACATAAAACAGGAAACACGTGAGAAAATTCTATCAACAAAATTCTGCAAGAAAACAATAAAAAACCACTTGATTAACACATACTAGTATTATCGAACTCATGCAGTACAGCTAAAAAATGGCCCGACTCGTCTACAAAACAAGGTAAAGAATGCTACTACTACTACTACTACTACTACTACTACTACTACTACTACTACTACTACTACTACTACTACTACTACTACTACTACTACTACTACTACTATTACTACTAGAATTATGACTAGATGACTCCACTTGCTATTATATCCAATAATAATTTCAATTACCATAGTAACAAACTACAGGACGAGCAGGAGAATGAGCACCCATCCCCTCCATCCCCATTCCCTTGTCCAAGGATGCTCCCCATTAGCCAGCATCCTGTAAACAGTATATCATCATTATAAGTAAAAGTACCCTCCCCCAAAAATATATAAATGTTTATTGTTGTATCTATAATCATAGACATCCATGTATATTATTGAACTTGACTATGTTCTGTGCTTGTTTGTTACGTAACTGTCTTGTCCTTATTTACTACCCATATGTATCGCTAAATAATAATAATAATAATAATAATAATAATAATAATAATAATAATAATAATAATAACCCAAGTGACTAACTCTTACACACACCCTGTTACAGTATTATATGTTGGTTCGCGGGCTGAGAGGCCCACTCCAGGAGTTTTTCTTTCCACTGTAATGACTGACAAGATAATTGAACCGGCTGTGAACTCTGGGGGGGGGGGGGGGTAGGGTGCTGGGGGTGTGGGAAGGGGTGGTCTCCTCTTGACCCGCGAATTGACATATTTTTCTCTTGAAATTTAAACTGTTTATGTGGATCAAGGGCCAAAGGGTTAATAAGGAAGTAGTAAATGTAATGTCTGAATTTATAATTGTTTGTGTAAGTACTGTCTTGTCTAATTTATATATACCTGTATATATGTGTGTAAGGTGTCCGCCATAACTATAGGCAATGCCTTGGGCAGACAACCTGGTATGATTTGTGAATTCGTTTACCTTGGAATTATTGAATAAATAATCTTGAATCTTGAATCTTGAATCTTGGTAGGTTTGGCAAGACATCAGTGCAGGCCAATCAGTTCACATGATGAATTTAGTTGTTATGGCCGAAACGGTGACGCAACTCGTAGAAGGTTCCCAAAGTCGGTAGATGGGAAACCTTATTTTTGATTTAGTTTATTAGGCCCTGTTGGCGCTGGGCTTATAAAAATTGAGTTGGCGAGTCTCTGATTGGAGTATAAAATACCACCGGTTCACGTACACGATTCAGGTCAATCTCATTTGTCTTAACTGTTCGTATATGGTTTAGTGTGTATAGATACTGTCGAATCAGAGCTTCTATTCTGGTAAGGCAGGGACAGGACTCCCTCACACTTGTCAGGTAGATGGGTGGATCCAGAAGGAACGAGGTTATTGTTTTGCATGGTGGTGGTTGTGATGATGATGATGATAGACGGAAACTACTACGCAAGACAACAGCAAATAAGAAGAATCGCGGTAAAATGAAAAGTAGAATGTTGATTGTTTGTGTTAATTCTGCAGACATCGTTGTGATTTAGAGTGAGGACATACTTGGGATAGCAACTGTGGATGCAGTTCATAAATATCCAGCTTGCATGTACTCTTTATAGAGCAGAAATGTTAGTGTTATCAGTTTTCGTAAACATTTTACACGCGTTCATTTTACGAGGTCTAAGTCATCCCTGATAGTGAACATCATCCCTAATAGTGAGTGTCATCCCTGATAGTGAGTGCCATCTCTGATAGTGAGTACCATCCCTGAGAGTGAGTGTCATCCCTGATAGTGAGTGTCATCTCTCAATCTGTGATAGTGAAAATCTTGTCAGATATCATATTGCATGCCATACGATAGCCCTCTGGGAAGCAGTGACCACGTTGTGATAACATGTAATCTCCAATGTGCAAATGAGACAGTGACAACTGAAATAGAAAAATTTAACTACGACAAAGGGAACTATGGGGCAATGAAACATGAACTAAATCTCGACTGGGATAAAATATTAGAAGGTAAAGATGTTGAAGACATGTATTCCACTTTTTCTAACAAACTAAAGTTAGCAGAAATAGCGCATATCCCCAGATACAAGCCACACAACAAAGGAAGGAAAGCAGCTATCACATCAGAAATTCTTAAACTAATAAAAGCTAAAAATAGAGGTTGGACGAACTATATGAAAACCAGAACAGACAAAGACAGGCTTAAATATACACACCAGCGAAACAAACTTAAGACACTCACAAGAAATGCTAAACGAGAAAAAGAAAAAGAAATGGCCAGAAGTGTAAAAACGAATCCAAAAAAATGTTGGTATCATGTCAACTGTACAAGAAAACTCACCTCCAGAATACCTGAACTTGAGGTTGAAGCAAATGGTACAGTCCTGAAAGTACAAAATGATATTGACAAGGCGGATGTATTAGCAAATTTCTATACTACTGTTTTCATTGATGAAGATACTAATATGCACACCTTACTAGGCGAAACTACACAACTCTCTCTAGCGACACTACCTTCAGCCTCAGCGAAACACTTAGAATTATGGAATCAATAAACATTTCTAAATCACCTGGACCTGATGAGGTACATCCTCATCTCATATATGAATTAAGAGAAGTACTACATAAACCACTTAACATCATATTCAACAAATCATTTGTCTCAGGATGTGTACCTACCCTAGGGTTGGGCGATATTGCTCAAAGCATGACGATATCGGTATCTCATTAAAATACCGCGGTATCACGATATATCGTCATTTTGGGTGGGGTGTGGAGTTAGGGTGTAAACATAGAATAACATGTCTTTCAAATTGGTGGTGTCTGCAAGTTATTTTCATTAAATTTGTTACATTGAAACCGTAAATTGAGATCGCCATGATTGCCATTTCCGCATATTTAATACACGAAATTCCACACTTTGACACCCTTCAACACACAGTTTAAAGCAACGAATGTAATGCAACTAACCGTATTCATCACAAATAAGAAAAATAAAGGATTTTCTTCTGTTCTTGTGTTGTATTTTGTGTTATCTTTACCTCACGACAACTGTCACAAGATTGAGCAAGGAATACGCATTAACTTCATTGCGCAGAAAGGAATTCCGCAGAGCGAAATCTGATTGGCCGCCGTATCATACTTGAGCCAATCAGAATTCACACTGCAGAATTCCGACAGCTGTTATTACGCCCGCCGCTAGCATAGACGATGCAAATTAATAAAATAAAACTGCATGATTTTGAACGAGAACCAGCGTGAAGACTGGAAACAATTATATCAGATTTTATTTGGTCTGTAATATTTATACTAATTTGCCCCATTGTAGACCTATTCAAATTCGCTCACTACTTAGCCGGTTTATCCATTGATCTCAAGGCGTAGCCGGGATGTGTGAAATTAACCCAGTTAACTCTGCAGCCAAGACTGCCACAACAGGTAGAAGACTGGACATAATTAGGCCTAAATTCTTTATTTTAAGGACGTTTCTCGAATAAATCCGTAATGTTATATGTGGAATGAATTTTGTTCTGATTCATATAAAAATGCTAAATATATTGTATGAAGTTACATAAAAACGTATAACGGTAAAGCAAGAGATTAACTTCCCCTCACCCACCGTTCCAAGCTGTGGTATTGATAAGGGATTAAGTGTGTGTGGTTTCCTATCGACCTCAAAAGTTTTAAAGTTTAAATCTGTCACCGTCAGAAGAATGTTTAACCATGCAGCTCAATGACTAATGGGTAAATAGCTTGACCTGTAGTAATAACGTCATCAGATTGGAATGTGGGTGGTGCAAATGGTATTCCCCACTGACTAATACTCAGAATGAGGCAAGAAAAAACATGGCGTCGTCTATTTATGTAATTATGAAAAGTGAACAACAAAGGATTATTTTGTACTTTAAATCATTTTATTAGCGCAAACAAACCATGAATTAAATGAACACAGATTATTTTGGAGTTTATTAAGTTTTTATTACCTTAGACAAAGACTGGATTATTACTTAAAGACTATTACTGGACCGAATAGAGGTAAGAGTATGACATTTCTAACTTAGTTATTTATATTATGCTCACAGCTAAAAGTGCAATATCGTCCTGTCGGTATTGACGATATTTACGATTTTTCGAAATTATGACGGTTTCGGTATCGGTATTCGGTATATCGCGATATTGACGATAATATCGAAAAATCGCCCAACCCTAACCTACCCATTGAAAACTTGCAAACGTTACACCAATTTTTAAAAAGGGGGATAAAAAGAACCCAGGCAACTACAGACCAATAAGCCTTACAAGTGTAGTTTGCAAACTCATGGAAAAGCTCATTCGGGATAAGATATTAAAGCACATAACGTCAAATGATCTACTCACTAATAAACAATTTGGTTTTATTTCCGGGAGGTCAACAACACTGCAATTATTTAATGTTTTAGACCACTGGACAAAAATATTGGACAACAATAGTGAAATAAACGTAGTATTTATGGACCTAATGAAGGCATTCGATAGGGTCCCACATGAACGACTCGTGATCAAATTGAAGGCATATGGATTTAGTGATACAATGTGCCAATGGATAAGGGAATTCTTAAAAGATCGTAAACAGAGAGTCTGGATTAATAACAAATTTTCTGCATGGCAAGATATATCCAGTAGGGTACCACAGGGTAGTGTGATAGGCCCTATCCTGTTTGTTATATATATAAATGACCTACCGGATAATGTCAGTTCTGAAATCTACTTATTCGCAGATGACACAAAGATTTATAAAGAAATTCATGACAAAATAGACAGTAAAATAATACAGGATGATCTTGACTCCATGACCGACTGGGCTTCTACATGGCTACTAAAATTCCATCCAAACAAATGTAGAGTTCTGGAAATAAAAAGCAAACAAAATGTTGAAAACAGATCCTATCACCTACACAGAGAGGATGGTCTCCCAATACCACTTGAATCTGTTGAGTTTGAAAAAGATCTAGGCATATTTATAGACAGACAACTTAGCTTTCGAAAACATATACAGGAACAGTTAAATAAAGCCAACAGGATAATGGGAATAATTCGCAGAACCTACACATACCTAAATAATGACAATTCACCTTGCTGTACAAAGCATTAGTAGGCCCTCGCCGTGAATATGCTAACAGTGTCTGGTGCCCATACAAAGAAAAAGATATCAATACTATCAAAAATGTTCAAAGGAGGGCAACCAGACAGATTCCGTCATTGAAGGGACTGAGCTACCCTGACAGGCTAAAGAGACTAAATCTTCCAACTATAAAATACAGACGACACCGGGGAGATATGATTGAATTATATAAAATCATACATGGTTATTACGACACACATCTAACAAAACATCTTTTCACATTAAACAATTCAATAGCAAGAGGACACACATATAAACTAAAGAAACATCGCTTTTCACATGATTTCAGAAAACATTACTTTACCAATAGAATAATCGATGCCTGGAATTCACTATCTGATCACATTGTAACATCGAAAAATGTAAACATCTTCAAGAATAGATTAGACACATACTGGGCAAACCAAGAACTAAGATTTAACTATCATAGCAGACTAACTCTATAGCAGCCTAACACAAAACGGAACATAGAGGCTTTTTAGCCTGCATTCTGCAAATCAATCTTATCTTCTAGTGAAGAGTGTCATCCCTGATAGTGAAGAGTGTCATCCCTGATAGTGAAGGGTGTCATCCCTGATAATGAGGTATGTCATCTCTGATAGTGAGGATGTGTCCTCTCTAATAGTGAGTGTCATCCCTGATAGTGAGTGCCATCTCTAATATTGAGTGTCATCCCTGCCATTCCCTGATAGTGAAGAGTGACATCCCTGATAGTGAAGAGTGACATCCCTGATAGTGAAGGGTGTCATCTCTGATAGTGAGTGTGTAATATCTAATAGTGAGTGTCATCCCTGATAGTGAGTGCCATCCCTGAGAGTGAGTGTCATCCCTGATAGTGAGTGTGTGATATCTAATAGTGAAGGGTGTCATCCCTGATAATGAGTGTCATCTCTGATGGTGATGAGTGTCCTCCCTGATAGTGAAGGGGTGTCATCTCTGATAGGTAGGAGTGTCACACCTGATAGTGAGTATCATACCTAATAGGAAGAAAGCGGCATACCTGACAAGTGCCATCCCTGATATTGATTGTCATCCCTGATAGTGAAGAGTGTCATCCATGATAGTGAATGTCATTCCTGGTAGTGAGGATGTGTCATCTCTAGTAGTGAGTCTCATCCCTGATAGTGAGTGCCATCCCCAATAGTGAGTGTCATCCCTGATATTGAGTGTCATCCCTGAATGTGAGTCTCATCCCTGATAGTGAGTGTCATCCCTAATAGTAAGGTGTGTCATTCCTGATAGTGAGGGTGTATCATCTCTAATAGTGAGTCTCATCCCTGATAGTAAGTGTCATCCCTGGTAGTGGGTGCCATCCCTGATAGTGAGTGCCATCCCTGATAGTGAGTATCATCCCTGATAGTGAGTGCCATCCCTGATAGTGAGTGCCGTCCCTGATAGTGAGTGCCATCCCCGATAGTGAGTGCCATCCCCGATAGTGAGTGCCATCCCAGATATTGAATGTCATCCCTAATAGTGAGTATCATACCTAATAGGAAGAAAGCGGCATACCTGACAAGTGCCATCCCTGATATTGATTGTCATCCCTGATAGTGAAGAGTGTCATCCATGATAGTGAATGTCATTCCTGGTAGTGAGGATGTGTCATCTCTAGTAGTGAGTCTCATCCCTGATAGTGAGTGCCATCCCCAATAGTGAGTGTCATCCCTGATATTGAGTGTCATCCCTGAATGTGAGTCTCATCCCTGATAGTGAGTGTCATCCCTAATAGTAAGGTGTGTCATTCCTGATAGTGAGGGTGTATCATCTCTAATAGTGAGTCTCATCCCTGATAGTAAGTGTCATCCCTGGTAGTGGGTGCCATCCCTGATAGTGAGTGCCATCCCTGATAGTGAGTATCATCCCTGATAGTGAGTGCCATCCCTGATAGTGAGTGCCGTCCCTGATAGTGAGTGCCATCCCCGATAGTGAGTGCCATCCCCGATAGTGAGTGCCATCCCAGATATTGAATGTCATCCCTAATAGTGAGTGTCATCCCTAATAGTGAGTCTCATCCCTGATAGT